>OU898276.1:74521770-74834270 GCA_918026665.1 Diabrotica balteata | reverse complement strand
AGCACCACTGCGTTTCTCGGTAGCTTCTGAAGTAATTCCCCTGTTATCAAATCATGGTAAGGAGCTTTCTTAGGATTTAGTATTTTTATTTGTTGTCGAACCTCTGTGGGAGTAAATGTTGTCAGAGGCAGAGATAGTTGACATGGAGTTTCGAGGTACGTTCTTATATCTTTCTGTGTTTGTGTGGGTTCAGGCCATATATGTTTTTCTTAAATGTGAATTTGTTATTGTTGGTCATTTAAACTTTTTTGTAGCTTTCCATACAGAGTGGTCTTCGTGTGAGAGTGAGAGGTTCGAAACGTAAAACTGAAAAGAGTCGTTTTTCTCTTTATGTAATGCTCTATTTAGTCTATGACTTATCCTGTTAAAGTACGTTTTATTTAGTGGATTTCTCGTTTATTGCCATATGCGTCGAGCTCTTCTTCTTTCTGCTACCAGTTCTCTTATATAAGGGGGAAATTATGGTTTTCTTGTACACTAGTTTAGCGCTGTGGTGTTGCTTCCTATCCTGTTGTTTGTAAAACTGTTGTTAAATAGTCCACTGCTTTCTCTACATCTCTAATTTTTGTATTTTCGAAAACATCCCAGTTTGTTTCTTTAGTTGTGAGTTTGGCTGGTGGTGTTCTGCATATTATGTGTGTACTTAAAGTTATTATTATTGCACTGTGATCTGATGTGTTAAATCGAAGTTTGACTCTATTGCACTATGAATGTCAGATATCCCTTTTGTTACAGCAAAATCTAGAAAATCTGAAATCTTATTGCCATCCGTAGGCCAGTATGTGGGTTCTCCCGTAGATAAGTATCTTTAGTTATTTTGTTGAATGATATTCATTAATGCTCGACCTTTAGGCGTAATTAATGTGGAACCCCATGTGGTGTGTTTGGCATTCCAGTCTCCTGCTACTATGAATTTGGATCCAAGAGTTTGTATGAAATCATGATACTCTTCGCTTGAAATTGGATGTCTAGGTGGGCTGTAGACTAATGATACACTAAAGGAGATGTTTGTTTCGATTTAAATGATTGTTGCTTAAAGTTTTTCCGTAATATAAGGTTGGGCTTCTTCTTCACGTGCTATCTCCGAGACGGAGGTTGGCAATCATCATGGCTATTCTGATTTTAGATGGTGCTGCTCTGAACAGTTCAATTGATGTACATCCGTACCATTCTCTCAAGTTACGCAGCCATGAGATTCTTCTTCTTCCTACACTTCTTTTGCCCTGGATTTTCCCTTGTATAATCAATTGAAGTAGGTTGTATCTCTCATTACGCATAACATGGCCCAGGTATTGCAGCTTTCGTGTCTTGACGGTTTTCAACAGGATTCTTGAAGGTTGGACTGTATAGTGTTTAATTTTTGATTTAATAATAATGACCGAACCTGCATGTGCTCTTCTGTGGATGGTTTGCATAATATATAGTATAGTAAGGTATCTTAATAACCGTTCTTTGTGTGGCATGGCTTTCAGATATTAATAGAATGTCTATATTATACATTTTTAAAAACAGTGATAACTTTATTATATGTTTTGAAATGCCATTAGCGTTTTACGACGCAATTCGTAGTGACTTGAAAGCTATTTTGTTATTTTGTTAATGACTGTAGTTAACGTGGTTAAAACCATGCTATTTTGGTTTAGGAGTTGAAAGAACATATTTTTGAATTTTTTTAGGAAACGTGATATTTTATCTGCTAATTCATTGTTGTTATTTTTGTTATCTGTATTTATGTTGTAACGAATATATTTTGCCTACCACATGGGGTATTAATAAAAGGGGTAGAAAGTTGGGGACTGAAACTAAGGGGGTGAAGATAAGGCAAGCAAAATAATCGCTACTTATGTGAATGGTACTCAGGGTTTGTTAGGAGAGCTGGGGTCGTGGATAAGTAAAAGATAAGGGGGTGGATTGGGACTACTACAAAAAAATGAAATAAGAAGTCATGAATTTCTTGGGATAAACAAAGCAAAAGGAAACAGGAAACACCTCTAGTAATTTAATATAGGGGGCTACTTAGAGGTACCTGATTATAACTATTCAACCACTAGTTGTAACTAGGGAAATAATTATTAAACATAAAAAACATATCTTTTTCAAATAAAACTCAAAAAAGGGGTTAGTTAAAATAAAACAAAATGTTAAGGAAACAAAATTTTACATTTAGGATACATAGAGGATTCAAGAATACTCAAAAAAGACAATACAAAAATATTTCCTCAATAGTCGCAAAATACAAAAAAAACTTACATGTCATCCATTTACAACTCTAGGAGTTGGAGATACTACAAGAAATTTACAAATGTTACCGCATAAAGATTAACCTTTTTTTTTAAACAAACAAAACAAATTAATATCGAAAATAATAAAGCTAGCTGTCTTATGTTAACATTAAATTTTAAAAACTGAAAACAAATAAAATAACAGCTAAAGTCAAAACCCAAAATTTACAATTTTAAATATTACTATTTTTAAATTTTAACGAAGCATTTATTTATTTAAAAAAATTGTTTGTCTTTACTTTAAAATTAGAACAAAAAGATACCTGGATTTTTCACTAACAAACTGCACTAAAATTTGTGGAACCAGACGCCACTGGAACCTCGGAAACCATAACTGGAACTGGGGCTTCACTCTCTCTGCGTAACGAACAACTTCATCTCCAAACGGCCAAAAAGCCTTGGATGACAAAAAGTGAAAAACAAAACGAGGATGGAAGCGACGATTCTTCCAATATTCACTCAAAACATTAATTGAAGCATTAACTGTCACAAAACTACTTTTCACTGCTACATATTTCCATAAAGAGAAAAACAGAAAACCACAAATTCGACAGATTAATTTGGATCCGTAATTGAGCCTACAACGACCCAAGTAAGAATCTATTTGGATCCATACCTGCGCCTACAACGACCCAAGTAAGAATGACGGAATTCTCTTAAGAATTAGTTCACTTAACTTGAAAATAAACAAACGCTGAAATAACAAAACATTCAACTCAAGCCTGAATAGGATCAAGTAATCCTAAACGTGTAATTTATGTTTATTTCCTATCGTAATAAAGCACTACCTAACCCTATCCCACCAATGAACATTGGAAGAAGACGTAATAGTGTACTTTATGGCCCATACGAGCGTAAAGATATTCGAAACATATTTATTTAATAACATTTCAAAACATTATTTAGCTAACAAATTCATGATTCATGATCATGACATTATTTAGCATTCACTTAAAACTGGCATGTTTAAATGGATCTGGTGATATTTAGATTAGATAAGGATCTCACAAATATCTTGTATTTTCACGGTTTTAGTTTGACACTTCTTCTTCTTCAAATGCCGTCCCCGCTACGGAGTTTGGCAATCATCATTGCTATTCGCATCTTTGACGCTGTTGCTTTAAATAATTGGTTAGATGTGCACTGGAACCAGTCTTTTAAATTGCGCAGCCAAGATATACATGGAGCAATTGGTACTTTTTCCCTCTCATCACATGACCAAGATATTCCAGCTTTCTTCTCTTTATGGTGATCAACAGCTCCCGTTTTTTGTTCATTCTTCGAAGAACTAGACTATTTGCTTTTGTCTGTCCAAGGTATCTTCAAAATTCTTGTTTGACACGTTTGACAGCATTTCCGTAGTGTAGCAACATAACATGTACCATACAATATCTACTATACTCTGTTTTTTTAACCAGGAGGAGTAAACCAAAAAGACAGATTCGTACCCAAGAAAGTTACTAGAAAAGTCACCAAATACATCTACTTTTTTTGTTGATTATCTTGGTCTTACGGTAATCGAGTAATGAATATCGGACAACCTTACACGTAAATTTTAACCTAACTTTGTTTATTAAACATCGGATGATCCAGTTTTATATATCTCTTGAGTTTATGGTATTTAATTATAATTTAGATAATATTTTGATCCGGAGAGTCAATAATATTACAGATCTAAGTATGGTTTTTCACAGAAGTTTGTCTTTTAATTTGCAAATAGATCTTATATGCAACAAAGCTATGCAAATGCATGTATCATTCTGGTGTTATCAAGTTCTTGAATCTAGTTTTTTTCCTTACCAGAAGAGTTAACTTTGACTTTGATCATTATTTTTAAGCTTAATAATCCAATCTCCTAAATTGCTTTAGCCAATTTGTTTTACATATTCCTGCCCGTTCACTGCTTTAGAATTTACTTTTTCATGTTCCCCATCACAGAATAAGTTATGGTTCAAATATAGGTGTGATCCTACTTTTCATGCATGATAATCAGTTACCTCATTAGATAGGTTTGTTTAACTTATGTATCAATATCGTTAGGTTCTATTTGAAGCACTAAAATGCAAAAAGATACTTTGTATAAATAAATGTGTATTTACAATTTCTTTAATGCTGGATTCTTGTTTAATTTTGACAGTGAGTTTGTTCAATTTGTTATCAATAAATAAAATTTACTAAAAAATACTGGATCTCTGTGAGATAATAAACAAATTCAATCTTTTATGTTACATTCTAGCATAATTTTGCAGTTTTCTTGTGATGATCTACAACCAGGAAGAACAAAACCAACTGAATTAATACAATCAAACTAAACCACAACATTTCCTTACCAATGTTCTTTTATTGTGATGCAAATATAAAGCAAAATGAAAATGCTTCTTAACAAGTATACACTAAATTGAAATGATACTTGCCATGTTTCTTATGACAATTAGATACAAATAACATACATTTATAAATTTATAAACACTTTAAACTATATTTAGTATAAAGATCATCTAGAAAAATATCACATTAAATACTATTCGCATATCACCAAGTCCAAGTTATTACAAACAACTTAAAGAGTCAGAAATCGATTTATATATTAGAGGAAAATAATATAATGTGCATAATTAATTGATTGGTTGACTTACCTGTTAAGGAAGGACAATCATAATTGTCCTATCTTACATTTCGAACATTTGTACTAATGGTAGTGGTATTTTCTGGAGGTTGACCATAGTTTAAAGAAGAAGAAGAAAAAAGAAGATATCCATCTTCTTGACAGGTGACTAGGCGCAAATAACTGTTTTTTTTTTATTTTTATTTTGATCACACAATAAATGGGTGGGTTCTAAAGAATCAATGGGGGGGAGCGTACAAATGTTCGAAATGTAAGATAGGACAATTATGAT
The DNA here is from genome assembly GCA_918026665.1 of Diabrotica balteata. NCBI lineage: Eukaryota > Metazoa > Arthropoda > Insecta > Coleoptera > Chrysomelidae > Diabrotica > Diabrotica balteata. The sequence goes on along the minus strand of OU898276.1, from coordinate 74,829,091 downwards.
TGTCCTTCCTTAACAGGTAAGTCAACCAATCAATTAGTTGTCCATCACAGTACATTTCGAACATTTGTACTAATGGTAGGCTGTTGAAAGATTAGTAATATTGTGCGATATAAATAAACAAAATTATATTGCCATCCCCCAAAAATTAATAATTCACACATTTTATAAATTTATTTATTTTTTATTAGGAACTACAAAAGTGGATAACATATTACAACAATTAAGAGTAATGTTTATATTTTAAGTACATAATATGTGTACCTTTAACCAGGTACGAAAAAATAATATTAAGAAAATTAATGTTATGTCATAACCATAACCTACACATATAATTACAAAATTCATAACAGAATTAAACAAAACCAAAATGTATATACAAATGCATGGACTAACCTGATAATATAGTTTTTGCAAAGAGCCCGTAATCTTTTGCTAAAGGTTTATTATAAAAAACATTGAATACTTGAGAATTTTCTGTCCATCCTGCCGTCTCCCTAATAGTTTCTATATTCAATCCAGCCCTAGCCCCTGCTGAGGTAGATGCATGCCGAACACTATACCCTTTAAAAATATTGGTGTCTATATTACATAATTTTAAAATATCTTTCAGCCATCTACTCAATGTCTGTGTAGATGCTGCTTTATATGGTTTTTTTATAGTTATAAACATCTTATCTTCCAATTGAGGACGAATGTTTTTAGAAATCTCTAAACCCTGGCATAAAGTTGATGCTACACACAACTGTAGTTTTTCCTTAAAATATGGAAATCTTAAAACAGGTTGACTTTTATTTTTTGACGAAGTTTTTATCCTATCTGGTATCAGAATCTCAATCTTATCTTGATCAATGAGAATATTTTGAATTTTTATTAGGGATATGGTTTGCAACCTGTGTGCTGAAGTAAGAGCAATTAACATTACAAGTTTGTAAGTAAGTTCCTTCATGAAAAGGCCTGTGAGAGGAAATAATGTTTATAAATAAACTAATACTGGTTTAGGGTCCCAAGTAAATTGATATTTGGGTAATGAAGGTTTGAGGTTATATATACCCTTGTAAAATTTTTTAAAAATGTTTTTATGATTTTCTGGAATATCTATTATCAACGCCAATGCAGCTCTGTGAACGTTTATAGAACTATAAGTGTAATCCTGATCTACTATTGATTTAATAAAATTAATAATATTTGATAATTCATATGCAAAAGGGTCTATATTTTTTTCTATACTATACCTCCACCATCTCTTGAAAACAGTATTATACAAATTTAGTGTTTTTGTTGTAATAGATGCAGTCATAATTGGGATGGAATCCTCAGGAATGCCTTTTCTTAAAAAAGCTTGCCTGATAAACATGAGGGCGCCAGGGTAAGATGTTGGTGTCCCGGATATGGAAGCCTAAAAGGGTTCAAGATTAAATTTTTATCAGGTCCTAAAATTATCTTTTTGCCTGATACCAGCTTATTATAGGTTGGGTACCAAGGCTGACTTGGCTATTCTGGTACTACCACAATCCCTATGGCTTTGTCACATATTATTTTTTCCAAAACTCGTGGAGTAATAGCAAAAGGTGGAAAAGCATAAAATTTTAATCTCTGCCAATTTAGAATGAATGCATCAACCTTTTACGATCCGGGGTCAGGTTTCCAAGACACATACCTTGCACATTTTTTGTTAAGATATGTGGCAAACAAATCCATATCTGGAATATAAAGCTGATCAAAAATGATATTAACACAATTATCACTTAAAGAATACTCTGTTTCTATTTTTAAAGATCTTGACTCTGAATCAGCAATAATATTTTCTTTTGTACTAATATAAGATGCAAATATTTTTAAATTTCTGTTTTCACAATATTGCCAAATCTCTCTAGAAATGCTATTTAGATTAGAGTACTGCACACTCCCCATCTTGTTAATACAAGACACCGCTGTTGTATTATCTATTCTTAGCAAAATGTTACAATTCCCATATCCATTGGAAAAGAATTTCAAGCCATTATATGCTGCCAGTAATTCAAGTGCGTTTATATGTAGTTTCTGCTGTTCATAACTCCAAAAACCATGAGTTTTGTTATCATTACAGCATGCCCCCCAGGCTAAAAGAGATGCATCACAAAATATTTCAAGTACATAATTTGATTCTTTTATATTTTGCTTACTAATTGGAATGTTATTTAACCACCAATTGAAATCGTTTTCCAAATATTTAGGTATGGTCATTTTAGTGTTATAACTATTAGTTTTGGAAAGAGCAAGCCACTTTTCTCTTTCTAAATTTTTTAAGTATAATTTACCATATTTAACTGAAGGACAAATCGCTACCAACTGACCGATTAAAGCTGCAAATGATCTTATCCTACATGTACTTTTATTTTTAAATGTCTGAATTCTATTAATATTTTTTTCTTTTTTGTCAGCAGGTGCAAAATATACCATTTCTCTGGAATCAAAAGTAAAACCAAGAAAAGTTATACTTTGCATGGGTGAAAGTATGCTTTTTTCTTTATGTATAGTAAAGCCTAAGCGGGAAAACATAGAACATGTTTCAGCAATATTTTCTTTACATTCTAAATATGATTTTGAAATTAGTAAAGTATCATCTAAAAAAATGACAGAAGTAAAACCTCTTGTTCTTAGATTATTTAGAGCTGGTTTCAAAGCCTTTGTAAATATAAAAGGTGATATATTCAAACCAAATGGTAAGCAGTTAAAATGATAAAGAATATTTTGTACTCAAATTTTAAATATTTTTTAGAATTTTCATGAACAGGTATAGCAAAATAGGCATCTTTTAAATCTACCTTTGCCATAAAACAACCCTTGAAAATGAGCTTAAGAACTGACCTATAGTCTTCCAGCTTAAAATGTGGATCTTCTATAAAGCAGTTTAATTGTTTTAAATTCAAAACAAATCTGTGACTTCCATCCTTTTTAGGCACTAGAAAATATGAAGAAAGAAATTGCCCTTGTGTATAAGCAGAGGGAGAAATAGCTCCTTTCTCAAGTAATTGTTTTATAGCTAAGTCATATGACTCATTTGGGTCTATCAAAACTTTTGGTGCTCTTTCTTGAGAGGGCGTTGTTTTAAATAAAATACTAAAACCTTGGACCCAACTTAAAACTTTGTTGTCAGCAGTAATCTTTTCCAGTTTTCAATATAGTTAGCCACATTACCTGCTAATTTCTTATTTACCTTTAATATGACCTCTTGGTTATTTTGCTCTGGTCCTGGTACTGCTGCCTGTTCAACTGCTTGCATCTTGATGTTAGTTGCGGGCGATTTGGGTACTGGCTTTGTCGAAATCTCAGTTTGTGGCTTCATAATAGAGCTGACCTGAGAGGCTGCTGATTTTGTGTCCTTGTTCTCTTTCAACCTTTCAACCAAATTCTCTCCATATAAAAATTTATCTATAGGTTGCTCATCTAATAATTTCTTAAATTTTGAATTTAATGAAGAACTGAGCAAAAACCTTCTGTGCAAGGACATCTTATAAAACACCTCTATATTGAGGTTTATGGAGTTGGCACTTGTTTCGATACTCCTATTTTCATTTAATCCCAATTCGATCTCTTTATAAAGAGCCATAATACTTGCCGCTAAAATTGTTTGCATAGATTGCAAGTACTTATCTTCCCTAATTTTACTTTTATCTTTTATTGCAGATAAGATCTCAGGATTTAACTGAGCTGGGCAAAGTCTCTCGCAGTTTGTAGCAGGTGGGAATTTTTCTGTAAGCTTACCCACAATGCTTTTGTCTAAGCCTTTGGAGAGAGAATGATTTAGCCTCTTTGCTATATCTGGTAACATTTCACAAGCATTAAGGTTAGTTTTTGATGGGTCCTCCCCAATTAAGTTAATCATATCCAGAGAAATATTATCTTTTTGGGTAGATATCTCTCCAATGAAAAAATCTTCTGCCTGCTGTTGCGAGTCCTCAATAGGTACTGCCTGTTGAAGCTCTCCACTTGCCCCCAAATCTTCGATTATGCTCAAATTGCATGGATTATCATTTTCTGTATTATTTAGCAAGGTTGGAGGGCTATGCACCTCCACAATGGTTTCTATAATATTATTTTGACCTTCAGTTTGCCTCTCCTCATCTAAAATTCAATGAATAAAAAGGACTTAATATTTTTGACAATACCAAACAAAAATTTTAGTATTGAAGGTAAAAAAGCATGTAAACTTGTTATGGTTATAAAGTAAAAACCAGATAAAATGTACAAAAGTAATTAAAAGTAATTAAAAAAAATCTATTTCTTTTCTAAACTTTTGGGCTACTGTAAAGTACCTATGAGAAATGGGAGCAGGTCAAATAATCATAAAGATTTACTGGGCTACTAAAAAGTACCCGCTGCTCTAGTTTTTGTTAAGGCGTTAATTATTTATTCTGCCTTACTTTGGGCTACCTAAAGGCACCGTAATTGAGACAACCAATATAATATTTTTTTTTTCCAAAAAGTGTGTAGAATGTATAACATAACCTATAAATACCTTGGTCACTTTCTTCCAAATCCTCCCTTAACTTTGACAATTTCTGTTGTAACTTTTCATATTTTCGCCTCTTCCGGGATACACTATCCTTCTCTGATAACCTTTTTGGCATTTTGAACACTTTTTATAACAATACTCGGAAAACACTTGTGATCAACACCGCACAGAAAAAAACAGTGATTTGCGCCTAGTCACCTGTCAAGAAGATGGATATCTTCTTTTTTCTTCTTCTTCTTTAAACTGTGGTCAACCTCCAGAAAATACCACTACCATTAGTACAAATGTTTGAAATGTAATGTGATGGACAATATATATTCGGGATGTATGTAAAAATTTATTAGTCTTCCAAAAAAAATCCTCTCCATTTATGTCTTGGGGAGGTTCATGAACAATTTTTCAGGTATTTGAGCAAGAAAGTTTTGTTTTTATTCAACAGCCGAATGTATAAACCATCATTTGAATAATTTCACCTAAAAAATAACTATGGTAAGATATTTATAATAAAGACAATAAATCAATCATCCTATAAACAGTAAGATACACAATTATATAGTTATGATATGCAACATTTGCTGCAATAAATCTGCTTATATGTAAAGTAAAAATATTCTTTTTTTTTCTTTTCTTCCCTTTCCATGTTCTTATATTTGTTGAACTAAAATACTGGACAATATTCCAGTAGAGTATACAATTAAATACTTAAAATTTATTATTTTAATTACTTACTTTATGAGATCATTACTTAGTATACTCATTATCAACTCTACCAAGTATAATATCTTTAAATGAGAACAGTGAAATGTAAGTACATGATACTTAAAATGAAAATATTTGTACACTGGTATGTTTCCAAAATCATGTAACACAAAGGCTGTGGTAATTATGTCTATAAATAGGAAAAATATTTTGATCAAACAAGAAGTATCATGATTGAGAAGAAATGATTGATCATTACAATCATTTCTCATGTAGCTCATAAATTTTAATTACAAAATCTATTTAGTAGTAACAATAATATACCCGATTATAAAAATGAATCCTATAAAATGTTTTAGATAATTTTACTATATAATTGTGGCTAACCCTTATTTATATCAAATTGATTTGCTTCAAGGATTTATAATAAAGTGGGCATTTCATTCTTGAAAAAGAAGATGTGTACTATCTGTCTTACAGATGTTTTAACTCTTTCATCAAATGTTTCAAGAATAGAAGGTCGACCGTCAATATTTTCAGGACTCATACTGTTCTTTAATTGTTCGGTGAATAGTTAAATTCGCAACACCTAAAATCGGCAAAATACTTTAGTAAGTCTTGATTTTAACAATAACTATTCTGTAAAACTAACCTGCTGTCTGTTTTATTTTTGTTACCGTGGCTGTTATTTTCATTCCAGAATAATCAATTTTCATTATTTTTTTTTAAGTAAACCGCGTCAACCATGAAAGGTTATTGGCGGGAAAGAATTGTACATAAAATGAGATATTGTTCTGAAGCTATTTTCTTGTGGCATTGTAAATTAATTACTATTTATAACTGGGAATAAGCCACAATTAAAGATAAAAATACGTTTAGTGACGTTTCAATTTCCAATTCGGAAATCGTTCTCAAAATACAAACAGTAAATTAAACAAATTTTGTTTTTTGAGAACGATTTCCGAATTGGAAATTGAAACGTCAATAAACGTATTTTTATCTTTAATTGTGGCTTATTCCCAGTTATAAATAGTAATAAAATGAGATGTTTGCTTATAACCACTGTTTACAATTGATAACTTAAGACTATTTTTATATTAGGTTGTACAATTAAGTCAGTGTTAGAAACTTAGTCACTTTATCACATTTATTATAGTCCAGAGCACTTTTCAGATCACTTGATAAATTACTTTGAAGTCGTTTCATGTGATAGAGTGGGCAACTAACAATAATGTGTTCGATTGTCAGAGGAATATCACAAACGTAGCACAGTTTTTGTTGTTCTTTCTTCATTAGGTACTGGTGGGTTAACCTGGTATGTCTTATTCTTAAGCGGTGTTGTATGACTTAATCTCGTCGTTTTTGTGGCAGTATCCCTTTCGGTGACAAATTTGGGTTGATCCGTCGTAGTTTATTGTCGTCAAGTTTTTTCCATCTTTCGAGCCATATTCTCATTTTCATTACCTATTATGCCTACATGAGATGGAATCCAAACAAATTCTACCCTTTTATTTTTACTGTAAAGTTCTTCTAGATAAATTTTAATTTGGCACAGTATTGGGTGGTTTGGATAAACCCTTAATATTCCTTGTACTGCGCTTAAAGAATCTGTGAAAATAACTGCTTCCCATTTTGGGCTGGTTTGATATATGTTGTAGAGCTTTAGATATGGCCTACAATTCGGCGGAATATATGGAGTACTCCTTAGGTAGCTGGAACTGATGTTTATTTGTTTCGTCAACAAAAGCTGAGCCTACCGTTTTCATTTCAGAAGTTTTTGACGCATCTGTATATATTTGGTAATATCTTTTGTACTTGTCTTTAATCGCTTGAAACCGTTGTAGAATTATATGTGATGAACTATCAGATATAGGATACAGTAGAAGATTTGTATTATATGTGGGGAATTTCATGGTCCAAGGAGAAGGGTAGTTTATTTCATTGAAAGTAACTTTCGGGAAATACAAACCTATGATTTTTTTACTAAATGATGCAGAAAGAAAGGGTTTTTGTTCAAAAATTAAACGAAAATTGTCAGAAAATGTATAGGAGTAAGCAGGGTTATTAGAGTTTACTCCTGTTTTAGCTGCATATTGTAGGCTTAGTCTCTGTCTTCTAATTGAAAGAGGTGGTTCATCAGCTTCTTCAAAAACTTTCTACTGGACTGGTAGTATAGGCTCCAAGTACAAGCCTTAATGCGGTATTTTGTATGATGTCCAATTGCTTTAATAAGCTATCTTTAGCTGAACTGTACACTATTGATCCATAATCTAGCTTGCTACGAATCTGTTTTTTTATATTTAGTAATTGTGATGTATCAGCTCCCGAATTATGATTGGCTAAAACTTTGAGAATGTTCATATTTTGCATGCAAGATTTTTTAAGTTGTTGAATGTGGGTTTTCCAAGTGAGTTTTGTATCTAATATCATTCCCAAAAATCGATGTTCTTCTACATACTGCAAATTTTAATTATATAGTGTTAATTTTGGCCAACTTGTTTGTTTGTATCTTGAAAAACATATTGTTTTTGTTTTGTTTGTAGAAAAACGAATACCTGTTCTCTCTGACCACTTTTCTAAAGATTTGATGGACTCTTGTATAATAGTTGCAGCTCTACGGCTATTTTTATTGCTTACGTAAAGAACAAGGTCATCTGCATATAAATCAATTTGGACAGGAGTATTGATGTTATCGACAACTGCATTCATTGCGCTCGGGCCAGAGGCCCTCGGGTTTGTAACATCGTCGTCCTCTGGGCATAAAGATCTATTTAATACACTTGGTACATAAAGAACTATTATAATAAATCAGTTTGAGATAGGGAAGTTTTAGCTTCTAATTAACAAGTTTGATATTTTTTATGTTACATGCTTTTAAGTAAGCTTAATCAAAAGTTGGTGAGAAATACACACCCAAAAAAACAAACACAGAACCTCCTAACCAGTAAGAAGTAACAATTTTATTATTAAATTCATATTTCCATTGTTATTAACATTACGACTACAAAAATGAAAGGCTTTTAAATAAAGATGTACAAAATCTGCCAATATGTGTACTTAGCTCTCTTGATTAAATTATTTAGCTCATGTTTGGCGCGTTTATATTCGTCTTTACTCTGCTGTGTCCTATTCCTCTGTGTGGTTTGCCTGATTCTCAGATATTCTGTCCCTTTTTGTTAAACTTCATCATTGCACCAGTATGGTATGGTATATGCGACATGTTTACTCTTACTGCTAAGGTTGTGTGTTACTGCTATGATTGCGTTCCTAAAGGTTAGAAAGTCGGTGGTTTCTTGCTTTGTTAAATTCAAGTATTTTTCTGCCGTTCTTAGTTGTGACCTTTATGCCAATTTCGAATACGATGTATTTGTGTAGAGTGAAGTTACTCTCGTCTAGAACATCCCAGTTTGAGATTTTCTTGGCAAAGTTGTTCGATACTAGGGTAATGTCTATGTGACTTCGCGATTTACCTCGTTTAAAGGTATGTTTACCATTATTTAACACTACCACGTTGGTCGATGAAATCCATTCATTTCATATTTCCCCCTTGTTGTAATTTTTTGGGACCCCCATAGAATAGATTTAGCATTTACATCACCAACGATTATGACGTGTTTTTCTGTAAGTTAGCCTTGAAGATATTATCTACCTGATCTTATTATTGTATAATGTTTATTTTTGGTGATATATAGCAGGCTAATATTGCCACATCGTTCATATCTATTTTGATAAATCTTTCTTTTTTGGTAATCTTATTTATGTACACACTCTTGTTCAAGAGGAAAATTGCAACATCTGACCGTGTGTCGGTGATCTTGAAACTTTCTGGCGATGTTTTTGTTTGGTTCTGGCGCTATAAGATCTGCTTTTACTTCCAAGGCTTTCGCGTGTATCAGCTTATGCCACATTGGTCCTTTCAATGTTTATCTTCAGTATCTTAAGTATTTTTAACCCATTGGAAGTCATTGTTGGTGAGGGGGGTTTCTTAATCTACTCTAAAAGACCCAAGTTAATACTACTTTGAGAGGATAGTGCCTGAGAAGTAAGGGCCTGGATTGGGGGAGAGAGTAGCATTTGGATCGTCCGCTTTTCTTCATTCCCCGGCGAAAGGGGTTGGTCCGTAAGCCTTGTTTTCTGGTTTAAGTGTCCTTGCCTCTCTGTCCAATGCCTCTGTTTTTGTGGAAGGCTAGTACGGCTGTGGGGTGGGGGACAGGGGCCTCGATGTTCCGTTGCTGTTCGGCATGTATGATTTTCCCGGAAGGCTGGGCACTTACCACCGCCGATACGATGTCCCTGTTTGCTTACATATGACACAGTGCTCCTGTTCCAGACATGCCTCGAAGGTGTGACCCTCCTTTCTGCACCTATGACAATGTCCGGTGCAGTCGGGAACATCACACCTAGAGGCATCGTGCTGGTAGATCCAGCAGCGTTGGCACCTCTTCACTATGTATCTGGGTCACCTTCAGATGCCCGACGTCTAAAATTCTGCTTGCTGCTTGTCCGATAACGACGACCGTGGCTGCTTTAGTGTTGGTCCGCATCGGGCGTATCTGTTTAATAGCAAAACTAGGGTCCCACCTGCAGATTTTTGCGTTATAGCCCGTTTTATCTCATCCTCTTATTTACTCTCCGTCATTCCTCTTAAGTGAATGATTGCCTGATTTTGGGTTTTTACCAATTTCGCTGCGAAACAGCTTCTTTTATCTGAGAAAGCCTTTTTAATGTCGAGGCCACCCGCTGGTCCTTGTCCATGGTTATTAAGAGGTTCTTGTCCCTGTTAAATAGTTTTACGCCACCACAGAACCCCGCATGTGGTGGTAAGGCTACATATAACGGGGGTTCTCCAGGTACCCCGAGGGAACCGTTCATGGCCACGTGTCGTGTGGTCATTCATCCTTCGGCATGGTGTCTAACACCTTAGATTCCGTGTTTTTACGCTGGTTTACTCTGTCGGATTTTTGGTTTTCTCCCGTGGAAAGATGGGGAGAGAGGAGAAGAGGGGGAAGCAACTGAAAGGTGCGAGGTGGAAGGCGTCGCAATTGGAAGTGATTGCGGCGCCTTTCAGTGTCCTGAGGCGAAGTCCGGCGGCCACCCGATGTAAAGGCGCAAAACGCAACGTGAACTGTACTGTCCTATTGCCAGATTAGCATTTATACGAATGAAGCCACTCCTAACGTACAAAAATCTAAATTTGGAGATCAGACTACGTACCATGCAACATGTGTTGAAGTCGAAACTTCTTTCACGAGGTGCAAAGATCCGGATATATAAGACTATAATACGACCAACAGTCGCGTATGGAAGCGAAACATGGACGATAACAAAAAGAGAAGTAAATAAATTGCTGGTATGGGAACGTAAAATTCTTTGAATGATATATGGCCCTTGCAGAGACAGCGTGACAAACGAATGGAGGGGCAGATACAATAACGAGCTAGAGTTTCTATTCGGAAAAGAAAATCTAGTCAGATATATAAAGGCCAATAGACTAAGATGGGCAGGACATGTGATACGCAGTAACGACAATCGCCTTATAAACAATGTGTTCTCTGAAAGGCCAGATGGAAGAAGGTCTGTAGGGCGGCCTAGAAAAAGGTGGAGAGAAGATCTAGAGAAGATGGGAGTGCGACAATAGGAATTACTGGCACAGGACCGACAAACATGGAAGGCAATAGTAAACGCGGCAAAGACTCACGAAGAGTTGTAACGCCATTGATGATGATGATGATGACAACGTACCATTCGCTGTTATATATTTTCAATATTATTATATGAAGCTGATACTTAGACATTAACAAAATGTAATTTAAAAAGAATAGAGTCTTTCGAACTCTGGTTATACCGTAGAGTATAACAAATATCATGGACTGATATAATTACAAATAAAGAAGTACTGGAGAGGGCTGGTAAAGAAACAAAACTAATTAGGGGTCCAAAATATGAAATTTTGAGAGTCATAATACAGGGAAAGATTCAAAGAAGAAGATTTGTTAGCCGAAGGCAGAACTCATGGTTAAAGAATTTACGTGATTGGTATCAACTCAGATCGATTGATTTGTTTAGAGCAGCAAGTTCTAAAATAAAAAAGCCAAATAGCCATTATGATTGCCAATTTCAAGGGACCAAGAATAATTACTCGGTCCTTTCACCAGCGACGAGGTAAAAACATAGTCCTGGGAGGGATTCTTGAGAGTAATTTTTTTAAACTAGTTATGAAATCCTCAAGGGTTTCACCATCTTTTTTTACTCTAATAAGAAAACAATGTATTACAATATTTTCCAAATCTCTCTATTACCTCTTTACATTTTACAGTATCTTTGTTAACCTCAAATGACTTCTAAATATTGCTTGCATCTAAATCAATATAGTATAATAGTAGAGCTACCTTTCTCGCATCATTTTCCACGTCTAAAGCTGTCGCCCTTAAAAATATTTTAAAATTCATGCACCATTCTTCCCAGTTCTAAGCAAAATATTCCTCCATTGACAAAGGTTGAATTTCATTGCCTACTACGTTACTTTTTATTTTTACAACGACTGGTTGGTTCGGCTCGACAGCATGTTGTTCTTCCATGTCCGTTTTATATCTTGACTGTTTTGAATAATAAGTCCTTTTTTTCTAAACACCCTAACACGTGTTCTTAAGTTATGTTTCGGTTTTTGTAAATATTATAATCACTTTGTGATATTTAACTTTTTTTGTTAGTTCTGACACCCAGTTTGTTCTACTTTGTGGGCTTTTTGTTATATGATAATGGACGAGTCACTTCTATATATTTGATTTATTAGAAGACAAACTAATACTAATACATTATTGTCTCTAAAGAGCCATAAGACCAGCCTATCGACTGTCAATGCCTGTCCTTCTCTTTCACTCCCGGGCTTCTTCTATTTGACATGTTACCAAAATTAAGGTGGGTTTACAAATATTAAGGTAGATTCACAACTTAACACAACATAACATTTTATTTTATTAAACTATTTGTTCGCGCTATTAGGGCGTTGTCTTCTGAGATTAGTTCTCGACGTTTCGCCAACACTAGGGGTTGGCATCTTCTGGAGATGTTAATGCTTTGCTTGTAAGCAGAAACTGACGCTGTGTTGTACTACGGAGGCAATATTTATATTTCCCACTCACCTCCCCTCCATTGGTTTCGGCTTGAGGGAGCGTGTCGTTGTTTGTAGTAGTTTTTATTTTTAGTAGTAGTTTGGCGGGAAGGGCGTTTGTGTGTTTAAACAAATGGATTCAATCTTATTCCAATCCTCCTATTTCAACCTGCTGCTCAAAACGTAAAACAAATCTAGAAGCTCCTTGTCAAACTTTGCAAAATTTCGTCTGGTGTCATGTATTCATTCTCGTAGTAGTGCTTTTTCCATGCGTGTATATATTCAATTGGCTTGACTTGTTCTAATGGATCGATTTGTTCGTAAGAAGTTCGGTCGTACCCCGTGGTCTTTACGTCGTGATAGAAAAGCTAAGGAAGCAAGAAGTTGAGCTTTCTTTTTCCGTAGACAATCTAGTCCTCTGTAGTATGTAGTTACCTCCTCCCCGTAGAGAAAAAGGACTGAAAATTAACAAGACATGGATACCAATAATAAAATCCACAAACGACCTTCCCGCCAAACAAGAAGAAAGAAAAGCTACTACAAACAACGACACGCCCCCTCAAGCCGAAACCACAGTATAAAGAGGTACCACAGTAGAACCACTCTCTGAAAAATTGGAAGTAAAGTCTGTCAACGCGCAGAGCGACTGCGCTTATTTCTTAGTCGCTCGAGAACCATTCTTCCGTTGCTAGTCGCGTAGAAACGTACGGGTTAAAAGTGCCCGTTTTTTGCTTAAACTGAGCTAGTTTTGTAAATAATTGTTAGTATTGTGAAGTTGAACATGAGTAAAATCGAAGTGGTATTAATAATCTTAAACTTCCAAATTTGTTAAATATATCTGCCTATAGACCATATTTTTATCATGAAAATAATAAAATTGTCTTTTCTTTTGATACACCTCATTTATTAAGAGCACTTTATAATAACTTCCTAAGAAACAAATTTGTTATTGATGATATTATCGTTTCTTGGGAATATATTAAAAAATTTTACGAACATGATAAACAATATCCTATACGTACAGCGCCAAAATTGACCGAATTATATATATATATATATATATATATATATATATATATATATATATATATATATATATATATATATATATATATATATATATCTCCTAACAATTTTAAAAATATGAAAATGAAATATGCTTTTCAGATATTTAGTAACACTGTTGCTGCCGGTCTGCATCTGTATATTACATTTATTGTATTCGTCGAGAAAGCAACAACAACCGAAGATTTATTGGGAACATTAATAATTTATTTGATATGCTCAATTCTTCTTCATTAAGAGGAGCAACTGAGTACCAATGACCGTATAGAGGAACCGATGCTTAGCAAGAATTTCTTAATGCGTGTTTCCGATTGTTTAATAATTTACAGGTAATTAATTTTAAAGCTAAAAATGTTACACTAAGAATAAAATATGTTAATGGTTGGAAAATAACCATTAATGGAGTGATTTATTTGTGGAATCTACTACAGTCACATGGAATGGATTATTTTTTAAAAAGGCGGATGAATCAAGATTGGCTAGAAACCTTTTTTGGTTCAATCAGGCAGCAAGGTGGCAATTGTGTTAACCCTACTCCGGTATAATTTACCGCAGCATTCAAAATATATTTTGGTTTAGACATGATGCATTCCGGTACAGAAAATTGCGAAAGAGATGCAGGCGATATTTTGTTAAATTTAACCGATATATGTACCGACGATTATCTTCCTGAAACCACTGCTTTGGTTCCTGAAAACACTTTGGATGACGAAAAATATCAAACTTTAAATAAATTACAGAAAAACTTCACAAGATATATATGTATATGTGATATATATATATATATATATATATATATATATATATATATATATATATTCACAAGTCTTAGGAAATATGTTTGTCTAATCTGTGAAGCATATGGGAGAGAGTACGATGAACTACACGATTCGTCTCTGTTTTGTTACGTTAAAGCCTACAGTGGTAATGAAACAAACGTTTTTGGCAAGCTCTATATGCCGAGCCAAAATTTTGTACAGTATGTTACAGATTTGGAAATTATTTTTCAAGAGAATTTTCAAAATTTTAGTCATCAACCGAAAATCTTACAAAACTACGTTAGCTTATTCGAAAAAATACCATATACGCATCCTTGCAGCAATTTTCCAAAGGGCTATCTCATTAGATTATATGCTAGAATAAGAATATATTACACATTAAAAATAATTAATAGAAATTTTAAAGTATTTAAGACAAAAGGACATAGGAAATAAATAATTTGGAAACATAATTAGCTTTAAAACGTGTTGTTTGTTTGGGTTTATATAACTGCGGACACTAAATACATTCTCAAATTTTAATTTTTGTTTTTACTTATAAGTCATGTTTTGTATACAATTTTATGCGTAAACTAATACTAACATTAATTTCTAATAAATAATCCTTTTTATATTTTTTGATAATTTAGTTAGTTAAGTAATTCATAATTTAGTTTTATAATGTATTTTTTTTGATAATTACTTCTTCTATATTATAATAAATTCTTATGCAGCTCTATATTTATTTCAAGAGCTATTTTGCCATATATTGTCCAAGTTACTCATTTTTTTTAGAGGAGAAAAGGAATCACCCGGTACTCTCTCCAACTATCTGAAATATCTTCTGATTTGATTTGTTCTTGATTTAAAAAAATTTAATAGTGTTATTTTTCTATTTTGATATAAATTTTTCAACATAATATAACGTACATATATTCCTATTCCCGGCGAAGTATTTTTCTTATTCTTAAGACTGATTTCTAATTCATACAACCTAAATGTTACTGAAAGTGGATAATATTGTGTAATAGATAACACTGGACATAATTTTCTTAAAAACGTATCAACTCATTCTCCCTTGATCACTGTATTTACTTATAGTTTAAAAATGGATTTGACTAGACTATCTTTGGCAAACATCCTGACAATGCAGATGCTTTGTTGATCTGACTCCTCACGTCCTTACTAGAACACAATTTAACTTGAAAAAAATAATTTTATTACCGTTTCGACTTCCAATTCGGACGTCGTTGTCAAAATATAAAATAATAATTTATTTTTGTATTTTGACAACGACGTCTGACTTGGAAGACGAAACGGTAATAAAATTATTTTTTCAAGTTAAATTGTAGCTTATTTCCGAATTAGAATAGTTGATATTCGTTTATTTTATTAAAAAATTGTTGAAATTGTTAAAAATAAGAAAGACGAAGAGAATTTTTTTTATTTAAATTTGTGGCTAAAAATCACCACAAAACATCTTTTCAGCAGTTTGAATTTTAATTGATGTATTCTTGCATATTACGCGATTAATTTGACGAAAAGACTATTGCAAAATTTAATTAATTTTTTGTAGACTACAACTAAAACTAAACGAATAATTCAGAAAACACAAGAAATCTCCGATATAACCAAATTCACCTACGAAATGTAAATAAGGACAAAATTTCATAACAGTGGAGTAAACTTGCCTGCTGTTGGACGAATTATAAACAAGCGTTATGACGCGGTAAACTTGAATTACTCCTCCTGGTTTAAAAACAGAGTCTAGTAATGCCGATGCCGTGAGAGCTTCGAAATTAACCTCCTTTTTATTTAACGTTTATATGACATGTACAATATATTAAAAACCATTGAGATTTTAAAACTTGCGCAATACCGTTGATATTTAAAATACCGTTGAAAAATATAAACAATGAAATAATATTGTTTTTAATTTATTAAACCCTTTGTTTTTGTAATATTAACATTTAGTGAGAACATCTGGACAGTTAAATATGGGAAGCCGCATTTTTTATTTAAATAAATTAATAGTAGTAGGCTCAGAAAATTTTAATACGGCTCTGTAAGGTTAACGGTGGTGGATTACCAATTTCGTACTTTGCCGGTATTACTTCCTGAGATCAAAGTGCCGAGAGACGAATAGTTTTACTGTGGAACCTCTTTATACTGTGGCCTAACTAACACAGTATAACAGTTTATTGTTAACATATATTTAGGTATATAAAAATATTCTGTTTCAGATACTTCGGTTAGTAAGGATTTAATTTCCAACCAGGTTAGTACAGGAGGGTTAAGGTAAAAGGAAAGGAATAAAAATAAATTAAGCCAAACGGAGTTTAATATATTCCTATTTATTCTTCGTTATAGTTTTTAATTTTCCGTTCCACAGGATATACTTGAAACTGTTTAAATTATGTCTTTGTCAGATTGGTTATAGGGTCCGATCCTGTCCTAAATGAAATAACCTAGCATTGTTCCGAATATAATATGTTTTGTATGATTCTACTTCAATTGATTTCGGATTATATGCTATAATAAACATAGTATAAAGTAATGGAAAAGGTATATTATACCAGTTTGATAACAAGTGATTAATATGATGTACAGTACTTTTGGAAGTTGGTTAAAAATCATGGAAGCGAGGACCCCGTGTTTTTCGAATTTATATAAAACTCTTGTTTAAATGATTTCATCTAGATTATTATTTTTATTAATGATTTTAAACTAACAGTCACCTTTAAACAATTGTTTCTATTTAAGTATATCTTTTTTCTTTTTTTTTTTAGAAGACAGTGTGTCTGCATTGTTGACAGCCATGATGTTTCGATTACCTAAGGAAAAATTATGGATGGTCAGAATTATAATAGGAAGCTCTTTTATATTCCTTGAATCACAGTCGATAGCCGCTATTATTACTGTATTTGTTACAAACAGATGGAAAAATTGGTTTCAACTTCTAAGTATTAGTATGATACAACCGGTAAATACTCGTAAAGACTAGACAATTACATATATATTTATATATATTGTTGTATTTTTGAATGTCCATTAGCAATAAAAACCGATATACAAATTTTATTACTTAAATAAAAATTAAGATTATTGATATTTCATAAAGACACGGGCATATAAAGTTTCAAACATCCTGTATAAGACAAAATATGTATTTTAAGTTGTTCAAAGAATTGTTCATTAGGCCTCAGAGACAAGACTTTCAAATATTATCGATAAGAAATTTAAATAAGTCGGTTATTGTGAAATGGATTTACCCGTAATAAAAGTGTATATAGAAAGTGTTTAAACAATAGACCGGGATGTGCGGTGGTTTTTCCCCCCGAAAGATTATATCGGTAAAAGTTTATTAACAAAAGACATTGAATTGAGAAACAGGTATCGTTTGTAGCTATTAGTAAGAAATATTTGTAAAGCAGATAGATTTAGTTAGAATAATTAAAGAATGTTGTTTTCTGGAATTACCCGAATGACGTTTTATAAAGAGGAGTTGGTTGGTAACGATACGTCACAGAGGTGGATGATTTTGATTGGTCAATTTTTGAATGCAATGGAGGTAGTGGTTTTGGCTATGAGATAGGAGAGAGGAAAAAAGAGAGTTAGTCAGTTTTCGTCGCCCAAGAAGGAAGGAGCTTTGTGGTTTGTGTTTGTTTGAAGTCCCGAAGACGTAATTTACCGGGTGTGTTTATTTGCTGTGAAAAAGCTGATCAGTGTAAGGAACGGGGTACAGAGAGATAGAAAAACCAAAGGGTATAAGAATATTAATATCAGACGAAGCCGGAAACATTTGAAGTTATAAACAGGCGCGGAGATTCGCTCAAAAGGAGGCTGCATAGAATTACACGAGTTGTTGGGTTGCAGATACAAGGACAGATAGGAGAAAGGTGTACGTCATCTGGACCACAATAGGAGCAGAAGCAGAGAAAGGTTTTTTTTTATGGCGTGGCCATAGAATTACAACGGCAGAGAACGAAAGGTCAGTCAATTTTCATTAGAGCAGGAGTGTGGTTTTCATTTATTAATTAAATAAATTGAATAAATAATAGAGACAGTTAATTTTGCGATCATTTAAAGAAAAAAATTATAAAGAGAGCTTAGTTATAACACATATTAAAAATCAATGTAAAATAACATTTGGGTCCATGATAGAAAACAACTTCTCATATATATTTAAATTATTATATTGCAAATATTACAGGATTGATTGTTATATAAAATTTCATTAAAATAAAGGACATCTCACATATAGTTCAGTTGAAATTCTGTGTATTTTATTCAGGTCATATTACCTATCCCAATTAGGAAGCCAATTGGAAAATATTTTGAATCCACGATCAAAGGTAAATAGTACAAGTTAAATAGCCTGAGATTGTAATTAATTAATGCTGATTTATTGTGATTAATTGGAGATTAGATCATTTAATAAATATAGACAGGATCTTTTCTAAATAAGCAATAGAATACAATTTAAATAGCATAACAAAATGGCCCCCAACGTGTAAAGCTTTGAAAAATATTTCTAGTTGGCAAATTTGAAAGGATAGGAGTAGACGAGCAGATATTTGAAAGTTTATATGCCGTGGATAAAGTGAAATATTATGTAAAATTTGAGGACATAAAGATTTATATTTTTTTTTAAGATACAATTTACCATAATTGATTTATTCGTGATATTGACAATTTATAGGTTACCATAATTGATTTATTTGTGTGATATTTACATTTGATAATTTTACCATACTTGATTTATTTGATTGATTTTGACATTTGATATTTTACCATTTGATTTATTTGTGGGATATTGAAATTTGATACTCGTACTCAAGAGTTATTACATTTGAACAAGAAAAGTCCCGTTTGTTGCAACAGACCAGTAGAATTTTATATTTGGCGGGGACAAAAACAGTAACGAAAAGAAACAACATGTCCATCACAAGGAGTCAAAGCAAAATGCAAGAAAGGAAGGAGGATAACAGAGAAGAGGAAACAATGTCTGAAGAAGGATCAGATAATGAAGGAAATGTTACAATAATAGAGGAAAGAAAAGAAACAGGGATGTTAGAAAAATTATTAGCAATGATGCAATTACAGACACAACAAATACAAGAATCAACAAAACAGGCCATACAAGAGAATCTAAGGGAAACAAAACAAACAATGAATGAAACAGCAAAGAAAATGGAAGAGACAATAGAGAAAATCCAAAAAGAAACATCACTAAAAATCGAAGAAAACCAACGGAAAATAAGACAAGCAATAGAACAGAAATTAGAAGAAAATGATAGAAAAATGGAAAAGCGTTTGGACAAATATGAAAATGAAGTAAAAGTCTGTTTAGAAAAAGTTAGTGAAACAGAGAGGAAACTAGAGATGCAGAGAGAAGAAATGGAAACTAAAATGAAGGATATTAAGGCTGTCCAGAAAAAGGAACTGGAACAGTTAGAAGAAAAATTTGAAATGGCGTTACTAGAAGACAGGAAAGAAATGGAAAGGAAACTTAAGCAAAATGAAAAACAAATTGCAGAGATGGAGATAAGAGGAGTAGAAAGAAAGGAAGTTATCGTACATAGCACAGAAGACGTAAACGTACGATTTGGCGGGGATATAAGGAAACTACACCCAGTGCCTTTTATAAATAACCTAAAGAAAAAAGTCACATACATAGGACCGTTTGCAACAGCAAAGGAAACCATCCGAAACCATCTCAAAGAAGAGGCAAATCTTTGGTTTATCAGCAAGGAAGAAGAATTTGACAATTGGCAAGATTTTGAGAGAAGATTCTTAAATTATTTCTGGGGAAAAATCCAGCAACTACAAGTAAATAAAGAGTTACAAAATGGAAAATACCATGAGAGGATGGGCGTATCAGAAACGATGTACGCATTACAACTCTATAATAATGCAAAACATTTGCAATATAATTATTCATCAGAACAATTGGTAGAGTTGATATCGCGACACTTTGAAGATACCTTGGAAGACCACATAAATCTCCAAAATTACAATGACATTGACAGCTTATGTCAATTTTTGCAAATGAGAGAATCACGTAGGCATGAAATAAGAGAAAGAAGACCGCAAGAAAATTATAGACAAAGAGAAAACCAAGAATATAGAGATAGAGGTCAAAATTTTAGAAGAGATTATACAAGACGAGAATTCATACCTAGACGGGGATACGAAAATAGACCGAACGGAAGAGAGAATTATGAACCCAGAATCCAGAGATGGAATGAAAACAGGGATCGGGAAAATCAGAGTAGAAATAACCGCCCATACCAAGGAAACAGATACAATAACCCACGGAATGAACAGGAATCTCGCGGTAACCGATACGGGAATGATAGACCAAAAGAGAACAGAAGAGAAATAAATAATATGCAAAGAGAAGAAAATGAATATGAGAGAGAAGATGACGGGCGAGAAAACACAGAAGAACAACAGGCGTGTTTTCAAGAAGGCGCTCACTAAAAACGAAGAAACAAACAGGAATTTTTTGTCACCCCAAGGAATTTATTAAACTGGCAGGAAACAATGAAAAGAGAAATGGAGTTAATTTAAAATTTGTGAATGGATTTATAAATGAGAAACCAATTAAAATTATGATAGACACAGGCTCTGAAATAACACTGGTCAACAGAAAATTAATCGAAGAAGTAAATTTAACAAGTCTAATTTATAAAATACCTAGGGTGAATTTAGTGGGCGCAAATAAACGGACATTGGCAACAATAAATGAAGGTATACGAGTAATGGTACGATTGAAAAAAAATATGTATGCACTTCAATGTGTAATAATGCCGAATATGCCACATGACATGATTGTAGGCGTTGACGAATTAACGGAAAAAACATGTAGTGATCGACTTCAAAACCAATACGATGAAAATAACAAAGGAAAAAGAAGAAGAACAGTATAAGGAACAAGAGAAACAAATTACGGACGAATCAGAGAAAGAACAAACGGTGGAAATGAACCTGGTGACAAAGAAAGGAAAAGAAAGAAAGAGGGGAAAAGGTCAGAAAAAGATCAAAGAAAAAAAAACCTGGGATTCCTCAAAAGATGAGACGAGCTCAGGAGAAGAAGATGGAAAGATTTTGACAAGAAATGAAAGCAAAACTTGGGATTCCTCAAAAGAAGAGACGAGCCCAACAGAAGAAAAAACAAAGGAAAATGAAGAGGACACAATGGAGACAGTGGTGTTTGAAAAAGACACGGAGTACACGGTGAATATGTGCGAAGAATTTGATGGGAGAGACACAAAATGGATATGTGGAGAAGGCAAAGAAAATGATTTGCGTAAAATTTTAAGAGACTATGAAACGCTGATAAATAAGGAAACCCAAGTGGCCACAAATACGTAGCATAAGTACAGTTAGCATACAGGAAGTGCGTTTTAGTTTGTCTCGAGAAAATTTAGTTGCATAGATTGATAAATTTTATCGATTACAAAGGCGGGGATTTGTTGTATTTTTGAATGTCCATTAGCAATAAAAACCGATATACAAATTTTATTACTTAAATAAAAATTAAGATTATTGATATTTCATAAAGACACGGGCATATAAAGTTTCAAACATCCTGTATAAGACAAAATATGTATTTTAAGTTGTTCAAAGAATTGTTCATTAGGCCTCAGAGACAAGACTTTCAAATATTATCGATAAGAAATTTAAATAAGTCGGTTATTGTGAAATGGATTTACCCGTAATAAAAGTGTATATAGAAAGTGTTTAAACAATAGACCGGGATGTGCGGTGGTTTTTCCCCCGAAAGATTATATCGGTAAAAGTTTATTAACAAAAGACATTGAATTGAGAAACAGGTATCGTTTGTAGCTATTAGTAAGAAATATTTGTAAAGCAGATAGATTTAGTTAGAATAATTAAAGAATGTTGTTTTCTGGAATTACCCGAATGACGTTTTATAAAGAGGAGTTGGTTGGTAACGATACGTCACAGAGGTGGATGATTTTGATTGGTCAATTTTTGAATGCAATGGAGGTAGTGGTTTTGGCTATGAGATAGGAGAGAGGAAAAAAGAGAGTTAGTCAGTTTTCGTCGCCCAAGAAGGAAGGAGCTTTGTGGTTTGTGTTTGTTTGAAGTCCCGAAGACGTAATTTACCGGGTGTGTTTATTTGCTGTGAAAAAGCTGATCAGTGTAAGGAACGGGGTACAGAGAGATAGAAAAACCAAAGGGTATAAGAATATTAATATCAGACGAAGCCGGAAACATTTGAAGTTATAAACAGGCGCGGAGATTCGCTCAAAAGGAGGCTGCATAGAATTACACGAGTTGTTGGGTTGCAGATACAAGGACAGATAGGAGAAAGGTGTACGTCATCTGGACCACAATAGGAGCAGAAGCAGAGAAAGGTTTTTTTTTATGGCGTGGCCATAGAATTACAACGGCAGAGAACGAAAGGTCAGTCAATTTTCATTAGAGCAGGAGTGTGGTTTTCATTTATTAATTAAATAAATTGAATAAATAATAGAGACAGTTAATTTTGCGATCATTTAAAGAAAAAAATTATAAAGAGAGCTTAGTTATAACACATATTAAAAATCAATGTAAAATAACATTTGGGTCCATGATAGAAAACAACTTCTCATATATATTTAAATTATTATATTGCAAATATTACAGGATTGATTGTTATATAAAATTTCATTAAAATAAAGGACATCTCACATATAGTTCAGTTGAAATTCTGTGTATTTTATTCAGGTCATATTACCTATCCCAATTAGGAAGCCAATTGGAAAATATTTTGAATCCACGATCAAAGGTAAATAGTACAAGTTAAATAGCCTGAGATTGTAATTAATTAATGCTGATTTATTGTGATTAATTGGAGATTAGATCATTTAATAAATATAGACAGGATCTTTTCTAAATAAGCAATAGAATACAATTTAAATAGCATAACAAAATATATATATATATATATATATATATATATATATATATATATATATAAAGAGTAGTTAGGTATTATTGACTGACAATATTATTACCTATTAGCATTATGGAAAGCTCAAATGTAGTTTATAGAATACCATGCCAAAATTGTGATAAGTCATACATCGGACACACATCTAGAAATCTAATAGGTAGACTAACACCACATAAAAGTGACCTTAGAAATAATAAAAATACGTGTGCATTAATAGATCATGCAATTAATAATAATCATTCATTTAATTTTAATGAAACTAATATATTAAGACGTTAAAACCAATTAAATAAAAGAGAATTTTTGGAAATGGTATGCATAAACAAATATCAATGCGTTAATAAAAAAACTGATATTAACAAACTAAGCAATATCTATAATTACATTCTATCTTACGAAAATTAATACTTTAATTTTCTAATATATGATTTTATGACTATAAAAACTATATTTTCAAAAATTTAAAATATTCATATTTGGCGCCACTTTGTACATAAGCATAATAACGATCTAGAGCTAGTTATCAATAACAAAAACAGACACGAGTGTCTTTTTGACATAAATCAAACATCATTATAATAATCAATGTCAAAATACATTCAAAATTAAAATATTGTACTTACATTAAAGTATAATTTAGATAAGTTAAGAATGTTTTGTGAATTTAATAATTTAATGGTTTAACCTCATGTTGTAAGTTTTTATATTAGTTTTATACAATGTTTTTTAATTCTAATTTCATTGTATTTACCATAACGTATTTTAGCATATTTTGATGAAGCAAATAAATTTTGCGAAAGCTTGATTTAAGGACAAAGAGTTTAACTTATCCTACCCTACTTAAATGACTGCATCCTCAAAATAAAACTTCATTTATATATATATATATATATATATATATATATATATATATATATATATGTATATATATATATACATATATATAATATATATATATATATATATATATATATATATATATATATATATTTATATATATCTATATATATATATATATATATATATATATTATATATATGTATATATATATATATATATATATATATATATTATATATATGTATATATATATATATATATATAATATATATATATATATATATATATATATATATATATATAACAATATATTGTGTTGGAATATCGGGTATCTGATTTTTTGTCAGCTTCATCAGGAGACAACTAAAATATGATTAAAAGTTATATAAAAATCAGTTTCAAATAAACAATGACTCACTTACAGATTTAGAGTGAAAAGTATTTAAACAAGTTGTTGAACATAATTTGTTCAAAACAGTACTGACAGTATTGGTTCAAAGCGCCTAGGTCACTAGTAATTAAATATAAAAACAGAGCAAACAAAAACAACCAAGAAACAATTAAAACACAATAAAATTACACATTAAAAATATGCAGGGTGATTCAAAATATAATTTTAACAGAAAAGTTATTTGGACATACTGAGAATATTACAGTACATATTGCTCAACTGTCCCGTGTCTGCCTTGTAATTTATTGCATAGTTTGCTCTATTTATATGACACATTTCCAAAAACAATCTTTATTTGTAATTATTTTCTTGCTGCAGAACCCTGACATTTGAGTAGTCAAATTGATGGCCAGTTTTTAAGTGATGGTCAACTGCCACACATGTATTCTTCCGTTTTGTGCAGTCACTTTTGTGTTGGGTGACCCTTTGTTTTAGCCATTGATAAGTTTGGCCAACATAACAGCTTTGGCAATCCAAACAAGGCAGTTTGTAGATAACATTAGTTTTATTTACAGTTGGTGTCTTGTCTTTTACTTTAGAAAACAGTTGTCGGTTTTCTAATAAATTATATTGGACAATTCTAATGTTAGTAAATTGTTTAAATAAACTAGTCACAGAAGGTGTTAACTGTTTTATTAATGATAATTTTTTATATTGTATTGTTTGTACTGCTCCGATATCAGTGGGACCGTCAAAAATGTCAGAGTTAAATATCAATTTTTTAAGGGTATGTTTTGGGTATCCATTATTTTAAAAGATGTTTAACAGCAAATTTAAGTTTTTGTTTATGAATTTATCATCACTAATATGCCTTACCCCATTCTTCATTGCAATGACTTTATTAAACTTTTGATGAGTAGGATGATTTGAAAAAAAGTTTAAATATCTTGCAGAGTGTGTTGGCTTTTGATACCAATCTATCAATATTTTGTTTTGTTCTGTTCTTATTATTTTGGTGTCCAGAAATGATATCGAACAATTATTTTAAATCTCTAAAGTAAATTGGATATGTGTGTTAAAGTTATTGAAAATGTTTAAGGTATTTTGAATTTGTGAAGTAGGAACAGAACATAATAAGATCGTCTACAATTTTTTTAATGAAGGGTAAAGGGAAAGGTAATTGAGGAATAATGACATCCAGCGAATGGTCCAAAATAATAGTTGCTATTATGGGGCTGAGTGGACTACCCAATCAAAAACAATGAAATAGAAAAATCAGATACAGCAACATGCCAAAAGGGCCTTAGTTGTGTATCTTCGGGTCTATCAATCTAATTATGACGTGCAGTACCTCAAATGAAAGGGTTTAGCTAATAAAATACAATAAAATATAAAAATTTAATAGAGTAGCATGTCAAAAGGGCCTTAGTTATGTATCTTCGGTCCTATTAGTCCAATCGTCACGTACGATACCTTAAATGATAGCACTTAACTAATAGAATACAATGACCTAGAAATCAAATACAGCAACACGTCAAAAGGGCACTATTTACGTATCTTCGTTTGTAGTGGCACAATCGTGACGTACAGTACCTCAAATGATAGGATTTAACCAATCAAATACTATGAGACAGAAAAATAAAATACAGCATACATCAGCCTGTCAAAAGGGCCTGAGTTATGTATTCGGGTCCTATTAGTCCAATCGTGAAAGGGCCTAGTTATGTATCTTCGATCCTATTAGTCCAATCGTAACATACAGTACCTCAAATGATATGATTTAACCAATAGAATGCTACGACGTAGATCAAATACAGTAACACGTCAAAAGGACTTTTGGTATATATATATATTTGCTCCTATATATACTATGTCAAAAGAGCCTTAATTATGTATCTCCTGTCCTATAGGTCTAATCATGACATATAGAGTATAAAATGATAGGATTTATTGGAGATAATACGATGGTGGAGACAAAGTAAACATGGCGGCATGTAATAACACGGTAAACTGGCAGCAATAAAACGTAATAACCCACAGAGGTCTATGGCATATTACATGACAGAATTTAGCGAATAGCATGATTTGCATACGTCTACTTTTAGTCAACTACTGTACATATGATAAACGCGAAAAAGTTCCAACATTCACTGTTAGACATATGCCTCCCGTTCACTGCACACATTTACTGCTCCTTGACGCTGTGACGTAAATGAGATAGGATTTAACAAATAGAATGACAGAAAATTAAATAAGACAGTGCGTCAAACGTGGAATGCATCGTAGAATGTGAAATATATGAAATATATAGTATACATATAAGAATATGAAATAATACACCAATTAAGAAAGATGATGTTAGTTGAGGAAGATTAGACCAGGAAAAAATGTCAACATTTTTAGAATACTTTAGAATATTTTTAAAAAATACCAACCAGATAATAATAATCAAGCAATAGAACACTGAAAACTTTTGTTTTTAACTGTACGCCCATAAATGAATAGCCATTTTTAAATACCACTTGATATTTTTTTTTATTGTATTTTTCCCATTTTTCAAGATAATTCTTGTAGGGATATATTTATTTATAACATACGGTCTTATGGTCCTACGAACAGTATTACGGCTTTAATTTGTACGACACTGCTAATTGAGAACTATGTTTGTAATGCAATAAGAAGTCCTAATATACGAGACACCAGTGACTCATGCCCCACTGATACAAATCCGACAGGAATCTGCATATCTATAAAAACAATAGATTATTTGTTTTGTGTATTAATTAAGTTTAGGTAAACGAACAAGACTTGCATTATAAAAGATTTTTCTAAATGTAGAATGTAAACCATATTTCCTATGCTTTGTGAAAGAGAACCAGTTTATAACCTTCCGGACGACGTAAAAACATGTTTTTATTAGAATATTGGTCGATGAATTATAATCATAGTTTAAAAAATGAATTTATGTGCATATGGTCTACTACAAAAAATGTAAAACCAAAATCTTGATTAAAAAAGTGGCAACCGGTTACTTATAATGAAATTTCCCTGCATTATTGATTTCACAAGTGAAAAAATGGGTCAACAAAGAACAAGTTTTAATTGTAACAATATTTCAACATAATAGTTTTATCTTGGTTTACTCAGGTGAAAAGAAAAATTATACCCAAGTGCTAAAACCACGAGCTATTCTCGATTATAACTTGGTGAAAAAGAGTGTTGATTTTATTAATCAAATTGCTTCTTACCAGAACCCAATATCCAAAATTCTGAAGTGGTACCGGAAAGTGGCAGTGGTCTTAGTTGTTTTATAATAGAAAAGGCGAAAAAGCGACAACCTATCATTGAGTTCAGACTGGTGTTCGCGAAGACATTTGCAAATAAAGAAATGTTGGATCGCTCACGACCAGTTACACTCAAAAAATACCATTACCTACGACGGCAAAGCGACGTAGGTAATAAAAAGAGAAGAAAGTATACAAGATATTACAAAAGTTTAAGAAGAAATATGACTAGTAGAAAGACCGATAGAAAAGTTAAAACATACTGTGGAGCATGTGATGGTAAAACTGCAATATGTCTAGTGTGCTTCAATAAAGCACATTAAAATATAATTTCACTTATACAGGAACTATTATTACGTAAAAACGTATTGTTCCTAAAGTGCCCTTATAGTATTGAAAATCGTAAATTAATATTTTCTATTAGTACGTTTTTATTGTTAATTACCTCTGTAAAAGTGAGTTATAAAATTATTTTTGTAAATTGTATTATATTTGTAAAAAAAATGGATGTAAATAATATGCCTTCGACATCTAGAAAAGCTAGATGTGAATATAAACGTAGATTGACCACTGATAACTTCTAAAATAGTGTTGACTTGACTAGACAATTACTCATAGTCCATATTTAGAAATAACCGAATAGACAATCTCTACTTGTCAAAGAAACTAAAAACAACGTGAAATGGTCAGTATTTACAGTCCTGAAGAAATATATGTGACCAAATGCAGAGATAAACGAGATATATACATGATATATTCAGAATTTCAGAGGTTGTCGGAGGTTTATATATATATATATATATATATATATATATATATATATATATATATATATATATATATATATATATTATATATATATATATATATATATATATATATAATATATATATATATATATATATATATTGTTATGATGTGTTGTTTCTGTATGAGCTATGAGTAAATTTGAATGATATATGTAAGTATAGGGTTTTATCGCGGTTCTAACTGTGTTTTCTATCTCTTACGTTAAAAAGCCGGATGATATGGCACTCACCACTGTATATATTTTTTAATGAAAATTAATTTAATTATATGAGAGCACTTATCTTCCCAAACTAATTCTTTTAAGTAGAGAGAGCCCTGCGTTGGGCGATAAAATTGTTATGATGTGTTGTTTCTGTATGAGCTATGAGTAAATTTGAAAGATATATGTAGGTATAGGGTTTTTATCGCGGTTCTTAAAGAATTAGTTTGTAAGTACTTTTTTAAATTATCTTTATTATAACTATTATGAAACAAACCTATCTATCTAATAAAAGCAATATCAATTTAAAACAATCTATCTAAAATTTGAAATTCTTACAATTATTAAATTATTAACAAAATTTGGTACCTTTCTTTCACTGAACGCCTAAAGTTTTTCCAAAATTAAAGTTATTATCACCACTCGATATTTTCTTACTCAGCCTTGGTTATCCAACAATTTTTATATGTTTCTTCTTAATTATCTCCACTCACCATATTAATATATAAATTTATATCCTTGTAATTTCCACATAATGTACTTTCAAATATACTGGATCTTGTGGTTGTATTATTGAATGCTTACTTCAATGAATTAACTTCATACTATCACTATATTACTGTAGTAATAATTAATCTCAACTATATTAGACTTAATAATTCATTTAACTTAATCAATGCCTTCTTCTAGCTAATAATCACTTCATAACCTTATAAATTCTTGTTAATTCTTCTTTGTAATTAATAATTACATGTTACTGACTTAATAATCATTGAATTATTATAACTAACTTAACACTTAACTCAACTAATAATCTTCTTGTAACTAAATTCTTGAACTATAACTTTACTGACTCACTTTACTAACTGATTAATCAACTGTAACTAATCATAATCTGTAACTAACTGACTAACTTCTAACTGATAACTGAACTTCCGCTCCAAATTACATGGTTTATATATATTTTCCTTGGTTCCAGAATAATCTAGCAATAAATAAGGTTCAAATCATTCTATTTTTTCTATCTGAACATTCTGGAATAAATGGAATGGTTTTTTTTGTATGTGATGTATTATGCAAATAGTCCTATTGACATTTCTAGAATTTTCTATGTACAATTTACTTGACTTTAGGCTCTCCAGATCAGAATTACACTATTATATGTAACTTAAACAGTTATAAGAAAGATATTTTTACTATTTTACATATGTAATTTTATTTTAAATTAAAATTTAAAATAATAAATAACTTTTTGACTTTGACAGTACAGTGTATGTTTGGTTGCATATGCACATGGCTGACTTAAACATATCTAATATTAAATAAAATAAAAAAAAGCTTCTTAAACTTAATTCTTATGCTAAATTCTTAAAAGTACCCACATATAATTATTTTGAATAATATTATCTACTATATAATTTATAAATTATGTCTTTAATTACTATTTAAATAAATTTATTAATTAACAGTGTATATCTGTTCTCATTACAATACCCCAAAATTCATTTTAAAATAAATAATTCGTTTATTATTTTTTTTAATTATTTTCCTATCCATACACATTTGTAAATATATTAATTAATATAATTCAATAATTTAATTTTTTATAAAATTTAATTAAAAATCCTTTGTAAAAGGTATATATTTAAGGCCCAAACAGGCTAAGTTAAAAAGACATAACGTTTTCGGAATCCATGTTCCATCATCAGTGTCCTAGAAAATAGTTAACCACTTAATTAAAAAGAACATAGGTTAAAATTTTAACTAAGGTTAATGAAGAATGTGGTTAATACTTACTAGGAGTACATGAATGTAACCACCAAGATTAAATATATGGGTAAAAACCCGTTAACAGATGTTTACTTACATTTCGTTTTAAAAATATGTTACAATAATTTAAGATGATAGAGTTACCGATGGATTAGGTAACATGGCGACATATGACTCCACGTTGAAGTTGCTAGTCCTGAGACGGTATGTCTTCGAGGACTGTATGAGTGCAACTGATTGGCAATGACATTTGATGATAATATTGTTAAGTTATGACGGATATTATCACAGAGCAGTCAATGTAACTGTATGTTTCTACTTAAGACAAAAGCCAACGTTATTTAAAATTGTGAAAATTAAGTAAACTAATATAACAGTATCAACCATCAATGTTGTTGTTTTAAATTTATGTAAATAAGATGATATAAGGGAAAAAAATTGTATGGTTGTAGTTAGGCAACCAACTATGCATGTATGTAGCAATGTAATATAGAAAAAATTTTATTATATGGCCCTTTATGTTACTTAAACATTTGGTACCCAGAAAATATAAACTAGACACATGTGGAAGGTTGAATTTTATAAATTTTAATGTTAATGGTTGGATCTAAATGTGTTTATTTAGAATTGGAAGTTTTCTTGAATGAATAAAATAAAACTGTTTTAGTAAATGTTCACGTGTTATTTAACTTTAACTCAAATATAAAGGCCCTGTATGTCAAAAGCAACATTTGGTACCTGGTAAATGTGAAAATTTTGAGTTATAAGTTCATGAACATAAATATCTGACAAGGTGGTAACAGACTAAAAGGTGTGGAAGTTTTATTGTATTAGCTATTATATGTAATGAACGAAAGATATTTTTGATGGTTGGGACATGATTATGTAGTTTGTTGATAGTATAATAATCTACTTCTAGGACACTGATGATGGAACATGAATTTCGAAAACGTTATGTCTTTTTAACTTAGCCCGTCTGGGCCTTAAATATATACCATTTACAAAGGATTTTTAATTAAATTTTTTAATACATGGTATACAGCCAACTCCAGGAACGTAGATTCCTTGTTAATTTAATTTTTTATCTAAAATTGCCTCAAACTAGGCTATGTATAGTTTGTGTGTTTCATGTCAACGGTCAAATTGTCATGTCAAATGCCACAGATGTGTGTATACACAATGTTTGTTTATTAATAGACAAGATTTAGGAAATAATTCTTTCTTTTGGTTTAAAAGACTTTCTTTAGTATAAATGGTAAGTTTTACTTTTCATTTGTCAGTATAAAAATATTTACAAAATTATTCTTTTGGAGATATATAACCCCAATTCAAATTATATTATAAATTATTGTAAATTATATGATAGTGATTTTATACTTAACTCTAATTAAATTTATGGTTTTTAGGACCCAAACAAAGGACAAATTAAATAGCTACTCAAGACATGATGTCAAATTAATAATTGATACATTATCCCACAAGGATTAGATTTACCATATCTGTCTTGTCAACAATCAAGATTGTCTTATAAAATAGAGTTAAGTGTTTAGTGAACTGTTTGTGATGTTAATAGTGTTAAAAGTATATAAAACATTATTCAATCTCTTCATGATATTTAAAAATGTCATTAATATGAAAAATTCCTCTTAGTTTATTCTGTGCATCTATCAACACATAGCTGTTCAGTCCATTCTGGTTTTGAACTATGTATGGACCTTCAAACAGTGGTTGTAATTTCTTACAACGGTTTTCTCTCAAATTCCCTTGTCTAAGTGAACGAATTAAAACTTTGTCTCCTTTTTGAAATGTGATTGGTTTTTTAATTATTCGATTTTGTCTTCTGATATATTTTTCAGCTTTTCTTTGAATTCTTCTGTTTATCTTTTGCATGACTTGTTCTAACTTATCTTGTGTACACTCAGAAATCTACTTTCTATTTTCTATTTGACCAAACATTAAATATTCAGGTACTTCCTCTGTGTTTAAATTATGTGTATTATTTAAAAATTATTCCACTTCTTCGATATAATCCTGACATGTGACCTGTTCACCTTGGCATAGTATCCTTAAATATTTTATAACTTCTTTTATATATCTTTCTGCAGGATTTGCTTAAAGATGTCTACTACTTGTAAAATGAATTTTGATCCCCTTTTTCTCAGAAAATGTCTGAAATTTTTGATTGTTAAAATATGTAGCGTTATCTATTATGCAATTTCTAAATGGTCCTGTTACTTCGAAAAACTGATTAATATATAATCTCAATGTTTTAACATTTGTTCTTGAGCATGTATATAGTTTAATAAATATTGTATATAAATCAACTATCACTAATATATGCTTGTTTCCTGTTGGATTGGGAACTAAATTTGAGATGAAATCCATGGCAACTGTATTTAGTTTTTTATAAGCAACATTGGATTTATATGTGTTCTGGTCTTTGAAGTTCTTTTCTTTGTTTATTTGACATATTTGGCATTGTGTAGTAATTTCTTTTGTTATACTTATGTCATTCTTTGCAAAATAATTATCTCTAAATAACATCCATAGTTTTCTTGAACCAATATGCATGTAACTTTTATGTAAATCTTTCAATATCCTTCTTGCCAAAATTATACTTATTACATACACTTCTAAGCCATTAATTATCTTATATATTATAAAACACCCCATTTTTCTTAAGGACTTTTTGTTTTTCATTCAAATTGATTTAATCTCTTATGATTTCTTCTTTAGAATATAATCCAGTGTTTTCTACCAACTGATTTAATCCAAATTTTATTGTTCGCTGCCTTTTTTATGATGTATTTTCTAACCTTGACAACGCATCTGCCACTATGTTGGATTTTCCAGAAATGTATTTGATTTCAAAACTGTATTCACTCAGTATTAGGCTCCAACGATGTACTCGACTGTTTCCATATTTGTTATTTAATATAGATGTTAAAGCTTGGTGATCTATTTCTATAGTAAATTCATTACCCAATAAATAAAATCTTAATTTTGTGACACAGTGTATGATACTAGCTAGTTCTAGTTCTGACACTGAATAACCTTTTTCATGTGGCTTTGTAATTCTTGATATGAATGGTATCGGGTATTCGATCCCATCATGTATTTGTAGTAATACCCCTGATAATCTTTCTATTGAGGCATCTGTTCTTAATATGAATGGCTTTGTATAGGCAGGATGGTATATTTTTAAATTTGATAGAAAAATGTTTTTGATTTCTTGGAATGCTAGTTCTCTTCGCTGGTCCCATTTCCATTTTACACCTTTCCTCAGTAGTTCAAGTAATGGAATTTCTTTTATACTTAGATCTGGTATCATCCTTTTATAATAATTAATTATTCCAATAAATCCTCTTAAAGTTCTTAAATTGTGTGGTGTTCTATATTCCTGAATAACCTGTGTCCGTTCTGGATCCATTTCAATTCCCTTAGTATTAAGTTTATAACCTACATATATTACTTCTTTTTGGAAAAATGTACATTTCTTGATTTATTTTTAGTTCAACTTTGTATAATCTGTCGATTATTATTTTTAGGTGTTTCTCATGTTCTTCAGCAGTTTTAGAAAAAAATAATATATCATCAATGTAGTGAATTACAAATTGTTCATATTGATTCAAAATATCATGAAGACATCTACATAGAGCACTGCACGATGATTGAAGTCCAAATGGTACTACTTTGAATTGATATACTACTCCATCTATCTGAAATCCTGTATATGGTCTACTTTTCCTTTCTAGAGGTATTAACCAAACACTATGCTGTAAATCGATTTTAGTGAAAAATGACATTCCTGTAATTCTTCCTAGTATTCCATCTATGCTCATTGGTGGTTCAAATTGCTTTTCAGTGATCTTGTTAATATTGCTTGCATACAAACATAGCCTGATTTCACCTGATCTTTTTCGTACTACCACTATAGGGTTGATGAAACGTGTATCTGCCTTCTCAATGATTCCATCTTCTAACATA
This sequence comes from Diabrotica balteata, assembly GCA_918026665.1. NCBI lineage: Eukaryota > Metazoa > Arthropoda > Insecta > Coleoptera > Chrysomelidae > Diabrotica > Diabrotica balteata. The sequence goes on along the minus strand of OU898276.1, from coordinate 74,794,712 downwards.
TTAATTGTTCTATTTACTTCTTCTCTGTATTTATATGGTATTGGGTACGATTTTGTTTTAAAATATTTTTCTTCTTTTACTTTTATACTATGAATATAATTGTATGCAATTCTATTTTCTTTATTAACAAGTCCCTTGTGTTGCTGGAATATGGAAACGACTATTAATTTATATTCATCAGGGAAACTTAAAACTTTTATTATCTCTTCTTCTTTACAAATAAAATTATTTTTCATTTTGCAATCATTATTTCTTGCTTCCAGTTTTACGCACTCCACCTCGTAGGCATCCTACTGCTTAAAATTTCCATTCCTTAAATATTCACTACAATTATTCTTTACATTCTTTTGGGACATTTCCCTATTATTAAAATACATTTCTTCTTCATAAACATCATTACTTTCTTTTAATAATATCCTATCAATTCTTATTTCTTCTTCCACCTCATCTTTATGCATAAACTTAATTATTTGCCCTTTCAAAGTTACAACTTTTTCTTCAAAATGTGTCTTTACTTTCTTCTTTTCCAATTCATCATTTCCCATTAATATATCAAAACATAAATCCTTGACAATAAATCCTTGCATATTAATTCCTTTATTAAGAATATTAATTTTAAAATTGGCTAGTTTATCAATTTCACCCAACTTCTTATTATTTGCACCAACTATTTTAATTTTTGGAATCTTCATTATATCTGATAGTTTTAATGTATTAAAAATAAAATTTTCCGAGACTAAAGTACTTTCTGAACCAGTATCTATCATAACCTTAATCATTTTATTTTTGGCCATAGCATTTATATAAATTAAATTAATAGATTCAATAATTTTATCTTCATCTAAAGAAATAAATTTAGAAGGTTTCTCGTAATGACAATGACCACACTCAGAAAGTTTACTGCATAAAATTTGGATTGTTAGAATTATTCTCTAATTGTGTCTGACCAATTGGTTCTAATGTCCTGTGTCTTTCACTACTATGACTTCTACTCATATTTTCCTGCCTTGTACTATTTCGTTCTCTATCTTCGCAGCTTCTGTTCCTTCGTATATGATTTATCTGTCTGTTGTAATTAGGTCGTTCTGTATTTCTCCTATTGTTAAAATCTTGTCTATTATAATTAGTAATGTTATTAACATTTTGTCTATTGTAATAATTAGTACTGTTATTATAATTTTGTCTATTTTGATTATTATTATTCTTATTAAAATTTTGCATATTATTACCATTATCATATTACCATATTACCATTATCTATTATTATTATATGATTGTCTATAATGTTGATTATTATTCTTATTATATTGAAAGTTATTATTGTTTTTTCTATTATTATTATTATTATTATTCATCCTAATATCATTGTTATCATCATTACTTGTCATATTTCCTCTTTGTATTCTTTGAATAAAATTGATAAAACTATCTATTGTTTGAATATTTTGTACAGTTACTGTTTGTACAACAAATGCATCAAAAAGTCTAGATACATTCAAAACTGTTTCATCTTCTCTAAGTGGTGGTTCTAAATACTTTGCAACTGTTATCAGCTTTAATGCATAATCTACCAGATTAGATCTTAAATTAGGATTATACTTTCCAAAATAGAGAACTTTCCTAAATCTAGCTTGCTCTAATTCACCCCAATAATAATTTAAAAATTTATTTTCAAATGTTTGAAAATTATCCAAATCATTCTCAACACTGGCAAACCAAGTTCCTGCATTGTCACTTAATGTCATTCTAATATAATCTTTAATATCATTAATATTATTCACTAATCTTAATTTATGTTTTAAACTATTTATGTATACTCTAGGATGCAAATTTTTGATATTACCAGAGAATGTCTCTTATTTGTGAAATATCATCTATTCTCTGTTCCACATTTCTTATTTGATTACTATTTATTTGGATATTATCTTGCATATCGTCTAATTTTTCTTCTGTCTTTCTCCTGTCTTCGTTAATTTTAACTTCTAAGTTACATTTCTGCAACTCTATTTTCTGTTCTATATCTATCTTATTATCTTGAATAATCCTATTTACTTCTGTTCTCTCATTTTCTATCCTTTTCTTGTAGTCATGCCGTATATTTTTTATTTCATTTGCTACTTTTTTCTCAGCAGTTTCAAGTTTTTTATCTATTTGTTTTTCTATTTGTTTTACAATTGTATTATTATCTTCTATTTTCTTTTCTAATTTTTTATAATTCTCTTCCAATTTCTGTTCTATTTTTTTTATGTCTTCTTTGACTTTTTTTGAATTCTCTTTTAACGTCTTGTTCATCTGCATCATTAATGTCATCAAAGCTACCATATTGACATTTTCTCCTCTTTCTTGATTCATTTCTACTGAATCTTGTGGAACTTCAACTAAACTCTCCTCTTGTACAGCTTGTGTTTCTATTTCCACATCTTCTTCATTCTTTTTGTTTCTTGTACCTTTTTTTCCTTGAGACATATTAAAACTTTATTTGTTCAAATTTAACTAAAAATAAAATCTATAATTCTTTTTTTTTATGAAAATTAATTTAATTATATGAGAATACTTATCTTCCCAAACTAATTCTTTTAAATAGAGAGAGCCCCGCGTTGGGCGACAAAATTGTTATGATGTGTTGTTTCCGTATGAGCTATGAGTAAATTTGAATGATATATAGGGTTTTTATCGCGGTTCTCAAAGAATTAGTTTGTAAGTATTTTTTTTTTTAAATTATCTTTATTATAGCTATTATGAAACAAACATATCTATCTAATATAAGCAATTTAAAACAATCTATCTAAAATTTGAAATTCTTACAATTATTAAATTATTAACAAAATTTGGTACCTTTCTACCACTGAACGCCTAAAGTTTTTCCAAAATTAAAGTTATTATCACCACTCGATATTTTCTTACTCAGCCTTAGTTATCCAACAATTTTAATATGTTTCTTCTTAATTATCTCCACTCACCATATAAATAGATAAATTAAAATCCTTATAATTTCCATATAATGTACTTTCAAATATACTGGATCTTGTGGTTGTATTATTATTGAATGCTTACTTCAATGAATTAACTTCATACTGTCACTATATTACTGTAGTAATAATTAATCTCAACTGTATTAGACTTAATTAATTTATTTAACTTAATCAATGCCTTCTACTAGCTAATAATCTCTTCATAACCTCATAAATTCTTGGTAATTCTTCTTTGTAATTATTAATCACATGTAACTGACTTAATAATCCTTGAATTCTTATAACTAACTCCTTAATAATAATCTTGTAACTGATTTAATTTCTTCTAACTAACTCACTTAACTCAATTAATAATCTTCTTGTAACTAAATTCTTGAATTATAACTTTACTGACTCACTTTACTAACTGATTAATCAACTATAACTAATCATAATCTGTAACTAACTTACTGCTCCCGCTCCAAATTACATGGTTTTATATATCTTTTCTTGGTTCCAGAATAATCTAGCAATAAATAATGTTCGAATCATTCTATTTTTTCTATCTTTTCATCTGAACATTCTGGAATAAATGGAATGGTTTTTGTCTATGATGTATTATGCAAATAGTCCTATTGACATTTCTAGAATTTTCCCTGGTCTACATGTACAATTTACTTGACTTTAGGCTCTCCAGATCAGAATTACACTATTATATGTAACTTAAACATTTATATGAAATCTATTTTTACTATTTTACATATGTAAGTTTATTTTAAATTAAAACTCCCAATAGTAAATAACTTTTTGACTTTGACACTACAGTGTATGTTTGGTTGCATATGCACATGGCTGACTTAACCATATCTAATATTAAATAAAATAAAAAAAACTTCTTAAACTTAATTCTTATGCTAAATTCTTAAAAATTCCCTCATATAATTATTTCTTAATAATATTATCTGGTATATAACTTATAAATTATGTCTTTAATTACTATTTAAAAAAAATTATTAATATATATATATATATATATATATATATATATTATTGTGATATTTAAAGTCTTAGTGCGCCAATCAATTAATTAGCTAATTAATTAATTATTAATTAAAATTATTTAAATGATATGACTATGATTCTATCACACTTTTTAATTCTCTTATCTCAGGGTTCTATTCGTGCTTCAATATCTATGCTATTACATGTGAAAGGTAAGGTCCAAAGAATACCGGAATAATAAAAAACATATAGGATCTAACATTATATATTGAAATAAAAATAATGAAATAAAATTCACACTCAAATGTTTTCAATAAACAATATCTCATATAATGATTCTCAAAATTTTGTTCTACGTACGTGAACCTTCAAAATTAATGGTACAAACAATATTAGTTAAAATCACAAAATCCCAATTATTATTCTAAATCTTCTAATCAAAATATTTATATCTTTTCTAAAGTAAGTGTAAAAATTGTGTTATCAATAAAAGAAAAACTGCAGAAAACCAAACTATCTCTCTCTGATGATGAGTGGTCCAAATCCTTGTTCCTTAATATCTACTCTTAGCAGCTCCCTAGGTAATCAGCAATCTTACAACAAATTGTTGCAAGTTTATCGTCCTTAATGATCTCCTTCAAATGCACGAATCGTTCAAATGTTGAGTTTATGCTAAACTGAATGTCTTGTTGGCCTGAGGGAAAAATGGCTCTTGGAATATCTTCTCTTTACGATAAACTGAATCTCTTGTTGGCCTGAACAGTGACTCTTGGAATATAAGTAGAAAAATATGACTTACAATCTTTTACTGGATCAGCTTGTGTCAGATACACTAACTACACGAAAACTCACAAACTTTCACTGCTACTGCTTCCTAACTCTGGGAACTACCTGAGAACAACGGCCCTTCGCCTTGTACCCTTGAAAACCAACTGACTATCTTTTCTCTGTTCAAAAACTAACTAACGTCTCATTCTCAAACCAACTATCCCACCTTTTTCAATCTCATCCAATCAAAACACGTCATACATCTCCCATTTCTTCATTTCGATAACACAATCAAATTTTTACCTACTATTATAAAATTTCCGAACATTATTTAAAAACTTATCTTTTTCTACCAATTCTTAAAAACTAACAAAAACATATCTTTCTAAAATCTATTCTATTGTCTTGATTACTGCACAACATTTATTTGGAAAAACCGGATCACTCAAATATAATTTAACAAAGAAAATAATTTATGCATATCTTACGTTTTGTTCAATACAGGTAATCCAAAAATTAAAAGACTTCCATTCTTCGAAATGTTTGTTGTTCATTATCCTACTTATCTGAATTATTTTAATTTTTTGGAACTTTGAATTATTTTAAGCAACAAATATTTTTCATGATTTTATATATAACAATATATATAAATATATATATATATATATATATATATATATATATATATAATCAGTATGTTGGAAATATCGGGTATGTGGTCTATATTAAATAAAAATCTTTGTTTTTTCTAAAACTCAATATTTCGCTATTTATTTAACAGCTTCATCAGGAGTAACTGTAAAAAACAAACATTTCAAAAAACTGACAAACACTTAGATTTACAATATTTACAAAAAAAATTCACACTTAAATAAACTTGATATTAAAATAAACATTTTTGATAATGTATATGCTTGTTAAAATGTAAATATATATGAGCACGTTCGTTAACAATAAATGAGATGGAAACAACTAAAAGTTATTTAAAATGCAAAAACTAACAATGTAAGAAAACATTAGAGGAATATTATTTCTTTAATTAATCATTAAGGCTAGTTAGTATGATTAATCATTAAGGTGAGTGAGTTTTAAATTTTGTTCAATATATTGCAATATATGTTGCTTAATTGCCCCGTGTCTGTTTTATAATTTAAAGTTTGTTTATTTTTGTTGATGTGGTACATCTCCAAAAATAACCTACTTTTGTAATTGTCAGTCTGTGCCAGAATACGAGCATTGTTATAGTCCAACAGATGACCGGTGTTTTTATAATGCTCGACTACTGCACAACTATTTTTTCCCAAGCGGCAATCACTTTTGTGCTGTGTGATACGTTGTTTTAGCCACTGCGATGTATGGCCAATGTAGCTTTTTTCACATCCTAGACACGGTATTTCATATACCACATTACTCCTATATAAGGTTGGTACTGGATCTTTAATTTTGGAAAAAAGTTGTTTGCTATTTATGGTATTGTATTTAGCTATATTAATATTGGAAACATCTTTAAATATGGATATGACTGAATGAGTTAGACCATTGATAAAGGGGAGTTTTTTATATTTGATTGACTCATTGTTGGAATCAAGGACAGGACCATCATAGAAATTACTGCTGTAAATGAGTTTTTTTAAAATATGTTTAGGATAGCCGTTGTTTCGAAAAATTTTTTTGTATAATATGTCCAGATTTTTCTGTAATAAATTGTCATCAACAATGGACATTACCCTATTTTTCATACCCAATATTGTATTATATTCTTGACGAGTGATGTGGTTTGAAAAGTAATTCATATACCTGCCCGATGCAGTTGGCTTTTGGTACCAATCCAATGTCAAAATATTGTCATTTGTTCTTATTATCTTTGTGTCTAAAAATGATATACTAAGATCTGTCTCTATTTCAATTGTGAACTGAAGATGTTTGTTAAATGAATAAAAGATGTTTAATGTGGTATTGATATGATAAGATGGAACTGCACATATGATGTCATCGACATATTTATATATAAATGGTAATTCGAAAGGTAATTGCGTGATCACATTGTCTAAGAGATGATCAATTACAATAGTAGCAAGGATGAGACTAATCGGGGAACCCATAGGTGTTCCAAAAATTTGGGAGTATCAGGAACAGGTAGAAGCTTTTTGATTGCAGCAATGTATTAAAACAAAAAAAAAAATGAATAAAAACAATAAATTTATGTTGCCTGTTGCATTTTTGTTTTTATTTAATAGAAATACAAACAAAAAAGAAATAATACACTGCTATAATATTTTATCAAGTGAGGTCAATATAGAAAACTCAATTTAACGTACTTTATGTTTCTGTTAAATTATTGTTATGTAACGCCCCCCTCTTGTACTTACTCAGAGTTATTTTCTGCAGCAGCTATATTTAACGCACTTTTCCTTGACATTAAGGCAACCATTATTTTTCCCCTTGGTAGCATTTTTCTGAAACAATAGGTTAGGTTAGGTTAGGTTCAAAACATTGAACCCTATGTTCATTATGGTGTAATATTAATAATATAATATATAATGGAATAATTCAAATGTAGTCCTAAAAGAAATGGATGGCAAAAAAATTAAAACCAAAGAAGCGGCTCTAATTATGCTAAATGAGACCAATTGTGTCGAAAATTTCTCGGCAGAATGTAGTAGGATCTGGTTACCAATATTGAAAGAGGAAGTTATTAATTCTTGCCTTTAATCGGCAAGATAGAAATAGCAGATTTTGAGTTACAGGAATTTTGGTTTTAAGGTAACTTGGGTGTGGGAAAAACGAATCTGAGGTCTGTTTGGCGATATTGTGTGTAGGTTTCGTCGCCAGGAGGCCAAAAAATCATAGACCGTCTACAGACGGTCTTGTCGTTCAGAAGGAAAATTTATGAAAACACCATAATTTATTGGTAGTACAAAAATAATATTTTTATTGAAAAATAAAGTTACAGGTAAATAAACAAAAATTATCAAATTTGGTGTGATACTGTGTGAAACAATTTTTACCTTTCCTGTTACATAAATGAAGGTTACACTTGGTGCAAAAGGAATTAGTGTCAGACTTTATACACAGTTTGCACGACTTTTTCGATCCTCATTCAGGCCAATGATTTAATCCGTCGTATCTTACACTATCCACCTGATGAACAGCTCGTCTACCGACTGCAGAACTACTAGTTGGCTGTGGAACGGACGATGGTCGTCCAACAGGACGTTTTTCAGTTGTAGCTCTTTAGCCATTTTCAATCGAAATTGTTGCATTGTCATGTCTTTTTGTTTTTCACCACCGGAGACGTTGCGATTTTTCTCGAGATTTACACGTCGATATATATATGAATCCATGAGGTCTACACCTCCCATGTGAGAGTTGTATTCCCGAATGATTTGTGGACATCCAACCTCGATATATTTATTAGTTTTCTTGTCATAACGAGCCACCTTAGCCGGTTGAGTAACTGCTTTTGTTTTCAAGAAAGGTTTTACACCAACATATGTCGAACAAAGTCTAACATTTTTAGTGTCTTTCCACAAAACTGGGCTCAGATCGACACCATAAGCTGATCCGCAATATTCGACGGAATCTTTTCAAATCCTTATCTCCTGGCAATTTGCAATTAGGGATTCGATTGCTTCTAATAGTACCAAGAGCAAAAATGCCACGGGCTCTCAGGTACACCATTAGAGGTAATGAGGTGTAGAAGTTATCAAAATAAATGACATGATTCAGGAAGTCTAGCACTGTCTGCGATAACCTGATAACAACGTTTCCTGTAACACCTATGTCTGGAGTGTTAGGCAATATGATGTCATCATTACGACCACTAGTATAAATTTCGAACTGGTATGAAAACCCATTCGTATCACAAAGAATGAATAAATTTACACCCCATTTGTGTTTAGGTAGTCTAAGATGGTGGACCATTTTAGTTAAGCACATTTGTTCATCCACACATAACCGTGCATTTTTTGGGATGCTGTCAAACTGAGCATTCAAAATTGTGGCAATTTTTTGTACTCGAAAAATAGGATCGTATCCTGGTTCACCTTTTGGAATACGTTGGCGTTCATCATTGAACGCAAGATGCTTTTTGATTGCTTCGAATTTCTTCAATGCCATGCAATCTGGTACGGCTCTGAAACCAAATTCGCCCCAGTGCGATTCCATGTTGGGATAACGAAAAATTGACATAAATATGAGAATGCCAATGTACCGCCGTATCTGTACTGCGTCAACGGTAAATTGTGTATTAATGTCGATGACACGTGCAGCTCGATTTGTTTCCAACACAATGAGATCCACCGATCGATGCTACTAATTCTGCTGCTGTGGTTGGTGAAGATTTATCTCTAACCCCATTAGCCGCTGCAGAAGTAGAAGTTTGTGCAATTGGAACTGTAGTATCCGTCGAACTGAACGAAGTACTATTGATATTCCGTGATAAGTTCGCAGCCTGTACACTTGTAGCGGTTGAATCTATGTTTTGGATGCATTCAGTTATCATCTCATAATCTTCAGGTGTTATTTCATCACACTCGTAATCCGGATCACTGTCTACGTCATCGACATCTTCTTCATCCGTAAACGATTCCATAATGTCTAATATATCTTCTTCACTCAGAGTAGATACATCGAATCCTTTTCCTGCCGCCCAGGCTCTCTTACATCCTTTTACACCACGTTTTCCCTCCATTTTCTACATAAAAAAATAATAACCGCATGTTTAGTAGGTAAAATAAAGAACAAAAATACGCGTAATAGTAAAAAGTAAGGAGAAAAATTTTGCAACTAAGCGACAAGACCGTCTGCAAACGGCCTTCACTAAATGCGCGGTATTTCAATTCCACTTCTTATTTCCTCCACACACAGTAGTAAATCAATAAATATACATAATAACTACTTACCACAAAAATTTTCGTGTTTATTTCTCAACTAAAAAGCACTTTTTAAAATTCTTTGATTTTTCCCGTACACACAAATAATTTTAACGTCTGATTCATACGATTGTCGCGACATAAATGCCAGCCGCTGTAAATCAAATAAGCCTACAACTTTCAAACTGGTACCGTTAGATTCGTATTTTCAGTGCCTACAAACGGTTTTGTCGTTCAGCTCGATCACAACCGTTATTGAAAAACTACTTAGGTTAGAGTAAAGACCGTCTGCAGGCGGTCTTGCCGATTAAAGGGTTAATAAGAAAATACCAGTATTAGTAAGTCAGTAACATATAGAGGATACATCTTATGTTTTTTAAATAACGAAGCATATAAAATCAGAATTTTGGTGTTTATTGAAGGTAAACTAAATGCACGAACAAATACTAACCATGTCGGGATAGTATAATGAGGTTTTTTTCCTGGTTTTTCCCTCATAATTTACTATGGAATCACTAACAGGAGAATTTTACTGTCATCATGTCATGTGTTTGTCTTTTTAAAGACGAATTAAATGCTATGAGTTTTTTCTGACGGATATTCTCAAGTTAAAGTTGATTTCATGTATTCGAATGAACTATCTTTTAAGTAAAGTCGTCCCAGGAGCGCAACTTAACAATATTGGCAATATCGTTTTAAAGTCGTCTACTTTAAAATGCATAATGTATGTCTGAATTGTCAATATAAATGAGTCAAATAAAATTAAATTATTAGAAGAATTTTTCACTATGTAACAAAAAACAAAATTTGTTTAATTTACTGTTTGTATTTTAAGAACGATTTCCGAAGTGGAAATTGAAACGTCAATAAACGTATTTTTTTATCTTTAATTGTGGCTTATTCCCAGTTAAATAGTAATCAATTTAAAATGCCACAAGAAAATAGCTTCAGAACAATATTAAGTACGTACTGATGGGACATAAAGTATGTACAATGTACGTACTTTGCTGTACGAAGTACGTACTTAATACGTACATAAAACGTACATTTTCCAATGTATGGTACATACCTAGTACGTGCTGTAGGTACGTACCTAGTACATATTGAAGGTATCTACTTAGTACATACTATATATAGATATTATGTACATACTTTACAAACTTATGATGATTTATGTAAATAAAAGTAAATATAGGTGAATATATTTTTATTTTTTTTTAAATAAATTCAATTTTTATTCATTTAAAAATAAGAAAGTTTTTAAGCGATACCCGACTCTCCTCAACTATCGTCCTATTGTTTGCTTCGCCACCTTCTTATCACTACATTTTTGACACAAAAAACGCTCGACTAAATAAAATAACAGGAAACCACACTATAAGCACCAAACACCAAAAATAAGTGAAAATAATCTAAATGAAACTATCTTGCAATGAATTATCACATTAAAACTATACTCGAGGTGGAAAATTCCTAACTAAAGAAATTAGGTTAGGTTAACATAACCCAACATAGTAAATATGCTTTAACTTTTCTTTCTCATGGTACATACTTAACACATAATAGTACGTTTCTTACGTACGAGTATGTATCTCAGTGTAAGTACTTAAAACTTACATTTTATATTATGTATGTACAGTACCAAAATTGTACGTACTTAAAACGTACTGTGCTGTTTGGTTAAGGGGCCTTTTGTTAAAATCTTTAATTTACAGCCAATTAATTTAAACTTATGTATAGTTGGTTGCCTATTAATACCCACAAAATTTCATCGTACTTCAGTCTACATTAATTTATAAAACAATTTTTTTTAATGTTCTCAACATAAATTTAGGACAAATTCACATTACAAATTACAACATTGATGATTGCTACTGTTATATTATTATACTTTCAACTTATTCAATTTTAAATATTGCTGGCTTCTGTCATATTTAGACAACTACCGTTAGTTACACTGACTGCTTTGTTCCGACTTCCGTGCAAATATTTTAGTGACTCAAAACATGTATACTCAGTCAGTATTAGGGATGGGAAAAACCTACCGGTTTTAACCGAAAACCTCTTTTTTTACTTCGCAATAACCGGTTTTATCGATTGTTTTTTGTCCCGGTTATAACCAGTTTTTTATTTACTGGTTATTAGGTTTTTACGGTGATTGGGATTCGGTTAGGTATTATTTTGGATCCCAATCCTAATTATTATTCTCAAGTAATTATTCCAGACAAAACCATAATTCAAATTTTATTTTATTTTATAAATACAGAAGCAAACTGAAATTCAAACTCATATCAGCCAGAAACAATTAAGTTTTATTATAACATTTCGTTGAACAGGTATTTTTAATCATAATATTTACGTGTATTATCGAGTCGAATGAAGTATCGCAAACTAAAGTACTTTGTAGATGTAACTTTGTAACCTCTTGGGTTAAAAAAACTGAAAACCGGTTTTTAAAAAACCGTTTGCTTCTGGCCGGTTATAACCGCCAGGTTAAACCGTAAGCAAAAAAACCGGTATAACCGAAAACCGGTGTTTTGTTAAAAACCGCCATCCCTAGTAAATATTAACTACATTTTGCATTAACCTTAGACAACATTTCAAATTTCACGTTCTTTTTAATTAAAGTGGTTATATACTTTCAGGTTACACTGTTGATGGAATATAGATTCCGCAAACGTTTTGTAATAATTTTGATATACGCCGTTTGGTTATTTTATTATATACCTTTTATTAAGGATTTTAAATAAAAAAAATTGCGATACATGGTATACAGCTAGCTACAGGAACTTAGTTTTCTAGTGGATTTTAATATATTATTATCCATTTTTCAACTTATTCAAAATCATAGTTAGATGAGTCTTGTTAGAAAAAATCAAACACATCAGAAACGTGTTTACTGTGTCTGGTTAAAATAGAGAAAGACACAAGTGGCAAACTAACAAATAACAAATTGTTCTTCTTTCTTTTAAGTGCCAGTGTAAAAATCCGTTTCACGTCTCCTCGCATCGCATAAGCAAATGGTGCAAATTGGAAGTATGCGCATAAAATCGATACCACGCAGTCTCGTGACCGTTTTAAAACCGTACAAAAGTGACGTGTTGGAACAAAACTATAGTTTTGCCATTCTTTCAGTTTGTGTTCGGTCAATTCTCCTAGTTTGTCATCTGTTTCTAGCCTGTTATGTAAGGTTGTTCTGTTATTAGTCGTTGTCAACTTTTTTACCTTTTTATGCAGATTAAAAAAATATTGCTTTTGTTGCAGTCCTTCTATGTCGACGAATCTTGTATCCAGCCATTTCTCTTTTGTCTCAGTTATTTTTTTCTAATTATTCTACTTAGTCTTTTATATTCTCCGTCCTTGTCACCTTTTTCTTTGGACTCTCTTCGTTTGTCCAGTAATTGTAAAATCTCTTCTGTTATCTGTTTTTGTATGTTATTTCTGTGTGTTGCTTTTAGCTGTTTTTCTATTACGTTGTATATTTGTTCTTTAATAGTTTCCCATAGTGCTTAACCAAAGACGCTACAAAGTTTGACCAAAAGACCAAAACAAACCTGTAAGCTTTAAAAGAAAAGAAAAGAAACAAAAGTTTTTTACCAACTGTTCAAAGAGGCACCGACATCAGAATTAAATAAACTTCAGTGATGTACTGGTTAATAAAAACCTAGAAGCATTCGAAATGTGGTGTTACCGACGCACTTTGAAAATATCATGGATGGATCGCAAAACAAACGAACAAGTTCTCGAACAACTAGGAAAACAAAGTGAAGTTTTAAATTCCATAAAGATCAGGAAATTGGAATACTTGGGGCACATCATGAGAGGTGAAAAGTACGAACTACTAAGGAATATAATGCAGGGTAAAATCAAAGGTAGAAGAAGCGTAGGAAGACGTAAAATCTCGTGGCTACGCAATCTCCGTGAGTGGTTTGGATGCAGTTCAAGTGAACTATTCAGGCGAGTAACCAATAAAATTATAATTGCCAGAATGATTTCCAATCTCCAATAGGAGTGGAACTTGAAGAAGAAGAAGATGTACTGGTAATTTAGTGAAAATGGACGCCGAAATATTGCTGAAAGATCCATAGACAGTAAAAAGCAGGGCTCAAGACAAAAAGAATTATGGAAAAAGATGGGAGGATGAAGTGACAGTAAAAGCGCAAAATTTTCTAGACGTGAGAATTAGGAGAAGATTAACTCGGGATCGCCTAGGTTGGAGGCATAGACTCAGTATATTGCTAAAGAATTCTTTATACAGCAATATACTGCAGCCTAGTTTGGAGTAGGCCAAGGCATTTAGCTATCATTTATTTAATTTTTGTTTACTTGCTTTTGATCACTTTACATTTAACTTTTTCTTACTGTTATTATATTTCAATTTACATTTTTATTCATTTAACCCTTAATTTGACAAGCCTTAATATAACAATAATTTTTGTGAAATTGTTGTTTAGGTAGTGTGATATGGTATATCATAAGGCATTTTGACCATTTTTATATTATTTTTTTTTATAAACAAGTGGATATGGAGTGTATCCCACAAGATACATAGTCAAATATCCAAATTTATTGTAAAAGTTTATTAGGTATCTTATAAGAAACAAAGTCGAAGATTGTAGGTAAAACCTCACAATAAAAGCAGAAACTTAAAGTACTAAACTAGTTTTCTAATGAAAAAAAAAAAAAGAAAGCAAAAAGTAATAACGTAATATATTATAATAAAGTAACATAATTTTTCATTATATTAAAAAACAACCAAAACTGTCGTAAAACTTACTTATGTGTTATTATGAAAAGAATAAAAACAATTTCTATCCTTTACTAAACACAATCTAAGAGAACATTTTGAACATGACCAGTGTGTCTCTCCTGATTTACAATACCTACACCTGCCTTTGGTATCATAAATAGGAAAATGATCAACTTTATCAAATCGTATTTCCTCTGATGGTCTCGGCAGAGCGCACTTTTTAATTTCTTCGGTTCGCTCGGCAAACACTCTCTTATTTTTTCTGCCCTTTGTTGTTAGAGTCTCTGCTATGCACTTTCTAAAATATTTGAGAGTATAACCTTTGGACGTGTGTTGTAAAATATTTTTATCCCTTCTATACAGAATCCATGCGTTGTTTATATCTAGCATTTGTGCAAATATGGAAAAATACCAGCGACGAGTTTTTAGGGGAATTCTATAAAGGCTTACCAGCATTTCTATCAGATCTACTCTTGAGAGACTTATCATCCTCTTAAAACACAATTTTTTAATCGATCATTTCTCATTGTTCCCAGGGCTAAAATTCCATAATCATGGCGAAGAATGTAAAACAAATCAAAACTTGAGAAATTATCGACATAGATAACAATGAGCGCCGGGGATTTCATTGATTGTGTTAGAGCAAGAACAACTTTAGCACCTACCAATCTTAAAGATTCTTCTTTTTGTGAAAAAGTATGATGCCTAAAAGTATCATCCCCCCATAAACTATGAAATCGTACACAAATCCTGAAATGCCGGCTCTAACAAATATTTTAAAGCCCCATTTTTTTGGTTTTGATTTTATATACTGCCGTCGTGAACCAGCCTTTTTCCCTTTATAAGGGACCATCATCTCGTCGATACTCTGGCGCCTTTCTTCTTCTATAATAGAACAATTTCTTCTCACTATATCCAAAACTGGGCGAATTCGGTAGTACTGATCGTTGTTTATATGATCGTTATTTGCGAAGTGAATATACCGGCGAATTTTCTGATATTGTTTAAGAGGCAATATTTCTTATATTTGATTGTATCTGAAGTTTACACTTCAGTAGTCCAAGTATGATGGCATAGCTACTATACCCATCAAAATCTGTATCGCTATGAAGTCACTTATCTCAGCTTTGGTAACGCTTATTGACTTGCCTGTTTGCTAAACGGAATAAAGGTTTGTCTTGTTTACAATCAACTTGAATAGATCGTCTGAAAAAAACATTTTGAAATATTCTAATGGTGACTTTAATTCATCCACATCAGAAAAGTTATTTTCGGGAATGTTCACAGGATATTGAAATTCTTCTTTCGTCCAGTGGTATTCCAGCAAATTCTGTCGTTTCGTGCGTTTACTTTGTAGTTTGCCAAATTGTAAACAATTGTGAATAACTTCGAATGATCACTATACATGGCAGAACTATTAGCTTTCTGAGTTTAGTAGACGTATACGTAATACATTTAACAGACAATATTCAGTAAATTATTTAAAAGATAGACAATTTGAATATTTGAAAATGACGTAGTCTATAAGATACAAATCCAAATTAAGGGTTGATTATGAACAATTTATATATAAATCTAAATTATTTATTTATATTACTATTCATAAATATATTAAGTTCTACCAGGATTATTTGTTAATAAATTACTATAATAATTATGTTTACATTTTAGATGCTTTGATGATTTCGTTGAAATTTTTCAAATATCAAGTTTTTTGTTATCACTGAGTGGTCTGGTGATGGCAGTACTTACAATCTGCTTCTTAATATTTGTAAGTATATATATATATATATATATATATATATATATATATATATATATATATATTGTTTTAATTTTACTCATTTTCCTAATGTCATTATGCAAAATTATAATTGTATTTATTTTTAATTTTTTTACTAGATCAGAACTCTTTTTGGGCTAGCCCAAACAAAGTAATCTTAGGGTTTTACGTTATTCAAACACCGAAATACAAAACACCAGAGGAAACTCATGGATAAATAAAATTGAAAAATAAATTATAACCGTATTGTAAAAATATAGCCACACAGAATATAAAATGTAGCTATTTTTATAATAGGCTCAATAATAATAAATAGGCTCAAGCCTACTTTTAGCTATTTTTCAAAAATTTTAAAGTGTTTGTTTAGTGTATAGTGTAGTGTGATGTACCATTTTATGTTTATGATATTTTATTCTTGTGGGATTGGTCCCAATTGACGAACTGCCCCTGAAGAAGATGATCTAGGGATCGAAAGTACTTGGGCAAGATTAAATTCGATATTTGCCTTTTATTTGATAAATATATATATATATATATATATATATATATATATATATATATATATAAATATATATATATATATATATATATATATATATATATATATATATATATATATAATGAATACTGGATATTCGTGACTGTCAATTTAAACAAACAACAAAGTTTATTCAAGGCTTTATTGGGGCTGCAGTCAGTGACTGCAGCCCCAATAAACTTTGTTGTTTATATATATATATATATATATACAGGGTGAGTCATGAGGAACTTTACATACTTCTACCATATGTAGAGTCCCTCATGGAGCATATCATGTGGCCACTAAAAAATGTCAACTCCTCTTCTTTATTAATTAACAGGGTGATTTGTGTAATTGACCATTTATTTCATTTTACTGTAGTGTTTATACGGCTCATTTGATTTTTTTAATTTTTGCATGATACAGTACACTACTATCAAGCATTCGACTGGTATTAGCTAAACTAAAAAATT
The DNA here is from genome assembly GCA_918026665.1 of Diabrotica balteata. NCBI lineage: Eukaryota > Metazoa > Arthropoda > Insecta > Coleoptera > Chrysomelidae > Diabrotica > Diabrotica balteata. Next base: position 74,777,591 of record OU898276.1, on the reverse strand, counting down.
CCAGGACTGGCTTTGAAAAAATTAATTTAGGGATTCGTATTAAATATTACACCCTGTATATATATTTTTCAAAATGCAATAAGTGATTTTCAAACTACATAAATAGATAATGAAAACGACATATGCGACAATGTTGTCGCACTTTTATTAAATTTTTAATGAACGATCAAATCTTACCAAAAATAGAACAACCTTAATGAAGTATCAAATTATAAGGTAATTAATTTAAACAAATGTTATAAATTTCAAAGATTTTAATTGAAATGATAAACTGAGTCACTGCACAAGAAAAAACAGTAACTACTAACAATAACGAAGAACAATTTAAAAAAAAAACTAAAAATATGTACATAGTTATGATAAACCCATAAATTAGAACTGGAAAAGATACAATAATGGTAACAAAATAAAAATAATTCAAAATAGATTTTCGAAATGGAACCCTGCAGCCTGTACACATTTTTGTTGCCGAATTGTTAATTGACGTATTGAATTACGGATACTCTGGGGATCGTTTCTAATAGTATTACAACAATGTATAATTCTATCAATTAATTGTTGTCGGTTATTAATATTCACTGCGTAAACTAGTTGCTTCAATCGTCCCCAAATATGGTAATCAACGGGATTGAAATCAGGGGATCTTGAAGGCCACGAAATAGGACCTGCACGTCCTATCCACCTGTTGCCATAAACATTATTGAGATGTTGTCTCACTGCCAGTAAAAAGTGTGGGGGTGCCCCATCATGCTGAAAATACATCCCTCGGATAGAAACGTTCGCGTTCGCAAGCAAATTCGGCAAAATATTTTGTAGAAAGTTCAAATAGACCTGCCCTATTAAAGGACCATCAAAAAAGTGAGGACCTACTAATTGGTTATTTATGACACCAATCCACACGTTAACTGAAAACCTTAACTGAGAACGACGTTCTCGAATAGCATGGGGATTTTCTTCTGCCCACACATGTGAATTTCGTGAATTATTTATCCCGTCTCTGGTAAATTGAGCTTCATCTGTAAATAGTGTCCTGTATAGCGTTGGTCGATTATTGTTAATCCATCTACAAAATTCCAACCTATCGATCTCATCTCCAGCATGTAGTCGCTGAACCATTTGAATGTGATATGGGTATAGATTATTTTTTTGTAAGACTCTACTTACTTTTGATTGAGTAACATTGAGTTCTCGACTTACTTGTCTAGTGCTTACTGTAGGGTTCATAGTAACGGCGTCCATAATGTCATCTTCCTGCGCTTCATCTACATGTCGCTCTGTTGTTCCACTAGGAAAAGTGCCATTTTCTCGCAAATAATTAAAAACTGAACCAAATGTTGGATGACTGGGAGTTCGACGATTAGGAAATCTCCTGCGATATTCTCTACTAGCAGCCCTACCATTCCCATTACAGAATCCATAAACAAATATTATGTCTGCATATTCTGTGGTCGAAAACTGATGTGGCATTTTGAACGAAAGTAACAAAAGCTGTACCAAAACTAACACAATGTACTTAACGTAGATATGACAGAAGAAATATGTATTCTTGTACACATAAATAACAATTGATAATGAGAATAATGACAATGGGTATAAAATATCAAGAAACGTCAAACGGTCAACGCCAACCTTCATTTTAGACTTTTTTAGATTTATTTTTATTTAGTACAGTTGATGCAATGTATTATTATTTGACATAAAATTTTAATCATTTACAATAAAAAAAAAACTAACATATACAAGAGGTTTGACTTTTTAATCAATTAAATTTATTATTTATCGAAAATAATGCCCCAATACGATCTATGAGTAAAAATTTAAAATTGAAAAACAATTGATTCTATCGTAGAGATAATACAAAGTGACAGTGAAGATGTTAATTTTCTACTTATTAGATTATGTTGTAGGAACTCATTTTAATTAAAATGTTTGAAACTTATAACATTTGTTTAAATTAATACCTTTAAATTTGATAATTCATTATGGTTGTTCTATTTTTGGTAAGATTTGATCGTTCACTATTTCACTAAAAATTTAATAAAAGTGCGACAACATTGTCGCATATGTCGTTTTCATTATCTATTTATGTAGTTTGAAAATCACTTATTGCATTTTAAAAAATATATATACAGGGTGTAATATTTAATACGAATCCCTAAATTAATTTTTTCAAAGCCAGTCCTGGAATTTTTTAGTTTAGCTAATACCAGTCGAATGCTTGATAGTAGTGTACTGTATCATGCAAAAATTAAAAAAATCAAATGAGCCGTATAAACACTACAGTAAAATGAAATAAATGGTCAATTACACAAATCACCCTGTTAATTAATAAAGAAGAGGAGTTGACATTTTTTAGTGGCCACATGATATGCTCCATGAGGGACTCTACATATGGTAGAAGTATGTAAAGTTCCTCATGACTCACCCTGTATATATATATATATATACACCTTAAAACGTTGTGTTTTAAATTCTTAAAGTGGTTCCTTCTGAGTAATTTTTATTTACCTCGAAAGACTTCCGCGGTTAGTACAATTAAACCTAGAGCTAACATTGTTACAAGAATTAATAACTCAATAGTCTTTTGGAATGAACTGTCTTGTAATCTTCAGGGATTCCGAGGTCACAGTCTCCCAACCCCCAGCACTACTACACTGCTCACTAACCAATGCATTACTAGTACTGGGTACAAAATATGTTCAATTTATATCGTCTATGGTGACTTATTTTGTGTGACGGTTGGCGTAGGAGTTAGCGTATGGTTTGGTACGAGTAATGCCGTTCCTTGGCGCGAACATTTCTGGCGAGTACTATTATGATTAGCAGGTAGAGCAGACGATATTTTTTTTAATGAGATGTCTCCATGTCGAATACCTGTATAAAATTTGGCCTTTTTTATTTCTATGGCTCCTCGGATAATTTTTGGTTTATAGAAGCGAATGGGGAATATGGTTCTGGAGTTTTTAAAATCAATTTTATGACCTGTAGGAAGATCATGTTGACCTAAAGCTGAAATTACATCGAAGGTTTTTAGTGAAATATTCATAATTCCTGTCTATGATTCATTGATTTGTTTGGCTTATATGCGATCGGATGCACTCTATACAAGGAATTTCATAAACTTCGTTTATAGAAAGTTGTCTTTGATTAAACGGACAAGAGATAAAAGTTTTTATTAGGATATAAATACCGTTTTAATTCCTTTTAATTTAAAAGTTTTGTTGACTTTGTCAGTGACACCTTTGATGCAATGAAGAAAAGCTTTCATATGCCGAATGTCTGAGTCTCTTTGTGTCATTTGTCTGACAAATTAATTTGTGAAGGTGTATGACGGGAATAGGCATGCATGTAACAATTAATAAACAGAGTGATGAAAGTCTTGGGATCGGTTTTTCTTTGTAAGGTCGAGAGACGGTAGTAATGAATCAGTTTTTTCTCCTACCGTCAACTGGATATGAGGATTCATACCATTCAGATGAGTTGGAAAAGACAACAAAGCATCTTTTCCATGGGGCCAAATGAGGAATGCTTTGTTCATCCTATATAGGCCATACAAATAGTAGAATCCAAAATAGGATTTATGAACATTACATTTTTGTTCACAATTCCTATTCAATTTCAGCTTTCGATCAACACCATCTTCATACAAGTCACAAAATTAATTTTGAAACTCCAGAACCATGGCCCTTATCCGCTTGTATAAACCAAGAATTATCCGAGAAGACATATAAATGTAAAAAAGACCAACTTGTCTCCAGAAAAGAGAGGAACATGATTACCTTCGAGATGGTGAAAAATATTGTCTGAACCTCCTGCCAATAAGAATCCTACTGTCAGGAATGTTCGCGCCAACTTAGTTAAAGATATTTCATAAGAAAATTCAGCAGTGCTGACCGTTTTGCCTGTTCTGTAAACTGCTAAGTTCTTAAGTTAATAACAAGTATACCATTTTGGGGTTAAAATGATGTATCTTTAATATTTTTTGATACAAAGTACTAAATTGAACAATTTGTGCCACGTATGTAGCATATGGCGCCTTCTATCAGCTATATAAAAGTATGCATCAAATTATAATTCTTAACACTCAAAAGCCACTTATTTTAATTTTTTGTACATAAATGTCCACAGACGTAAAACTTATAGAGCAAAGTAAAATTTTAAATTTTAACTTAAACACACAGTATATCTCTTAATATCAATATTTTATTAAAGCAAGTAATCTGAAATCGTAATTATGTTAAATTACATAAGGATCGCAATATATATAAGTCTTGTGGATTTAATTGTATACCTAATTGCATCGCTATAATAATATCATTATAGTACGTTATAAGAACTTTATAGTAACGTTAGCGCGAGAAAGTGACGTTATAAAAAAATAATTAAGGTTTCTGATTACTATTCTTACCACTTAAACTTTTTGTAGGATACTAGTCCAGAGATAAAATTTCGAGCGTGGGTGGCTATTACATACGAACTTTTGGTTTTCCTAATCTTAACAACAAGTTGTCAATATATTACAGACACGGTAAGTAAAAAAGAAACTTAAAAATATAAATCATATCCATATTACTGTTGATATTGTTATGTGGGATTCTGAGAGTTTGCAGTGGTATTTATTACCTTTAAATTGGGTTTACTGGGCATTGATCCTGACAGTCTCTCATGGCTTGTTAATGCAAATACAGCTTTTTTAAGTGGAGTTTTAGCCTCTGACTGGTCAAGACAGTAATTCGTAGTAAAGAACCACATCCTTTCAAAGTAACGTTGTTGGCAGAAAACATTACAGATTTAGACCAGTGCGTCCATAATAATTCCTAGCAGTGTTTTCAGTTCTAAGTTAGGACGTATAAGAATTAATCCTAGACCGGATTATCATTGGCGTTATGAGGCAGAACGACAACAGCTCTCTGGGTCTTATTTTGCGATTCAAAAGGCTAGGTTAATCCATAGAATTAATATTTTTAGGAAAACCATCATAGAAAACCAAATGAATAATTTTCAAGTACTGTGCGACTATTACTGACTACTAATCGGAGCCCTTAGGTATCTGAGTTTGACAATGGGGAATATGTAACTTGCTACAAAAGGTAAAGATCCAGGCATGGCGCGGAAACTATATGACGGGTTCAAAAAGAAAAAAATCTTAGGAACAGCGTATTATGCATAAGTGAAGTTAGATTGCTTGAAAAGCGATTAAATAAAATAGAGAAAGCAGTGATGTAGAGGAAGTGATGGGAAGCAGTGATGGGAAGCTAGTCACAGGAACCAAATTGTTAAGAAGTTTCATAGTATTGCAGCTTCGATGCCATTCCTTTAACGTTAAAATTATACAAGTTTATATAGTGTACGCACCAACTAGTAGTCAGAATAAAACTTATATTACCTAACTTATTAGCCCAAAAAAATCATAAGAAACTAAAATTATTTCGTCTTGATTAATCAATAAAATATATTAAAAACTATCCGGGAACAGATATCAAGTCTGATCACAACACACTGACAACTGACGTAAAAATAAGACTGACACAATCAAAGACTACATTGAGATTAACAAAGTAAACTTTGATGCCATAAAGAACAACAACAAAAGTCTTCAGCTATATATAAAGTTTAACCAAATAATACAAAGAATAAACAAAAAACACTCCAGATGTGGATGAGGTGTAATCAATTATCAAAGACACGGCAAACGAAATTTAGATCCCCTGAAAAAAGCAAGTAAACAAAAGAAAAATATTGGATGACTAATAAAATCTTATAGCTAATGAAAGAAAGGAGACTACATAAAAATAACTAATTAGAATATAATAGAACCAAGAATATCATCAAAGTGCAAGGACATAAGAACACTTGCCAGTAACACGATAGTTTTAGTCTATATAAAAATATTAAAGAGATAACAAATATTTATAAAAACAAAACACGTGCAAAACTCGTCAAAAACAACAAATTGTTAATAGACAGACAGTAAGAAGCAAAAATATGGAAAACCTACATATTCGAATATTTTGCTGATGAATAGGTTCTAGAAGAACATTTAGATGTCGAGTTGGGGGCTGACATGCTGAGAAGAATAAATTAAAGTTTTGGACGAAACTGTAAATGGAGAAATACAACTCAAAAAATGAAATGAGTACCGTATTTTTATGAATTCTATACCCGAGATCGGTAGTGCTCAACCTTGTTGAGTTATGTACAACAAAATTCTTTTTATTATTTTTAATACCACCTACCTGTCAAGCTAAATAATCTAATTAACTATCATTTATATTATGAAATTTAAAAAAAAAATGGAATAAATAAAGCCTAACGAGACACAAGCGATTAACGAATTCTAGACGGTGATGGCATCAGCAGCAAGCCATAAAAAAGGAACCTATGACTTTAATAATATTTATTTTAGCAAAATATTAAATCAAACAGATCAAAATTGTATAAAATTTAATTCTCTCTAATTTTGTTTATTTATTCATACAGTAAAGTTAATAATAAACGAGGTAATTCAATAATTAGAGTTTTTACTATTTTTGACGAATAGTTAAAAGATATTAAGCAAAAACGGTTCTCTTTTAAATTCAGGATAGCAGCTAACGCAACGGTGGTATTCAGCCACGACTTAAAATTTTACACTACTATTCACCATCCCTAAAGATTAGAATAATAAAATTTGGGGTAGCTCGCCAGGCAATGTCAAATATCATTACGACTAGACTATTTTTTATTAATATTTGCATTAAGAATAAAGCATCTCTGCAGCTTATACCATTTTAAAACCAAATTGGCTTCCACTATATTTTTTTCTTTTATTTTTTCATATGTTTTTATTGACCTACCTCCATACTCTGAAGAATGGGTCTTCAACCTGTTGTACATATACCACTGGTGGTAATCAGTATTTGCGGTGATACGTAAACCGCAAAAACAGAAAAACGTAACCAAATTTAACACCTAAAAAACAAAAATTAAAAAAGTGCAGTAGTGACACGCCGCCCGCTAGCTATTGAGTAGTAACTTTTTTTTTACAAAATTCTTTTTTATAAATACCATCCATATCAATACCAAGATTAATTGTCTTATAAAGTTGTTCGTAGATTTTTTTGGAAAAAATCGTGTCCTGTCATTAAACCCGACAAAGAAGTAGTCGTCTTTGTAGTCTTGGTTAAAAGCAGCAACATTCTTGGAGAGTGTAAGATTTTTTCCGTCTTATGTCACCATGCCTTTCAGATTTACAGAGAACATATATAGAAATTTCTGTCTCCATTGACATTTTATACCCCATGGATTTTATTTCTGGCGGTACAGTTTGTAACTGCAGAATGGTTCTATGTATTTAAAGTCTTGCTCTTAGACCCCTTAAAATTACCTCACTATCTTATATTAATTCGTTAATTCGAAAATTTATTATCAAGTTTAGTTTCATAAGTGGCTTCTTTCTCCAATCTTTCAGCACGAAACAGCGTGAAGTGTTTCTCAAACTATGAAATTCAACTAATTTAAATGGCTTTAATAGTGGACTATATTTTGGTCTATATTATTATTAAAAATAATACTGTCATCGCCAGCTAACTTGGCGGTGCGCACAAACCCAAAATTGCTTAGTGGCTAGGTGGTGGTCTTTAGTCTCCTCCCAGTTATCAGGTGCGTACCTAACAGTTAAGTGATTTGCGGCTATTATTTTTCAGACTTCTTATTATTTCGGATAGTTAAGGCCGATCCTCGCGATTCTGGGCATAGGTAAATTCCAATGTAAAAGTTTATATCAAATAACGCAAAAACTATGGCAGATATTGAGATGATTCTTTTTTTATATGGAAGGTCTAAAAAAGTTCTAGTGCACTATTTGGTTGTAAATTAATAAATTGTTTAAACACTTTTTTTCAAATATTTTTGGTTAAAATAAACGAAAAATTTTTTTTTTTTAAATAGGGCACTACAGAATTTGACCCACTTTCCGAATCTGTTTTTATTTTTAACATAAAGTGTAACACAAAGCAGCTATTTGATATAAACTTTTAAAAAATTTCAAATTTCTGCTAAACGCAATTTTCTCTCCGTCAGCACAGGGTGTCGTTGTCGGTAGCTTCTGGATTCTCGCCAGGTAGGTAAAACCCTCGGAGGAGGATAAATAAAGTTGAATAACATTATTAGGGCTTGTTCCGACTTTTGACAAACCAGTGTGTTTATTGGATTTAAAATAGGAAATGTTATATAAATAAGCAGTAAGTACCTATAATTTTATTAAATTTTTATATGAATAGAAATATTTTCTGTTGATTTTCCATTTTCTTTCTAAATATTTATACTGTTTTTATAATAATACAATTGTTTCAGTATTTGCTTATATAATAATAATTTATTATATAGAAACAGCGTACAGTTTTGGTCAATCGTCCAGTACATTTTTTTTGTATTTCAATCAGAATTATTATTTTCTTTTCTTCTTTACATGAGCTCAGAGTAATAACCAAATTTGCAGTATTTGAATATGAAATTTAATTATTTATATTTATTGGTTAGCAACCTACCCATCGTAAAATCAAATACTGCTCAAAGAAACAATGTACAGTCTCGGAACCGGATTGATACTATGAAGACGACTACGGCAAGAAATAAGGACAAGCGAAAAACATCCAAAACCCAGATGAGAATTACTTGGAATATCAGATCACTCAACTCAAGGGACCAAGAAATAACCCAAGTGTTGAAGAGAGTCTAGTTTGTTTAAACAATTCGTGCAAAACAATTTTCTTCCAAAGATCTATTTTTTTTTTAATACTAGTATCAATAATCATAGAAACAGTCGCGTTTTTTGCATTATATTGTCAATAATTAAAAAACAGCTCCACATTCAAGGCAAAAAAAGAAGTAGGTTTTCTTCCTAGAGGTCTACAATAACTAAAAAAGTTGTCAGCGACCTGGATTATTGAGTGTCACGAACATGGTCTATTTTTTGCTTATTTCCCTGGAGTATATATTTGATTAACATCTGTGTAATTTCTTTGTCGCTTCCTCGCTGGTTTTGCATATTGCTATGATAGCAATATCTTCGGTAAATGTTGCAATTGTATATTTTCTAGGACAATAATATAACACGTATACAAAAGGTAAAGACGCTTCTTTGTGGCAGCCCTGCTGTAATATCTGTCAATTCCATGTATGTTTATTCCTGTTTAATTCTGAAATATCTTTCCAAGATGGAGGAGTATCGTTTTGGTAAATGTAGTCTTAGTTTATAGTTATGGCGTCTTTGCCATACTTTGTCATATACCTGAGTCACATCCTAAATTATTGATATAAGGTTGAATGCTCGAATAAACGAACTTTAAAAAATGAAGGCAAATTTCGAGCACAAATTTAATAATCAAATCTTGCCCAAGTACTTTCGCTTTCTACAGCATCATTAGGGGCATCTGCGCTTGCTGGATAGACCAAATTTGACGAAGTAAGTCTAAAATGTTAATCACAAAAAACTTTTATCATCCATTAACTTCGAGTTTTTTTATCGAAGTTTATTAATTTTCTTCATTTAAAAAAACTTTTCTTGGCTTATTTCAGATTCCCCTGATGATGCTGTAGAAAGCGAAAGTACTTTGTCACATGTCAAGATGTCAAAATGTCCATCATATTATCCTTCATGATCCATATTTTACATCCATATAAATAGTTATACAGTATATTTCATTATCATCATCATCAATGGCGCTACAACTCTTCGTAAGTCTTTGCCGCAGTTACTATTGCCTTCCATGTTTGTCGGTCCTGTGCCAGTAATTCCCATTGTCGCACTCCCATTTTCTCTAAATCTAGGAGTATATTTACATATAACAAATTAAATCCTTAGTTGTAAATTTTTGAAATAAGTACTCAGTATACATCTAAGTTTCATAAATGCTCCTCATAAATCTCATAAATCTAAACTTTTGTACTCCGTTCTTTGTTGACAATTAGTTGCATAGGTCCGACGTTTACTGACCACAAGCACAGAAGTAAATTATCTTATTTCTTTAATTTGACAATAATAATTGTCTGTTAGATTAGCATTGTAAGAAGTCAATTAGTCTCTTACTGAATGATAATAAACAACACATCAAACTTATTCTGAAACTATTTCTTGTGTCATGGTATATTTTATTAGATTTTGGTGTAATAAATCACAACCTATCAAATTCAATATCAAAAATCAAAATTGGAAATGATAGCGTGACTAAATTATTCCTTCCTTCAAGAAATTTTAAAAAGAACTGATTTCTATTACTATCCAGTGCAAGGACAGTTATTTTGTTATTTATATCGAATAGAGAATACTGTTAGTTTGCGGTATGGACCCCAAAAAATATTTTATTCGAAAAGATTGATAAATATATGGAACTGTGGGAAAATATGCTACAAAAATTTCAAGATTTTTATTATAGTTTTTATTTGAAACACCTTCTGAAGAAACATTAGACATAATTCTATATTTATATAGTTTCATTTTATCAATTTTAATGATCGTGATACTAATTAGATAAGATTTTTATTATAATTTTTATTTGAAACACCTTCTGAAGAAACATTAGACATAATTCTATATTTATATCGTTTCATTTTATCAATTTTAATGATCGTGATACTAATCAAATTTTTATGATATATAATAATAATCTTTTTTTTATAATTTTTATTTTCCGTAAACTTTAATCTACGTTAAACTTCAGACAGCCAATTTTTCCGTAAAAAAAAAATAACAAATAAATTATGTATGTGCATTTGTTACATTGTAAATTTATGAATAGATTATATTACTTTGATCTGTTATTATATTTACTCAAAATACCACCAAACAGATTTATGGTCTTATTGTAAGCCAAAACCTCTCACTGCAGGGGTTGTCTCGGTGTATAATCGGCTCGAGTAAAAGGTAAACGCATTTTTGACCTGGGCTCGAAAGAGATCTAAACGAAGTTTAGAATATTACTTCATGAACAGATTTTGTTTTCGTAAAGAAAGAAATTTTTGAAATACAGATAGCAAACTGAAATTTACCGTTAGAATTTTCGAGGATAAGCCTTAAGTGTATTTGTGACAATTTCTAACGATGGCATTGAAAAATAGTAGAAAAAATAATTCTGTTATTAGTGGAGAATCTCGGGAGATTATATTTAATGTGTTTAATTATTTCAAAAGCGACATTCGCAGAATAATTTACGATTTTTATAAAACAGAAAAATGTCGGGTTACGGTAAAAAAATTAAAACAAAAAATTCACAACGATTTGGATATCACAATTTCACAAACATCTTTAAGGCGACTTCTACGCAAAATGCAATTTCGTTGGAGGAAAACCGAAAACAACTGAAAAGTGCTCATAGAAAAAAGTGCAATAAGAGCTTTGATAATAAAATATCTCAGGCAAATCAAATATTTTCCGAGTCAAAATAGGCCAATCGTGTATGTTGACGAGACCTACTTACACAGCGGTCATACTTCTTCAAAGAACTGGACTGACGAATCAACCAAGGGCTTATTTTTAAATATTTCCAAAAGTCAACGACTAATAATAGTGCAGACCGGTGGGGATATGGGATTCATAAAAAATGGCTTAATAATCTTTAAATCAGGTTCAAAATCAGGGGATTACCACTCTGAAATGAATTCAGACAACTATGGAAAGTTGTCTGAAGACAAGAACATTTATTACCTAATTTACCTGCTATTATCGGTATTAGTTTTTGATAACGCACCTTATCACAGCATTCAGTTGGAGCGGGCGCCTACATCAAACTCAAACAAAAATCAAATGATAGAATGGTTAATGCAGAAAAATATTTCATTTACACCTAGTGCTTTAAAACCTGAACTGTATGAAATAATTAAATATTATAAACCTCATCATTGTATTCAAAATACAAATTCGACGAAATTCTACGTGCGCATGGCCATATTCCTTTACGTTTACCTCCTTACCATCCTGACCTAAACCCTATTGAACTAATATGGGCTACAGTCAAAAATAATATGAGGCAGAAAAACGTTACATTTAAGCTAGCTGACGTACAAAAACTCGCCGAGGAAGAATTCACTAATATTGATGCAAATGAGTGGAGAAAACGATGTTACCATGTCATTAAGAAGGAAGATGAGTATATGGACAGCGAAATAGTTGCTAATAACGCCACGCAAATAGCTCCAAATATTATAAATCTTGACAGTCACTCTTCCAGTACAGAGTTTTCTTCTCCCGAAGATGAAAATGAAGAAAATTATTAACAATCCATTTATTTTCAAATAGATACCACTTTTCAACACGGGTACTTGTTTTAGTATTATAATAAAACCAAAATATTAAAATTAAATAATTACTGTGTTGCATTTATTTATACAATAGCCTTCATTTAATTTGAAACACAATATCAACGTAGATTTGTGAATTAAATTCAGTCATTATTGTATAATTTGTTTACTAAGTTAAATAAATATTTTAAACCAATGGCTTACTATTTAAATTAAATAAACCAAAATTACAATTTCATCTTTCTAATAATATATTAAAGCTTGCGAAAAATATTACTTTTTTAATAAAATTGTGTAATAATTATTTGACCTATACCGCTACGCTACTGAATATACTTATCAGAAATAGTAAACCAATAGGAAGAATCATAGGGCGTAATAGTACATTGTTTACCGGGTAGGAAAAGCTTAACATTCCTGGACGACTGTGAAGATTCAGAGAAGACACAGAGTCCAGGAATGTGGCTTTTCCTACGAGGTAAACATACTATTTTTCCGCAAATCGTTTAAAATTCGACAGATATTGATTGATTTAAAAAAAAACGCGATAATTTTATTCCCAAATAAATGGTGCTTTGAAATTCCTAATAAAATTACTTGGGTTACTATGGAAACGTATTGAGGTTGAATTGACAAACTTTTCTATCATTTATGTAGAACACTAACAACTGTACGGAAATATCATTTCCTTACAGTAAGGAAATGACATTTCCTTACAGTAAGGAAGTCCTGACTTTTTCTTCAAGAAATTTTGACAGGAATGTCAAAATTTCCTGGCGATTTGCGGAAAACATAATTTATTTCTCTGTGACGTTCTGCGTACTCTCCCGCCAAGTTAGCTAGCGATGATTGTATATTTCGTAGATGACATGATGCTGATAATTGAGGCGTTCTTTTCAGAAATTCCATTTGTCACTATTTAAAACATTGAAGATATTTAAAAAATTTATTGAATTGAACCGTATTAAGTTTACGAAAATTCTCAAATTAGTGATTAATTATTTTGATGATTTACAGTTTACAATATAAATACGATTATTTTTTTTTGTTTTTTATAAAGGGCGTTTATTCATTTGATATACGGAGTTTTTGCAGGAAATTTTCATTAGTTTATAGAAAAAACGATATTGAAAGTAATAAACCAAAATAAAAAATGAACGAAAACTTTTATTTGAAATGTGGAAAAATTGAAATATAAAATTGTTGAAATTTGAAATAAAATATTTAGTCTTTATCACTTACACCACTGCTGTTATCGTCTTGGTCTAAATCGGTAATCTTTTCAGACTGATGACTAGATTCTGTGAGCAGTTCGTTATAAAAGTTTTGAACCTCTTTTTCAAATATTAAGTTAAATCTCTAAGGTTTTCTTTTTTTTTCCTGAGGAATATCCAAACACGTACTATTATATAATGGAAATAATTCAAATTCTTTCGGTATACCATGTTTGTTTCTTATAATGGATTTTCCCCAGCTACCTGTATAGGTCTGTCTTACTAAAACAACCCCAGGTTCATCAACTGAATGCCTCAACATTCGCTTTACATTCGTTTGTCGTAACGTCTTGATTACGTTTTCCATTCTTTAGACATTTCGACTGTTTTAGATTTTTTTTAGACTGTTTTAGATGCTTTTCAATCAATGAAAAATCTTGGTCGCCACAAAAATAATGGCCTCGATTAAAAAATGTATGTGTGATAGTTTCGAACATGTGTAAACAATGGACAAGTAAGTACAAAAATTTTAGAAGAACATAGTTTTTATTTTGTTTGGTATATCCGTCGCGACGACGCGTCGCTTATTAGGATAAGATCCTTTGTGGCCACATCATTAGATCGTAAATATTGGAACAATAATAAAATTACTTTATTTTGTCCTTTACTTCCAATGTTTTCATCGTAAGAGAACATAGTTGCAGTATTATTTCTATCATTTTGTACATCAAATATGTATAACCATAGCTGTCTAGCATAGAATACTGCATTGGTACGTATATGTGGCATTGGAAGGTTTTAAATATAGTCAAAAGACAAGCAACTGAAGTTCTCTGAATCATCATGTACTTTAAATTTATATTTTCTTCTTAGTTTACAAAACTTCTCAGCTTTCTAAAAGTGGAGTTCTTTCTCAATATTTAATTTTACTTGATACCGATCGCAAGTCCCACATGAATCACTTCTCGGTAAGCCAAATTTTAGGTTAAATTCGGTATGGAATATTTTCCAATATATTTTATAAGAAGACTTTACACCGGAATGTTTAGCTATAAATATTTTATACACCTTTCTCACAGATAGTGTCTCAAGAAGGTAGTAGTTATTCGGATTTTTTCTTTTTGAATAATAAGACTGTCGGTTTTTAAAAGATTTGATATGACTCTTAATCAAAGCTAATGTATTTTCTGTCCTTTTATTTGGTCGGTTTAAATGCTTGCCCCGTTTATCCTTTGGTGCTGATTAACCATTATAGATATGTTTTTGTAGCCTCCGAACTTTTTCATATGCTATTCCATGAATGCAGCCAGAAGTCTGTACACATTTTTTTCACACATTCTTTTACACGTTTTTCTTTTTTTTTCCGACCTTATTTTATAATTATAGGCAGCAGAATGTACCTTGGCTTGGCGCACCATTTTTTTGTTATGTTAGTAAAACTTTCCTAATTTCAGCGTTTTTTCGGCTTCTTCTTTGCTTTGGAATGAGATAAGATATTAGTCCTAAAATGAAATATACTTGTTAATATTTTAGTTGTTTAAAAAAAGTGATTAATTTTACCTGCCAAATTAGTATCTTGCTCGTTTTTAGTTTCAAAAGCATAAAAGTGATCGAAAACTCGAGATTTCTCTTTATCAGTAATTTAAGAATAACATTGAAACCGTGAACACCTAACAGGAATATAAATGTTTTACTCATCATTTCACAATTAATATGTGTAACGTACCTGCAATTGGGAGTCATATGTACTTGTGCTTTCTCTATTGCCCTTATAATTAACATGGTTTTGTCCCTTCATTCCTGCCTGTTTTATCTCTGTACGTCTCAGCACCTTTTTTTTTTAATGGTACATTTTCACATGAACTTTGTCGTTTGAGCTCATTGTTACTTGTATTTATTATAAAACTTATCTTACTAAATTGGTTTATGGTGTTTACTTATAAAATCACACAACACAACTATTCGAAGAAACGTTAACCTATAACGATAACGATAGCGATAGCGATAGCGATAAAGTTTCCTGCAAAAATACCAATAGTCATTAACAAACTGTGGTTTTTGCAGAAAATTGCGCTTGACATATGGGGTTTATACGAAGTCGCCTATATTTTTGTCGCTTATAACTTGAACTACTGTGGTTTTAATAGAATTTTCGTACGCAAGGAACGTAGGTAATTAGTCCTTAAATGCATAGATGGCGTAAGTCCATTTCCGAAAAAAACTGACATATGGGATTTTTTCAAAGAACGCCTTAATTGTCAGTGATGATAAACGATGATTGTTGGATTGTTGGCTTTTAGTTTTATACGTGTATGTTTCAGCGCCGATAAGAGAGCAAAAAAAAGATATAACATAGAACTGTCCTTATTGGTAACTGAACATGCACAAATACACTTCTAACTTTTTCCATTCTAGATATATTCAGTTAAGTGTTATTCGCTACCATCTGTTTGCAGTTACTATTTGGTAATTATGTTTTGTAGGTGATGATCATAGCACATAATCATACTGTTTCATAAGTTTACATATATTTAACATAAAGTCATGTTTTTTCTTTTGTAATAAGACAACCTTAAGTGTGATAATTTTGAATCAATTATGCCCAAGAAGTATGCCGATTTAGAAGGGAACCAATATTTTTTTACCCAGGCTTCTTAACTAATATGTAGAGGATAATTCCTGATTAAGCAATATTAATAGTCGATCTCCTACCTTTATATACCTTTTTCCGTAGAATTCAAGTCTTAGGAAATATTATGTACCATTATAATCTTTAGTAAATTATTATTATTTTTTTGTATTTTAGCCTTAGTCTAGAACCTTTAGCCAAGTAATAATATACAAATATAAGTATTCATTTATTCAGAATTGTACAGGAAGCACACTTTTCACGCTCAGGTCTTCATCAGAGCGACTTTATTATAACACACAAGACATAAAGCACTGTTAGATATGTGGGCCACAAATAGGTACACATGCAAAGGAAATATCCATTTAAACGATCAAATTTTTTATTCATAACTTTATTTTAAATTTTTACGCAAATATAATAATCAATTTTAAATTTTTTGTATTATCTTCACTTACGAATACTTTTAAGTTTAACGACGTCTTTAAACCTACTTTCAGCAATTCTTGAAGCAGCTATGTACCTGTATCGACATGTAAGGGATAGTTAAAGAATATGTGATTTAGATCAGCTATACTAGTTTCACACTCACATATGTCTGTCGGGAGAATTCCGATTTTATATAGATGCTTAGGAAAACATCCATGATCTACTTTTAATCTTTGGATGGTGGACACTGTATTTCAACTTAGTACGGCAACTTAGCGCTATTTTCTCAAATTGTTGATTATGCCGCTTTCTGGTGGAAAACAGCATAAACTATCTACAGAATAAATCCCGTTAGTCTGTTAGTAACGGTTAAACAGATATATTTAACAAGACCAATTGCCTTTCTTCTTATTCTGTATTTTAAATTTTGCATATCTAGACCAAGCGACTAATTCTCTGTATTAGTTTTGCATTAGTAGACCAAGCGCATCTTGCGGACGTTTGATTGATTGTAAATCGAATATTTGGCAACATACGTACATAAACGTTGTTGACAATAACTTGTTCAGGCATTTAGATTAAGAAGTAGTGTCAGTTATTGCTTAAATTTTTTTATAAAATTAAGAGAGCTATAATTTGTTCAAATATTTCCCAATAAAGCGTAAAAGAACAAAACTAGTAACAAAAAGAAATACTACAAAAAGATACACAATTTCTGCTGTGACAGTGTGTAAACCTTTCTTTTTACAGACCTTGAGAATATCAAGTTGCAAAGTCAATGCAGCATTTAAAGCTATGAAACGTCCAATGAGATTGTCGTGGTCCAAGTGAAGGTCATAATAAAATTAACGATAATCGTGTACAAAAAGTAATTAAGCATGTAACGAAATTCCCGAAAAGTACAAGTTATATTACAGAAGAGGTAACGCCTAACAGGAGAAACAACATTAGGTAAAATGTATGAATTTTATATTGAAGAAGCAGACAATAATCCTGTTAAATTTTCGTTTTACAAAAACATATTTTTAACGCGATTTATTCTTAAAAAAAAAAAAGAGTTGAAAAAAGATACTTGTAGTAGATTTGATTGTTTAGAATTAGAAATTAAAATTTGCGCATATAACGAAAAATTAAGCAAGTTTGAGGAAGAAAAAAATGTGCAATGAGAAGCTGAAAATACACAATCCAGAAGAAAGCTAGACATGAAGATAAGCAATGATCAACCAGAAGTGGAAATCTTTTGTCTTGATTTAGAAAAAACTCTTCCCCTTCCATGAATTCCAACAAATGTCATATATTATAAGCATCAATTATGTATTTAGAACCTTGGTAGTCATAGCGGCAAGGATAACAGAGATCATTGTTATGTTTCGATAGAAGGTGAAGCTGGTCGGAGCCCAGAAAGTAGGTAGTTGTCTTAAGAAACACATTGAAGAAAATATTACTTCTGCAAAACATGTAATTTTGTGGTCAGGCTCTCGTGGCGACCAAAACCGCAACATCAAAATAGTTTTGATTCTGAAAACAATTTTGGACACTCATCCTACCATTGAAAAAAATTACCCATAGTTTTCACCCAATTATAGTGAGTTTGAAGATATTGAAAATGCCCTAAAATTTCAACAACGTTTAAAAATAAATCTCTTAAAAAGAACCCACTAGTAGTTCACAGAATGAAAAAAGAAGAACTCTTTTGAACAAAGAAGTTAGAAACTATGATTACAAACCGTAAATCATAAATAGAAAACAATAAGGTAAGCTGGCCTAAAAAACAAGAGGAATGGAAATAAGATCCTTTCTTATTTCCATTCAATGTTAATGTTAATGGTAATGTTAATTACAATTGCAATGTTGAATAGAAATTTGTTAAATAATTATTTCTCTTTATTACAGACCTCTAAATTTACAGAAAATATTTACAACTGCCCATGGATTTACTGGAATACTAAAAATAGAAAAATGTTATTAATTATTATGATTAGCGGAAAAAAGGAATGGGAAATTTCCTGCTATGATATTTTTTTAATAAACAATAAATATATTTCTCAAGTAAGTTCGTTTTAGGTTTCTGATAGAATGTTAAATTATTTGTATTAGTACTGGTCTAATCGAGTAACGACGAGAAGTAGATCCACCAGGCTTGAGAATGGCAAGTGAGACCTTGCCGAAACGTCGCCAAAACACTGGTTTTTAAGAAAACCAGCACTTTACAACGCGGAGTCAAACCAGGAAAAATAGTGACAGCACAGATAGCTCCCGCGGAAACCTCAAAACAAACATATATATTGTTATGCTATTTAAATTGTATTCTATTGCTTATTTAGAAAAGATCCTGTATCTTCAAAGTGTCGCGATATCAAATCTACCAATTGTTCTGATGAATAATTATATTGCAAATGTTTTGCATTATTATAGAGTTGTAATGCGTACATCGTTTCTGATACGCCCATCCTCTCATGGTATTTTCCATTTTGTAACTCTTTATTTACTTGTAGTTGCTGGATTTTTCCCCAGAAATAATTTAAGAATCTTCTCTCAAAATCTTGCCAATTGTCAAATTCTTCTTCCTTGCTGACAAACCAAAGATTTGCCTCTTCTTTGAGATGGTTTCGGATGGTTTCCTTTGCTGTTGCAAACGGTCCTACGTATGTGACTTTTTTCTTTAGGTTATTTATAAAAGGCACTGGGTGTAGTTTCCTTATATCCCCGCCAAATCGTACTTTTACGTCTTCTGTGCTATGTACGATAACTTCCTTTCTTTCTACTCCTCTTATCTCCATCTCTGCAATTTGTTTTTCATTTTGCTTAAGTTTCCTTTCCATTTCTTTCCTGTCTTCTAGTAACGCCATTTCAAATTTTTCTTCTAACTGTTCCAGTTCCTTTTTATGGACAGCCTTCATATCCTTCATTTTAGTTTCCATTTCTTCTCTCTGCATCTCTAGTTTTCTCTCTGTTTCACTAACTTTTTCTAAACAGACTTTTACTTCATTTTCATATTTGTCCAAACGCTTTTCCATTTTTCTATCAATTTCTTCTAATTTCTGTTCTATTGCTTGTCTTGTTTTCCGTTGGTTTTCTTCGAGTTTTAGTGATGTTTCCTTTTGGTTCTCTTGTATTTGTTGTGTCTGTAATTGCATCATTGCTAATAATTTTTCTAACATCCCTGTTTCTTTTCTTTCCTCTATTATTGTAACATTTCCTTCATTATCCGATCCTTCTTCAAACATTGTTTCCTCTTTTCTGTTACCCTCCTTCCTTTCTTGCATTTTGCTTTGACTCTTTGTGGTCGACATGTTGTTTCTTTTCGTTACTGTTTTTGTCCCCGCCAAATATAAAATTCTACTGGTCTGTTGCAACAAACGGGACTTTTCTTGTTCAAATGTAATAACTCTTGAGTACGAGTATCAAATTTCAATATCCCACAAATAAATCAAATGGTAAAATATCAAATGTCAAAATCAATCAAATAAATCAAGTATGGTAAAATTATCAAATGTAAATATCACACAAATAAATCAATTATGGTAAATTGTATCTTAAAAAAATATAAATCTTTATGTCCTCAAATTTTACATAATATTTCACTTTATCCACGGCATATAAACCTTCAAATATCTGCTCGTCTACTCCAATCCTTTCAAATTTGCCAACTAGAAATATTTTTCAAAGCCCCACGTTGGGCGCCATTTTGTTATGCTATTTAAATTGTATTCTATTGCTTATTTAGAAAAGATCCTGTCTATATTTATTAAATGATCTAATCTCCAATTAATCACAATAAATCAGCATTAATTAATTACAATCTCAGGCTATTTAACTTGTACTATTTACCTTTGATCGTGGATTCAAAATATTTTCCAATTGGCTTCCTAATTGGGATAGGTAATATGACCTGAATAAAATACACAGAATTTCAACTGAAGTATATGTGAGATGTCCTTTATTTTATTGAAATTTTATATAACAATCAATCCGGTAATATTTGCAATACAATACTTTAAATATATGAGAAGTTGTTTTCTATCATGGACCCAAATGTTATTTTACATTGATTTTTAATATGTGTTATAACTAAGCTCTCTTTATAATTTTTTTTTAAATGATTGCAAAATTAACTGTCTCTATTATTTATTCAATTTATTTAATTTATAAATGAAAACCACACTCCTGCTCTAATGAAAATTGACTGACCTTTTGTTATCTGCCGTTGCAATTCTATGGCCACGCCATAAAAAAAAAACCTTTCTCTGCTTCTGCTCCTATTTTGGTCCAGAAGACGTACACCTTTCTCCTATCTGTCCTTGTATCTGCAACCCAACAACTCGTGTAATTCTATGCAGCCTCCTTTTGAACCAATCTCCGCGCCTGTTTATAACTTCAAATGTTTCCGGCTTCGTCTGATATTAATATTCTTATACCCTTTGGTTTTTCTATCTCTCTGTACCCCGTTCCTCACACTGATCAGCTTTTACTCAGCAAATAAACACACCCGGTAAATTACGTCTTCGGGACTTCAAACAAACATAAACCACAAAGCTCCTTCCTTCTTGGGCGACGAAAACTGACTAACTCCTTTCCTCTCTCCTATCTCATAGCTAAAACCACTCCCTCCTTGCATTCAAAAATTGACCAATAAAAATCTTCTACCTCTGTCACGTATATCGTTACCAACCAACTCTCTCTATAAAACGTCATTCGGGTAATTCCAGAAAACAACATTCTTTAATTATTCTAGCTAAATCTATCTGCTTTACAAATATTTCTTACTAATAGCTACAAACGATACCTGTTTCTCAATTCAATGTCTTTTGTTAATAAACTTTTACCGATATAATCTTTCGGGGGGAAAAACCACCGCACATCCCGGTCTATTGTTTAAACACTTTCTATATACACTTTTATTACGGGTGAATCCATTTCACAATAACCGACTTATTTAAATTTCTTATCGATAATATTTGAAAGTCTTGTCTCTGAGGCCTAATGAACAATTCTTTGAACAACTTAAAATACATATTTTGTCTTATACAGGATGTTTGAAAATTTATATGCCCGTGTCATTATGAAATATCAATAATTTTAATTTTTATTTAAGTAATAAAATTTGTATATCGGTTTTTTATTGCTAACAGACATTCAAAAGTACAACAAATCCCCGCCTTTGTAATCGATAAAATTTATCAATCTATGCAACTAAATTTTCTCGAGGCAAACTAAAACGCACTTCCTGTATGCTAGCTGTAGTTATGCTACGTATTTTGTGGACACTCGGTTTTCCTCATTTATCAGCGTTTCATAGTCTCTTAAAATTATACGCAAATCATTTTCTTTGTCTTCTCCACATATCAATTTTTTGTCTCTCCCATTAAATTCTTCGCACATATTCACCGTGTACTCCGTATTTTCTTCAAACACCACTGTCTCCATTGTGTCCTCTTCATTTTCCTTTGTTTTTTTTTTCTGTAGGGCGCGTCTCTTCTTTTGAGGAATCCCATATGTTCTTTTCAACTGAATCCTTTTCCTTTTCTTTCATTTCCTTTGTTTCTTCTTCTGTTGGGCTCGTCTCTTCTTTTGAGGAATCCCAAGTTTTGCTTTCATTTCTTGTCAACATCTTTCGATCTTCTTCTCCTGAGATCGTCTCCTCTTTTGAGGAATCCCAGTTTTTTTTTTCTTTGATCTTTTTCTGACCTTTTCCCCTGTTTCTTCCTTTTCCTTTCTTCGTCACCAGGTTCATTTCCACCGTTTGTTCTTTCTCTGCTTCGTCCGTAATTTGTTCCTCTTGTTCCTTATCCTGTTCTTCTTCTTTTTCCTTTGTTATTTTCATCGTATTGGTTTTGAAGTCGATCACTACATGTTTTTCCGTTAATTCGTCAACGCCTACAATCATGTCATGTGACATATTCGGCATTATTACACATTGAAGTGCATACATATTGTTTTTCAATCGTACCATTACTCGTATACCTTCATTTATTGTTGCCAATGTCCGTTTATTTGCGCCCACTAAATTCACCCTAGGTATTTTATAAATTAGACTTGTTAAATTTACTTCTTCGATTAATTTTCTGTTGACCAGTGTTATTTCAGAGCCTGTGTCTATCATAATTTTAATTGGTTTCTCATTAATAAATCCACCCACAAATTTTAAATTAACTCCATTTCTCTTTTCATTGTTTCCTGCCAGTTTAATAAATTCCTTGGGGTGACAAAAAATTCCTGTTTGTTTCTTCGTTTTTAGTGAGCGCCTTCTTGAAAACACGCCTGTTGTTCTTCTGTGTTTTCTCGCCCGTCATCTTCTCTCTCATATTCATTTTCTTCTCTTTGCATATTATTTATTTCTCTTCTGTTCTCTTTTGGTCTATCATTCCCGTATCGGTTACCGCGAGATTCCTGTTCATTCCGTGGGTTATTGTATCTGTTTCCTTGGTATGGGCGGTTATTTCTACTCTGATTTTCCCGATCCCTGTTTTCATTCCATCTCTGGATTCTGGGTTCATAATTCTCTCTTCCGTTCGGTCTATTTTCGTATCCCCGTCTAGGTATGAATTCTCGTCTTGGATAATCTCTTCTAAAATTTTGACCTCTATCTCTATATTCTTGGTTTTCTCTTTGTCTATAATTTTCTTGCGGTCTTCTTTCTCTTCTTTCATGCCTACGTGATTCTCTCATTTGCAAAAATTGACATAAGCTGTCAATGTCCTTGTAATTTTGGAGATTTATGTGGTCTTCCAAGGTATCTTCAAAGTGTCGCGATATCAAATCTACCAATTGTTCTGATGAATAATTATATTGCAAATGTTTTGCATTATTATAGAGTTGTAATGCGTACATCGTTTCTGATACGCCCATCCTCTCATGGTATTTTCCATTTTGTAACTCTTTATTTACTTGTAGTTGCTGGATTTTTCCCCAGAAATAATTTAAGAATCTTCTTCAAATTCTTTCAAATTCTGTCAAATTCTTCTTCCTTGCTGACAAACCAAAGATTTGCCTCTTCTTTGAGATGGTTTCGGATGGTTTCCTTTGCTGTTGCAAACGGTCCTACGTATGTGACTTTTTTCTTTAGGTTATTTATAAAAGGCACTGGGTGTAGTTTCCTTATATCCCCGCCAAATCGTACTTTTACGTCTTCTGTGCTATGTACGATAACTTCCTTTCTTTCTACTCCTCTTATCTCCATCTCTGCAATTTGTTTTTCATTTTGCTTAAGTTTCCTTTCCATTTCTTTCCTGTCTTCTAGTAACGCCATTTCAAATTTTTCTTCTAACTGTTCCAGTTCCTTTTTATGGACAGCCTTCATATCCTTCATTTTAGTTTCCATTTCTTCTCTCTGCATCTCTAGTTTTCTCTCTGTTTCACTAACTTTTTCTAAACAGACTTTTACTTCATTTTCATATTTGTCCAAACGCTTTTCCATTTTTCTATCAATTTCTTCTAATTTCTGTTCTATTGCTTGTCTTGTTTTCCGTTGGTTTTCTTCGAGTTTTAGTGATGTTTCCTTTTGGTTCTCTTGTATTTGTTGTGTCTGTAATTGCATCATTGCTAATAATTTTTCTAACATCCCTGTTTCTTTTCTTTCCTCTATTATTGTAACATTTCCTTCATTATCCGATCCTTCTTCAAACATTGTTTCCTCTTTTCTGTTACCCTCCTTCCTTTCTTGCATTTTGCTTTGACTCTTTGTGGTCGACATGTTGTTTCTTTTCGTTACTGTTTTTGTCCCCGCCAAATATAAAATTCTACTGGTCTGTTGCAACAAACGGGACTTTTCTTGTTCAAATGTAATAACTCTTGAGTACGAGTATCAAATTTCAATATCCCACAAATAAATCAAATGGTAAAATATCAAATGTCAAAATCAATCAAATAAATCAAGTATGGTAAAATTATCAAATGTAAATATCACACAAATAAATCAATTATGGTAAATTGTATCTTAAAAAAATATAAATCTTTATGTCCTCAAATTTTACATAATATTTCACTTTATCCACGGCATATAAACCTTCAAATATCTGCTCGTCTACTCCTATCCTTTCAAATTTGCCAACTA
Source organism: Diabrotica balteata (assembly GCA_918026665.1). Lineage (NCBI taxonomy): Eukaryota > Metazoa > Arthropoda > Insecta > Coleoptera > Chrysomelidae > Diabrotica > Diabrotica balteata. The sequence goes on along the minus strand of OU898276.1, from coordinate 74,752,990 downwards.
GAAATATTTTTCAAAGCCCCACGTTGGGCGCCATTTTGTTATGCTATTTAAATTGTATTCTATTGCTTATTTAGAAAAGATCCTGTCTATATTTATTAAATGATCTAATCTCCAATTAATCACAATAAATCAGCATTAATTAATTACAATCTCAGGCTATTTAACTTGTACTATTTACCTTTGATCGTGGATTCAAAATATTTTCCAATTGGCTTCCTAATTGGGATAGGTAATATGACCTGAATAAAATACACAGAATTTCAACTGAAGTATATGTGAGATGTCCTTTATTTTATTGAAATTTTATATAACAATCAATCCGGTAATATTTGCAATACAATACTTTAAATATATGAGAAGTTGTTTTCTATCATGGACCCAAATGTTATTTTACATTGATTTTTAATATGTGTTATAACTAAGCTCTCTTTATAATTTTTTTTTTAAATGATCGCAAAATTAACTGTCTCTATTATTTATTCAATTTATTTAATTTATAAATGAAAACCACACTCCTGCTCTAATGAAAATTGACTGACCTTTCGTTATCTGCCGTTGCAATTCTATGGCCACGCCATAAAAAAAAAACCTTTCTCTGCTTCTGCTCCTATTTTGGTCCAGAAGACGTACACCTTTCTCCTATCTGTCCTTGTATCTGCAACCCAACAACTCGTGTAATTCTATGCAGCCTCCTTTTGAACCAATCTCCGCGCCTGTTTATAACTTCAAATGTTTCCGGCTTCGTCTGATATTAATATTCTTATACCCTTTGGTTTTTCTATCTCTCTGTACCCCGTTCCTCACACTGATCAGCTTTTACTCAGCAAATAAACACACCCGGTAAATTACGTCTTCGGGACTTCAAACAAACATAAACCACAAGCTCCTTCCTTCTTGGGCGACGAAAACTGACTAACTCCTTTCCTCTCTCCTATCTCATAGCTAAAACCACTCCCTCCTTGCATTCAAAAATTGACCAATAAAAATCTTCTACCTCTGTCACGTATATCGTTACCAACCAACTCTCTCTATAAAACGTCATTCGGGTAATTCCAGAAAACAACATTCTTTAATTATTCTAGCTAAATCTATCTGCTTTACAAATATTTCTTACTAATAGCTACAAACGATACCTGTTTCTCAATTCAATGTCTTTTGTTAATAAACTTTTACCGATATAATCTTTCGGGGGGAAAAACCACCGCACATCCCGGTCTATTGTTTAAACACTTTCTATATACACTTTTATTACGGGTGAATCCATTTCACAATAACCGACTTATTTAAATTTCTTATCGATAATATTTGAAAGTCTTGTCTCTGAGGCCTAATGAACAATTCTTTGAACAACTTAAAATACATATTTTGTCTTATACAGGATGTTTGAAAATTTATATGCCCGTGTCATTATGAAATATCAATAATTTTAATTTTTATTTAAGTAATAAAATTTGTATATCGGTTTTTTATTGCTAACAGACATTCAAAAGTACAACAATATATATATATATATATATATATATATATATATATATATATATATATATATATATATACAGACGGATGCTAAAAATTACATGTATACAAAAATTTACCAATGGTGAGGTACTTCAGCGCATAAGTAAAAAAGAATTACTCAGCCTAATTAAAGAGAGAAAAATACAATACTTGGGTTATAATATATGGAGAGGTGAAAGATATGAATTACTCTAAATAATATTAAAAGGTAAAGTTCAGGGCAAAAGATCAGTTGAAAGACGCCAGAACTCGTGGCTGAAAGACCTAAGGACATGGTTTAACCTCTCATCCACAGAAAAATTTTCGTGTAGCTGTTTTCAAAGCCAGAATTGCCATTTGGCTCACCAAACTTCAAAAGAAGATGGCGTAATAAGAAGAACAATCATTTGAAATAATTAGACAGTGATATATATTAGCAAAACAAAATATACATAACAAAATAAATAAAACTTGTAAAAGTTTTGTAAGAGTTCATTATTTTGTAAAATGTAAATATTTGTTATATTCAAATTTGTTATATTCATTACCTATATAAAATATAGCTAGTTTTAAACATTGTGTTGATTCAATTTAATTATACTTGTTTCTCTAAATTTTAGGGCTTTAAGCAAGTCTACACGTTCGTAACTGCCGCAGCTAATTTAAGAAACATATAAGAAAAATACACAACAATAAATAATAAATGGATCATGTGATCTGAAGATTCACGCTCTTTTTTTTCATCCAGGCAAATCCTAATTAGTGTAAGTTTGGAAATTTACATGTAAGCACTGTAATGAATATAATAAATTTTATAGTAAATTTCGATTGGTTGTGTCATTGGTGTTACTAATATAAACTGATGTTACCCATTGTATCTTATCTTATCATTCCATCATCTCCTAAAATTGTTTCTAAAGATAATTTATAAGAGAATTTACAAGCTATGTGAAAGTCAAATTTCCACCAGCAAGTTCGGATTTATAAATGCTGTTGGGATGAGAGAGGCTTTGATCTCAATACAAGTCTTACTCCAGAGATGAAGAAACGTCAACTATGACGATAACGCTTGTCTGATTGATACTGAGAAAGCATTTGATCGAGTTCAGCACGTCAAGATTATACAAATACTAAAACAAAGAAGAATTAATAACAAAAATGTAACAAAGAGCGGTTCTATGTTAACAACATTGATAGGTTAGGTTAGGTTAGGTTAGGTTAGGTTAGGTTAGGTTAGGTTAGGTTAGATTAGGTTAGGTTAGGTTAGGTTAGGTTAGGTTAATCGTTGGGGCGCTTTAAAGAGAGGTATCCAGACCTTGTGGCTACTCCGGTAGTTGAGGACGAAGAGGGTGGAGTTGGCATAATGTTCAATTCAGTGAGCATGGTTGATGGTGATGGGCGAAGGGTTTGCTCCGAACGTTACATCCATAAGCTCATACCTAACAACATGAACGTACCTGAAGCGGTCAGGTTCTTAATGATGGGCCGTAAACTCTTGTATAGGATGGACGAGTTAGGAAGGAAGAGCATTGGGCTCTTTGCTCCGATGTGCCTGGGGACAGACCTTACCCGAAAGCTGCTGGAATGGGCTGCTGAGGGTAAAGAAGTTAAGGCTACGGTGTATGGACCAAATAAGAGCTGCTCAAGCACGGTCAAGCCCAGAGAGAGCAAGGGTGTTGTAGTACTAACTAAGGCGAAGGACAAGTCCTTCGATGAACTACTTGGTGAGCTACGCACAGATCTGTGCGGCAGGAGTGACGTCGTCGTTAAACGTTTTAGGCAGACTAGGGACCAGGGCATTGTCCTGGAGCTGGGAGGAGGAAGAGATATGGCAGAGACGGTAAAGGGCATTGTCTCTGCTAGACAGGGCACCGTCACAAGAGCAGTGGCGAAAGGTGGTACAGTCAGGCGTGAACTTTTTGTAAATGGAGCGGACGGCCTGACCAAAGATAGCGATATTATTAGCGCAATTGAGAGTTTTGCGGGACGGAAGGAGGTCTGTCAAGTCAGAGGACCTCTCCGTAAGACATACGGCGGAGACCTTAACGCCACAGTTGAGGTCGATGAAGACATTGCAATGCGCCTTATACGAATAGGATATCTTAGGGTGGGATTTATATCCTGCACAATTAAAGAAAAATTCGGAGGGAAATTTCGACATACTAGTCGCGGCAGAACCAAACCCTACGCTGGTTAAGAACCGCGGATGGATCGTAGATGCATCAGGTAGGGTCGGCATACATTTCTGTAACAGACGCTTACGTGTGTGTGAAGTTGTTAAACATGACGGATATCTGATCGCAAAGATGGAGAGAATGAATCTGGTCTGTTGCTATATTTCCCCGAATATAGCAATCGGCGCGTATGAAAATAAGCTGGATGAGATCATGAATGAAGTGAGAAGATTAAATCAGGAGTGTGTGGTACTAGGAGACTTCAACGCGAAATCTGCGGAATGGGGTTCTCCAATCACCGACACTAGAAGTCAAATGCTGAGCGAATGGATTGGAACACTGGACTTTGCCGTTCTCAACAGAGGTTCAGAACCCACGTTTGTGAGAGGCAATTCTGTAACAGGCTCGTATATCGACGTTACTTGCGCGTCTCAACGTATATCTGGCTATGTAAACGATTGGGCGGTGCTGCAAACCTACACGGGCACGGAACATCGCTACATTGGATTCTCTATACCCGGGATGGGCGTAGCTACTAGAAACAGTACATCTCGGGCCCGGGAGTCCGATGCGGAATGCAATCTACTAATTGGAGAGTGTATGATGAGAGTGTAAGATGGGAAGTGGAAATAGTTCGAAACCAGGCGCCCTCGGCGGATGAGCTAGAACAAGTGATAAAAGGTGCGATGAGGGCCAGTAAGGTAGACCCACAAAGGGTAAGGATAATGCCTTACTGGTGGAATGCTGAGATTGCGAATGCTAGGATAGAATGTGTGGCCCTCCGTCGCAGGGTACAGCGTGCAAGGAGACGTAGAGCAAATGCTGATGAGGTGCTGCAAATAGAAAATGAATGTCGTGCACAGAAGATGGTACTAAATAGGCTCATTCGCTCTAGTAAAAAAGTATGCTGGAGACGTCTGTGCGACGAGCTAGATGAGGACGTATGGGGTCAAGGTTATAAAATTGTAATGAAGCGCTTTAACGCGTACCCCCTATACGAAATGCCGCTGGAAAGAAACTCTCGGTAACACGAAAGCTCTTTCCATCTGGCGAATGGCACGGAGTGCGGAGTGATGCGTTTGTTGAACAAGCTGAAGCCTTCTCCCTAGACGAACTCGATGAATCGTTGGGGGCCCTTAAGCACCGTAAGGCACCGGGCCTAGATGGGATACCGCCTGAGGCAATTAAACGCCTGGGCCTACTGGAGCCTGCGTGGCTCCTGGGCCACATGAACGCTGTTCTTGTGCGACAGAGCTTTTCTGCAGACTGGAAAACATCGAAATTGATTCTTCTGCCTAAAGGAGAGGACAAATATCGACCTATTTGCCTCCTATCTTGTATTTGTAAACTATTTGAAAGACTGCTGAGCGGGAGAATTGATGAAGCAATTGAGAGGTCTGGAGGCTTATCCCCTAGACAATATGGTTTCCGTAAGAATGTTAGCACGACTGATGCAGTGCTGGGAGTTTACCGAGCGCTAAATATAGAGGCCCGCGAACAAAAATGGGCTGCATTGCTCTTACTAGACGTTAAGAACGCCTTCAATTCCCTGCAATGGGGAACAGTGATGAGAGCGGTTGAGGATAGAAACTTTCCTGGATACTTGAGGAACCTTATCTCAGACTATCTATCTGAGAGAAGAATCCTGGTTGAAAAGGGTGTGATTGTGGATGTTACGGCTGGGGTGCCACAGGGGTCCGTCCTTGGACCAAAGCTATGGAACCTGGCATATGACGGGGTTTTGCGGCTTGAATACGGAGAGGGGGTCACTCCCTTCGCATTCGCGGATGACCTTGCATTGCTGGTAGTAGCACGGGACGCGGAAGAACTTCTGTACAAAGCACGGAGTGCATGTGACCTTGCAAGAGATTGGATGAGTGAGCGTGGTCTGAAACTTGCTGAGGAGAAGACCGAGGCCGTGATACTTAAGGGACCACGGAAACGCGAGAATGTTATATTTGAGTGCGGTGGTGCGAAGATCACTCCAAAAAAGTGCGTCAAGTACTTGGGAGTAACTCTTCACACCAGTGGAAGTTGGGGCGAGCATTTGCGGGTGGTGACGCGCATGGCCACGCAGAGAGCGGCTGCACTGGGAGGGATAATGCCCAACATAGGCGGGCCTAAACCTGAAAGAAGAAGGGCTCTGCACGGGGTAGTGCAATCTATCGTTCTTTATGCGGCCCCAGTTTGGAGCGGAGAGACAGATATATCATCCTACCGGAGACTTTTAACACGAACAGACAGAACAAGCCTGTTACGCGTAGCAAGCGCCTATAGAACTGTTTCTGCAGCAGCATTGTGGGTCATCACTGGCTGCATGCCCTCTCACATCTTGGCATGCGAGAGGACCCGTTTATTTCATCGTGCTCGTAACACTGGTGTGACTGAGAGTGCAAAATGTGAAGAGAGAGCCACATCTATACAGATATGGCAAGCCGAATGGGAGGCAACTGTGGATGTGGCACAGTGGACCAAGTCACTTATACCGAACGTAAAGACGTGGCTCGAATGTGGACACCGGCGTTTAGATTATTTCCTGTCGCAGGTTCTCACGGGCCATGGGTGTTTTCGCTCATACCTTTTCAGGTTCAAAAAAGCGGCTACAAATAGATGCCCTTACTGCGGTTTGGTCGACACTGTGTCACATACACTGTTGGAATGTGTAAGATGGAGTAGAGATAGATTAGAATTGGAGAGAAGAAATAGTGTTCGTTTTGATTCCGTGAGTGATATGATTGCTAGGATGTGTGAGGATGAAGACACGTGGGCAAGAACCCATGCATTCGTCAGACAGACGCTCCAGTCCAAGGAGACTGAAGAAAGACTGCTGTAGTCACAAAAAAAGTTTGTTGTGTTAGTCCAGCGGTGAAGTGATACTTAACGAGAAGTGAGGCGGATGTAGTACTGAAGATATGCCGCCACCAGGGCGAATCCCGGACTGCACTCGCGGATCACAAGCGTAGTTGAGAGGACGGAGGGGTTTTAGTGGGTAGGCTCTCGTCCCGGCCGGGATTGCGGTTGAGCGTGTCACATGTGGTGGGCTCAACAGCCATCTTAGCGGCGGTGAGGGAATCCCACATATCAGACATAAGAACTGGTATCTTACGAAGATTTCCCACCCACCTCAAAAAATATGAAAAAAAAAAGGTTAGGTTAGGTAAACAATCAAAAACAAATGTGGAAAACTTAAAAAATATTAATCAATGATAATAGCCGGAAGATGCCAAATTATAAAATTCTTTAAACTGCTACAGTCCCAAAAAGGTTAACAAACAACGTAGAAGTAGCTAGTAGCATAAGTGTTTTATTAAAAGTATTGTTTAAAGTATTGAGATTTCTGAAACATGGTGTAACGTAAATAATAATCTATATTTAATTTTGAAACCCCCTCTGTGGCTCAGTGGTAAGAGCGCCTACCTTTGAACCTAAAGGTCGTGAGTTCGAATCTCACCTGGGTAGAGAAATTTTCGTTTATTAAAAATTAATAAATGAAAATAATTTCTATCCTTGTGCGATTTGTGTATTTTAAGTACGATTTCCGAAGTGAAAATTAACACATCAATAAATGTATTTTAACCTTTAATTGTGGTTTATTCCCAGTTAAATAGTAATAAACATTTTTAGAATATTGCAGTAAACAGGATCCTATTTCTTGAGGTCCTCGTGATACTTGTGTCTCGTTCAACATATACATATGAGCATTATTAGTAGCCAAATTATGGACTCCTAAGACGTAAGTCCACAACTGGCGTTTATGGTAAGAAATTCCACTGCTGATAACTGGTGTAGGAAACGTTCGCATCAAGTCAAATGTAATCACTGTAATTTCTTCAGGATTTTGTTTTGCATACTCTGCATCTTGTTTCATAGCACATCTAGCACGGTCTGCTTTTCGTTGGTGCATCTCTAGTGTTACTTCAAATTCACGTTTTTCTTTTTAAACTGTTGAGAACTTTATTTTATTGTTATACAAATCACATTAATACATTAGGTGAATATTACGAGGGTGTATCTGAGAATGCCTAAGCTGCAACATGACCAAATTTATTAATATTTTAATTATATGTGTATATTGTACGTTTTTCAAGTATTTTAATGTCTTAAATATTTTTAATGTATTGTTTTCTTTTTTTGTAATATTTAATATTTATAATTTTAGTTTTGACTTGCTGTAAACCTAGTTGTAACTTACAGTCAAATAAACTATCTATCTATCTATCTATCTATCTATCTATTATCCAATGTGTTAAATTGGGTATTTAATATTTTTTGAAATATGTGGATTTCGATAGGATTACTAATATGTTCTCATTTGAAAAAGTTATAAAGGATTCCTAAAAACCGGTCTATCCTACAAAGAGGATGGTTAGCCCAGTCTTGCATTCTTTTACGTATTTATGAATTGAACAATTTTGGTCTATTCTACAACTTCGTGGGTTAGCCCATTCGTGTTTTCAAATTTATGTTATTTTATATAATGCAAAATCACCTTACTGGAGAAGTTTATGTTATAATATACGGAAATGTTGGTTAGATCGGTTTTGCTTTAAAACTTTAGGTCGTTAGAAGCGATTGCAATCTATAACTCAATTATCAACAAAATGTTGGTTAGCCCACTCTTGATCTCATCATCATCATCAATTAGCCTATGTTTGTCTACTGCTAAACGTAGGCCTCTCGTAAAATTTTCCACATTGCTCTCATAGCCTCAAATTAATTTATACATCTCTTACTACGTACATAATTCCTAACATATTAAAAATTCGACGAAATTCGACGACTTCGACGAATTCCGACCAATCAACACTTTACCTCCTATAGAAAAACTATTAGAAATTGCTGTTTATGAACAATTATATTATTAGAACATATAACAAAAAATAAAATTTTAATTAATAATCAGCTAGGTTTTGGAACACAATTCTCTTGTGAATCAGCGTTACAAGTAACATTATGTCATATAAAGAGTAATTCAGATAAAAATATTAAAGTATGTAGTCGGTGTATTTCTTGATTAAAAAAAAATCATCCCATCGACAGGACAATATTGATTTCTAAATCTAAACAGTATGGTATAGGAGATATAGTCATTGTGTGGTTGGAAAATTATTTAGAATTATTTAGAGGGGTAGAAAACTAAATAATCTAATTTGCAATAGTATACACAATGTTCATTATACAAAAAGCTTTTTAAACCATAATTGTTTTAATTTATTAATAAATTAAACAAATACTAAATTCAGTAATAGTAAGATACAACTTTTAGAGAAAGGATTTAAACACAACTTGTCTCAAGATAATAATAAAAAAACTTCAGAATATTTAGGTGTAGAATGTGAAGTAGCAAACATTTCAGTTAAAAATAAATCAATAGAAAACAACATAGTGTTTACAAATGCAGACAAAGGCAACACTATTATTGATATAGATCAAGGCAACACTAATATTGATATATGATTTTCAAATAATCAAAATATTGAAACTTGAAATATTGAAAATATTGAAAACAAAGATCCAACGGAAAAGTATCTAAATCAAATTAAACTAGCGTTAGAAAATTCAAAATCAATATTAAATTCAATAGAACCGATATACCTCATTATCATGAACACACAGCCTCCTAAATTATACTCTTGTATTAAACTACTTAACCTGATTACCCAATGAGAACAGTAGTTTCTTTTTATACAGCTCCGTCATGTAAACTATCAGAAAAACTGTTTTTCTTCAAAAGTGAAATAATGATGACATTACTTATCTAACTTGATCCTGTCAAAGTTTAATGTCTCCGCCGGCAGCAGTTTTTTTTCCATTTCTTTACGGCGGAGGGAAAAATGTTTTCATGGCAACAATATGAAATATGTCACAAAGCAACAATACAAATGTCATTACCAACAATTAAACATTATTATTTATAGTAATATTAAAAGTACAATTAGTTAATGAGGCATTTTTAGAATTGAAATTGTGCAAAAATGTTCCCGACTCTTGATACGCGTTGGTAATTTTTGATGATACTGATGGTCGAGAACAACTTTCAGCAATCATTCCCGATGTTGGCGAATCATGAGGGTTTAAAATTTTTTGAGCATTATTGTTCTTATTTCTTATTGAATCCTCTATATATCCTTCGGCAACCGTGCTTTATTTCCAGCCCACATGTCGTTTAAGGCATTCTAGATTTCCGCCTCCATCAATTAAAAGTGTTGCTGAAGTTCGTCGTAAAGAGTGACCCGTGTATGCGCTTGCATCGTTTACATTGAAATAACTAGCTACTTTTTGGGCTACTGCGCTGATTGAATGTATTCCCATGACGCTTCGGTAACACTTTCAATTTTGGTACTTGATAAAAAATCGGTTTTCTGTGAAATTTTCAGGCCGCAGTGATGCATACTTTTTATACAGTTTAATATAGTTTTGACCAATTATCGTAAAAGATTTAATTTGTCGTGTTTAACTGTCTGCGATTTTAATAATTATTACATTTTCTTTATCCTCAATGTCCACAGTCTTCATTTTTACCATTTCGTCGCATCGACAGGCGCCGGTAACCCCAATTAACAAAACAATCTAAAATATTTTTATAATTTAGTAGAGTATACTACATGCTTTGCAATATAATTTTTTTACCTATTATCCTAAATACAACTTATCTGGCGCTTCAAACAAAAATTTATCAAACTCATCTTTAGTGAAAACTTTAGACTTTATTTGGAGAATATCCTTCGCTTGTTTTTTTCAGAAAGGCACGTAACTTTAAAAATTTGCTTATATCCACATTTTTTCTAATAACTAACTCGGATTTTATCATAGAGTATCGTGACCAAATTGTAAAAGATTTCATTTATTCCAGTTATTTTCATTTTCCATTATATTTAAAATATGCCAGTTAAACGTCTTCGGTAACTTGCCGTACTCCTCTTGTATCGCACCACTCTTGGAAGTGCTTGTACGCTAACCGATACTTTATTCCGGACTTGGAGGGCCCCAAAATTTTCAGGACTCAAGGACTCAATTTCGTTTAGGTTTTCCATTTTCGCACTAAATTTGCGCTTGCGGTTGCAACAACAATAAGCTGTCTTTAATAATTGCAAACAACTGTCAAACAACTGTAACCAGGGAGACGCAAATCCCACCGACGCGCGACAACTTAATTATTTTAATTTCTAACATCTAGGCGACTTTGATAGTTGTCACAGTTAATTTCGAGTAAAAATAGCGTATGAATTGTACTATTTATGGCTGAAAATTGCTACGTTTGAAGAAAAAATAGTATACTTTATTCGGCAAAGAAGCGACTTTTCTTGACTTGCCCGCTCGGGCGCGTCAAGAAAAGTCATGCTTCTCCGCCTCATAAAGTAATATACTATGATTTGAAGATTTGAAGATTATTTTAGAACACACTAAATTTTTGAATTCATTTACCGTAAAAATAGAATAGAACTAGTGAAAATAAAACATTTTTAATTACCTAAGAACTCAAAATTAATTTCATTTGAGGTCAAAAACCTTTTTCCTAATAGTCCTACTACAGAAACTTTTGTTATAGTAAAAGACCTTTTAGACCATAATACTACAAAGTCAATTATTACGTCTAAATACATACATTGCTATCAGATAATTTTATGGACCATCTAGAAACAAATATTTAAAACATCCCGTATGTAAACAGTTTGTGTATTGGTGGAAATACGTAGAAATATGTACTATTATGTTTTACAGGAACTGACAGAAAGTTGACCAGTTCTTATCGTATATTAATTCCCTTCATATTTAATTAAGACTCAATCGATAGATTCTCTAGATTTAAAAATAATCAGACTTAAAAGCAAATAGGAGTTTTCTGTATTTCATAAACCTACTCATACTGACACGACTATACATAATTCATCATAAACTAAATTCACGAACAAATACTTACAATGTCGGGATAGTATTATGAGGTTTTTTTTCCTGGTTTTTCCCTCATAATTTACTATGGAATCACTAACAGGAGAATTTTACTGTCATCGTGTCATGTGTTTGTCTTTTTAAAGACGAATTACATACTATGATTTTTTCTGGCGGATATTCTCAAGTTAAAGTTGATTTCATGTAATCGAATGAACTATCTTATAAGTAAAGTCGTCCCAGGAGCGCAACTCAACAATATTGGCAATATCACTTTAAAGTCATCTACTTTAAAATGCATAATGTATGTCTGAATTGTCAATATAAATGAGTCAGATAAAATTAAATTATTAGAAGAATTTTTCACTATGTAACAAAAAACAAAATTTGTTTAATTTACTGTTTGTATTTTGAGAACGATTTCCGAAGTGGAAATTGAAACGTCAATAGACGTATTTTTATCTTTAATTGTGGCTTATTCCCAGTTTAACAGTAACTAATTTACAATGCCACAAGAAAATAGCTTCAGAACAATATTAAGAAACCGTTATGGGCCCAGCGTTATTCAAAATTTTAGGAGATTGGAAATTCTATACAAGAAACTGGCACACTGTCAAAATTCAATTAAATTTTTACGAAGATGTAGAGATAACAACCTTATACCAAAGGGCTTGAAGTTACGTCCAGCATATTCAAGCAGAAGGTTGGAAAACATACTACATAGAGCCAGTTTGTCCATGATCCGAGAAAGATTACAATATCATAGATCGAATTTATTTTTTGTTGAACAAGATATTGCAAGTATTGAAGATTTGCTTTTCAATGTGATATCAAATTCTGATTTTGATCAAATTATTTTTAGTTTAGATATAGTATATGAAAATTCATATAGAAAACAAAGAAATATACATTTAAATAAATTTAATATTCTTTTAGAACAAAACAGTATACACACTTTAGATAACCTCAATAGAAATGATGACATATTAGCGACAGTTGTCAATCTATCAAATAGACATTTAAATGCAACGGAGAATTTAATACTGTCAAAGGGTCTAAACTTTGCTATTACTCAGCCATCCGTTCCAAAATTAGACATAATACGCTCAGTGGAGAAAATATCTCAATGCTTACCAACCCACGAAAAGGAAGAATACAGAGTGTTATGTAAACTTGAATTGGAAAAATCTACTAAAATTGAACAAAACATAAGCAAAGAGGAACTAAAGGCTATAAGAACTTTAAAAAATGACGACTCCATAATCATCCTACCAGCAGACAAGGGGAATGCAACTGTGATAATGGATAAAATTCAATACGAAAATAAAATTAAAGATCTATTAATAAACGGACCTTATACAAAATTAACAAAAGATCCAACAAAGCCTTTGGAAAACAAAATATACAGAACTTTATTCAAGTTTAAAGATGTTTTAACAAGTTATCAGAGAGGATTAATTACACCTCATTACAGTAAGACTCCTCATTTTTATGGAGTACCGAAAATTCATAAAACAAATATACCACTTAGACCCATTTGTAGTACCATGGATTCTCCTTGTAGTGAACTATCAAAATTTTTATTAAATATTTTAAAACCATTTACAAATAAAAATGACACATTCATAAAAAATACACAACATTTTTTAAATAAATTATCAAATATTGAATTTAATTCAAATCATACTTTGGTAAGTTTTGACATAAATAGTTTATTTACGAATGTGCCATTAAATAAGACTTTAAGTATAGTCAAGACAAAATTAGAGAGTGATGATTCATTGGCAACTAGAACAAGACTAAACATATCGGCTATAATGGAGTTATTAACATTATGTACTGATAATACATATTTTCAACTAAATAATGAATTCTATAAACAAAATTTTGGTCTAGCAATGGGCTCTAGTTTATCTCCATTCTTAGCCGATATATTTATGGAAGATTTTGAAACAAATATCATTTCTAAACAAAATTTCAAACCCACAGTATGGTGGAGGTATGTAGATGATGTATTCTCAATATGGCCTCATGGATCAGAGTTGTTGGACACATTCCTAAATGATATAAACGATAAAGAAGAGACAATAACATTTACCATGGAAAAGGAATATAATAACACGCTACCTTTCCTGGATGTTTTAATCTCTAAGAACGATACTGGATATGAGACTCAGGTGTATAGAAAACCAACACACACCAATAGATATTTAAATTTCAAATCAAATCACAATATTAATGTAAAAAAGGGAATAATTAAATCCTTATACGATAGAGCCAAAATTACTTGTTCTAACGAAAATTCGTTCTTGGAGGAGAAACATTTGTTAACATCTGTTTTATTAAAAAATGATTATCCTTTATCGTTTATAAATAAGGAATTTTCAACAATCGATCGAATAGAACAGAACAACTTAGAACGAGATCCTACAGCATACACAAGGAATAATATGAGGAAAATAACAATACCGTACATAAAAGGATTATCAGAAAAACTTAAAAGGATAGGAAATAAATTCAACATTTCAACAACATTCAAAACAACAAACACGTTGAGATCTATTTTGTCCAAAACCAAACCTAACAATGAACAAGAAAGGACAAAGAATTGCATTTATAAAATACCTTGTGAATGCGATCAGTTTTATTTAGGTGAATCATCAAGGCCATTAAATGTTAGAATAAGTGAACATCAATCTTATATTAAAAATAGAGAATTTGATAGATCTCAAATCTGTAAACACGCATGGGATAATGAACATAGGGTTCAATGGAATAATTCAAATGTAGTCCTAAAAGAAACGGATAGTAAAAAAAGAAAAATCAAAGAAGCGGCTCTAATTATGCTAAATGAGGCCAATTGTGTCGCAAATTCCTCGGCAGAATGTAGTAGGATCTGGTTACCAATATTGAAAGAGGAAGTTATTAATAAGAAAATACCAGTATTAGTAAGTCAGTAACATATAGAGGATACATCATTTATGTTTTTTAAATAACGTAACATATAAAATCAGAATTTTGATGTTTGTTGAAGGTAAACTAAATTCACGAACAAATACTTACAATGTCGGGATAGTATTATGAGGTTTTTTTCCTGGTTTTTCCCTCATAATTTACTATGGAATCACTAACAGGAGAATTTTACTGTCATCATGTCATGTGTTTGTCTTTTTAAAGACGAATTACATGCTATGATTTTTTCTGACGGATATTCTCAAGTTAAAGTTGATTTCATGTAATCGAATGAACTATCTTATAAGTAAAGTCGTCCCAGGAGCGCAACTCAACAATATTGGCAATATCATTTTAAAGTCATCTACTTTAAAATGCATAATGTATGTCTGAATTGTCAATATAAATGAGTCAGATAAAATTAAATTATTAGAAGAATTTTTCACTATGTAACAAAAAACAAAATTTGTTTAATTTACTGTTTGTATTTTGAGAACGATTTCCGAAGTGGAAATTGAAACGTCAATAAACGTATTTTTATCTTTAATTGTGGCTTATTCCCAGTTTAACAGTAACTAATTTACAATGCCACAAGAAAAGAGCTTCAGAACAATATAATTCATCATCCCATTCTACACAACATAAATTGGCTGCCTGCCATAGCATGTTACATAGAATATTAGAAATTCATATGTCAAAAAATAACTTCAAGATAGAATTTAATATTTATAAAAAATAACAATAAAAAATAGGTAAAACTCAAAATACATAAAATTTTAAATCAAACATTTAAAAAAACACTAAAATTACAATTTCTACCACCAAAAAAAACACAGTACCTTCTGCTCAATTACATATGCAGGCAAGATATCAAGAAGAATAGCCAAACACATTAAAAGGAAAAGAATAACACCAGATTTTAGAACAAACAACAACTTAGGCAAATATGATTAAGAATAAAAAGAGCCAAAAGAAAAAGCAATTACACAGCGGTGTATACAAACTTAAATGTGGCGACTGCCCAAAAACTTACAATGGTCAAACTGGTAGAACTATTATCAAACTATAGCAGAACCTAGAAGAGCTTTTAATAATGGAAAAACATACTCTATGTACACACTTTACCTTCTAGACCATAATCGTTCTTTTAATGACGAATTTCAAATTTTTCACATTCAAAATAAAGGCTATAAATTATCTGTATTAGAATTTATGGAAATCAACAAACTAAAATAACAGATATAATTCTGAATAACCAACTTAAGACAAATAGTTCTCCCCCTCCTCAAGTATTTAATTAAAGAGTATATTGTGTAAACACATACCAAAAATAGATCACACAAACACACAAAATAGATCTAAATAGGTCTAAAAAAGAACATAATGAAACTAAGGAACAATTTTTAAATAAATATTAGTAAATTAAGTATTGAAATAATTGAAAAACCGAAAAGAAAATAAAGATTTTAAAAGCAGCAACCACAGGCCACAGAAGAATGTGTGAAAGTTATAAATAAAACTGTATAAAGGAGTAGGTTTATAAATATGTACCACCATCAAAATTTCACAGTTTTGAGAGTTGATTGAAAGTAGAATTATTGATTAATAATAAGGCCCTTTTTATTAAAAGACAATATTTGGTAACCGCAAAAATATTTTATTGGTTGTGTGTATGAAAAGGGTGTTAGTCTACTATTATACAGTGTGGAAACCACTTATGGAATAAAATTGTTTGTGTCCTTATTTTAGAAAATACTAAAAAAAATGAGATACCTTAACTTTTAAATTTAAATGTACGCTTTTTAGACATAAATTTGAATGTACAGGTTGATCAATGCAAGTCTGGCTTAGTGCATAATCTGTATTTTAAATAAAACACCCTGTATATTTTCATGTTTTTAAAAGCTCCTTAACAACTGTATTATGAATAATACAAGGTGGAATTTTGAAATTAGGTATTTTCTTCAAGACAATGAATTCATATAATACCCTAAGTAATTGATTGGATTACATTAAAATAAATGCTCAACAGTCAACATGTTCTCCACCTTGTTGTTGGCAATAATACAGTCTCCTGTAAAACTCGTTCCAAACTTTGTTTAAAGTTTGAGTTGAAATATTCCGTATTAGACGAGTCAAGTTAGTAGAAAATAAGCGTTTTTTCGTCACAAGTGTATAGACGGGTTAGACAGTTGAAATGGATAGTATGAGATATTACAAAAAGACTCTCATCTAGGGATTCATGAATTTTTTAGTGGAACTATTTTTAAATAAACAATTAAGACGTCAATATCATTATTTTGCTCATAACTTATAAACTTGTCTATTTAGAGATTTGACGTCCACAGACGAGTTGTTGAGAAAGAAAAAATACACAAAATGAGATATACTAAATTAAAATCGGTTAATAAACAAAAAAGTTATTGCATAATAACCAAGCAAAACGGCTGTTTTTGATTATTGTTAATAACTCTTTTAGTAATCAATAAAATTTATTTAAATGTATCTGAACTTAAAGATCTCATCGTGTTCGAAGTGTGTGCGAAAGATAGGCTAGATCCGTCAAATAGTTTTTGCACAATTTAATTTGTTTATAAGATTTTTTGAAAAATGCACAAATTTCTAAGGCCGGTCCAGATAATTTGACTGAATGGATCTTAATAATCCGGGGCTTATTTTCTTCGATGAGACATATATTAATATCCTGTGGAAAAAAAAATTTAAAAAAAAATACGTTTATGTACACAAAATGATTTATTAATAAATAGCACTTTTTAAGTTTATAAACATTTACAATAACTCCGTACTATTTAGTTTAAATTAAATGGCAATAAAATATTCGGAAGGCGGGTTTAAAAAACAACAACTTTAAAAAAAAAAGGTCCTGCGACCATTAGGAGCCGAGTTAGTCCTTTTTTTTTTAAATCACTGTTACGTCAATTAACAACATTAAGGGCTGAAATTAACCAATCTTTTAGAAGAAAAGTCAAAGTTATTCACAAAATGTTTAGCAAAAAAAATAATTGAAAATTGTTTAAACAGGAGTGTTGTAAACGAAGAGTACTTTGCGTTCCGACTAGAATGGAAGGAGTGGGGATTGCCGATTGCACACAAGCCGCGCTCTCCAAAAAAGTCGAGCGCACGGTTTCAAAATAGAGTGCTTGGAAAAAAATGACATATCTCGGGTTCTAGTGGACCAAATTTGTTCTTTTTTTTTTAAACTGGGGTACAACGTTAAAATAATAACATTTAACGTACTTTCATTGCAAAATTATTCAAAACAAAGCAGCTAATGACTACGGAATGTACAAACTTTTTCTTAAGTCGTCTTTTTATTGTTATTTTTCTATTTATTTATTTCAAATATGATTATATTAAATAAATGTTATAAGTAAATGAACATTTTGAATAATGTTTACTAAAAATTTATTAATGAAATAATAAATTAATTTTATGTTATTACAGAAGTTGAAATTTTGTGTAGTGATTTTTTAAAATATTTTAATTTACTGTAATTTTCTACGCTTAATTTCTATATCGTCACTGCTACTACTATGTAAACATTCATCTTCACTTTCATCTTCAATTTCACTTGTATTATAACTTTCATAAATCATTTCATTTTCATTGTCGCTATTCTCATCAAACCCAGTTAAATACATTTCATCAATTATCTCTTGTTCATCTGTTGTATCGTTTTCTTCTTCATTAATAATTTCATAAATATTAGTACATTATAATAGTAAAATAATATTATATTCAAAGTTAACCGTATATTATTCAGACAACGTGGTACAACCATGTGTTTATATTAATATATATCACAACACGTAGTTTTTTTTAATATTCAGATGAATTTTACTTACCATTAATTATTTGTAACAATTATTAAATAAAACAAAACACTAAATATTTCAATACAACAAACAGGTTGTATAGTCGCAGGAAAATTTGTAACTTAAACGGCCTAACAGCATCTGCTTTCGACGTGCGCTCGACGCTCGACTTTTTTTAGAGCGCGGCTTGGGTGCAATCGGCAATCCCCACTGCTTCCATTTGAGTCGGAACGCAAAGTACTCTTGGTTTACAATACTCCTGTTTAATCAATTTTCAATTATTTTGTTTGCTAAATATTTTGTTAAAAACTTTGACTTTTCTTCTAAAAGATTGGTTAATTTCAGCCCATAATGTTGTTAATTGACGTAACAGTGATTTAAAAAAAAAAAAGGACTAAAGGTCGATTCAGACACATCAGTCACGTCACAGTCACGGTACCGAACCGGTCCTGTTTGGTCACAGAACTATCAACTATCTGACAGCTGGCAAACTGTTTGTCAACTGATGAGTGTGAATTTGTATTAAAGAATATTTTGTATGACGGATTGTTCGATTCGGCGCAATCACTGTGACGAGATGGTGACGAGACGTGACTGATGTGTCTGAATCGACCTTAACTCGGCTCCTATTGGTCGCAGGACCTTTTTTTTTTTAAAGTTGCTGTTTTTTAAACTCGCCTTCCGAATATTTTATTGCCATTTAATTTAAACTAAATAGTACGGAGTTATTGTAAATGTTTATAAGCTTAAAAAGTGCTATTTATTGTTAAATCATTTTGTGTACATAAACGTAATTTTTTTTAACTTTTTTTTCCATAGGATATTAATATATGTCTTAACAAAGAAAATAAGCCCCGGATTATTAAGATCCATTTAGTCAAATTATCTGGACCGGCCTTAGAAATTTGTGCATTTTTCAAAAAATCTTATAAACAAATTAAATTGTGCAAAAACTATTCGACGGATCTAGCCTATCTTTCGCACACACTTCGAACACGATAAGGTCTTTAAGTTCAGATACATTTAAATAAATTTTATTAATTAATAAAAGAGTAATTAACAATAATCAAAAACAGTGGTTTTGCTTGGTTATTATGCAATAACTTTTTTGTTTATTAACCGATTTTAATTTAGTATATCTCATTTTATGTATTTTTTTTTTCTCAACAACTTGTCTGTGGACGTCAAATCTCTAAATAGACAAGTTTATAAGTTATGAGCAAAATAATGATATTGACGTTTTAATTATTTATTTAAAAATATTTCCACTAAAAAATTCATGAATCCCTAGATGAGAGTCTTTTTGTAATATCTCATACTACTTATTTCAACTGTCAAACCCGTCTATACACTTGTGATGAGTAAAAACCTAATTTGATTGGCCTATATTTCTGTAGTTATCCTTACTTTGTGAGGTCTTCAATGATAGTTGATTGTGTTGCATATACTTTGTTCTTGAGTTAACCCCACAAAAAATCCAAAGGCATAAGATCTGGCGACCTAGCTGGCCGCTCACTAGTCCTTTTCATCAAATCCACTTATTGAAGAAGATTCCATTCAAGTAATTTCTCACCATTAAAGCATAATGAGATGTTGCACCGTCCTGCTGGAACCAGACAGTTTCATAGGGTAGGGTCGAATCTATGGGATTGGGATATAAGTAGCAAGAAAGAACATAGTCTCTTAGTGTGCTTAAATATTTTTCCACTGTCAAATTATCATCTATAAATATACGACCAATAATATGATCTTCTATAATACCTGCCCAAACATTCAAATTTTGGGGATACTGGGTGTGTGTCTCACGCATCCAATGAGGATTCTCCGCTGACCAATATCTAAAGTTTTGTCAGTTTACCTCTCCGTTTAATCTAAATTTTGATTCATCAGAAAAAATTGTGCCAAGAGCTATTTCATTTTTTAATTTTATCCATCATTCTTTTGCAGAAATCCATTCTACGATCCGGATCGTCTTCTGTTAGCTCCTGCACAAATGTCATATGGTTAATGGTTTGACATATCCAAGTTCTCTAAGCATACATTTTAGACATAGTACCTTGTGAAATATTAGGCAACTGAAGATACCAATGCTTAAATAAGTTTACTACTTCAACTTGACTTCTATAATTCTCCCCGTAACCGATCATCATTAAAATCTCAATTCGGTGGGCCTTAGTTAAATATTTCATTTTTATTTCTGCAAGAAATTAGTTTTTAATTAAGAATTTATTATTTAAATGTAAAATGTCAACAGCATGCCAACTGATTGATAACAATCCGCATTATTTACCGATTTAGTTTAATTAGCAGACTATCTATACCGTTTTTACCTATTCACGACAAAAAACACGGTTACTAAACAGAAATTTTCCCCAATATACAGTGTATTGACACTTGGAGTAGAAGGCTATTGTCTGTATTTAGCTAATTTAAAATAATACCATAACACGTGGTAAATTATTAATTTCAAAATTTCACCTTGTATTATTCATTGTAGACCCTACATGATATAGTTCATTGAAATCAGGTTGTTAAAAGTATTTTAAAAACATAAAAATATACAGGGTGTTTCATTAAAAATAAGGATTATGGACTATGCCAGACTTGCGTGGATCACCCTGTACATTTAAACTTATGTTTAAAATGCGCACATTTAAATTTAAAAGTTAACTTGTCCCAGAGTTTTTAATTATTTTTTATAATAAGGACACAAACAATTTTATTCCATAAGTGGTTTCCACACTGTATAAAATGACAATATGCTGTTTTTTTGTGTGGTTGAACATTAAACGAATCATTTAATATACTAGGGATATTGGTTTTAAAACGAAATATGTTTTCATATTAGGGATTTAGTATGATGTGGTTAATGAGAGGTGAGTTATGCTATCAAAAGTAGATTGCCGAGATAAGGAATATATCTCCACAACCTAATTTTGATTTTTAGCCTTATCCCTCCCCTTACAATTTTAACCACATAACATCATACTAAAACTTTCATCCCTTATAGCACACAAGCGTCCAGTGGACGTCCATAGTACGTTTTTCACGGCTTTAAGGACGTCCCTCGAACGATTGCTTTGGTCCCAAGGACGTCCTTTTAACATCCTATATTGGTCCAAATGTCGCTGTGCAGAACGTCTAATGGACGTTCATTTATCGTCCTGAGCGGACGTGTGTTATGGCTCCTCTACACATCGACAGACGCGTCCGCGGACGACATATACGTATGCATCTGAAGATGTGTAGATGGGGTAATATGATCATCTGTTGTTTATATATCACGTCAGCGGATGCGTCTGCAACATATCCGATTGTTGTCGGTTTTTTAGCACAGACCAAAGGGTTTCGGTGCAGACGTCAGATATTGCGTCTGTCGGGAATTAACACAGACTGAACGATTGATGTGTCCAGATGTGTGGTCAGCTTGTGCTGATACATCTGCAGATGCGTCCGTAGACGCGTCTGCCGATGTGTAGTGGAGGCATTAAGCATACACTGATATTATCTGGACCTTAATCAGACGTCCGGTGGACTTACTTAAGGGTTATGCTATTCCTCGGACGTCTATTTTAGCGGTGAAAATGTACATTAGACGTATAACGCCATTGTACGAAGTACTAAAATTGGCGTCATCCTATTAATATCAAGAATGTATTTTAGGAAATAAAAAATAAATTTTTAAAGGAACTTAGTTATTATTACCTATTACATTAAATATTATACATTTATTTCCATAAATAAATAAATTGACTGTCAAAATTATACAAAAATGCAACATTATAAGAATAGACAATATATAAAATTACTGATAAAATTAAAATATACATGAATAAAATAAATAAGTAGACATTTATTTAGAGTATTATTTTGCATTTGTGTTTTAGTATTTCAAATACTACTTTAAGCTATTGAAACATAAGTTAAACAAATCTATCTCATGAGGTAATAATAATAATATCGTATGGCAGGTTCCAGCGCTGTTTGCATCTTTAACCACAATTAGTTATATGATAAGAAACATGGAAATGTGAATTCTGACACAGTAAACTTGAAGAGATATGAAAACAAATTAGCTAAATTAATATATAAACAGGTTTTACTTTAGTAACTAGGAACACCATATTGTGAAATGAATCTTAACTTAAATATTGTACTACACACCTACCCACTTAATTGTTATGTAAAACTGTACAAATACTGACTGTTTGTAATTTAATTAATTGTATATTATGTCCTCCCGCTAATAACTCCAAGTAGTTGATGCGGTTAAGAAAGAAAAAAAAATAGCTAAACCAATCTAGGAGAATGGATGATTTCATTAACAAGCTTAAAGATAAACATTGATGCAAAAACTCTTCTGATACCATAAAAACAATGGTCTACACAATTAACGAGAACGGTAGATCATAGATCTTCTTTGAATTCTCTCTACTTTTCGATACATCCTTAGGTAAACGGAAATCAGATCATAATTGAATTTTCAAGTTGGAAGAGAACAAGAGAAATGCAATCCTACGAAAATCTCTGGTATACCTTATAATGAAATCAAGCTGTCTTATAATCTCGTTGCAAAAAGATCTATATGCAAAATAAAGGACAAATTTCTTTAAAAGATCACAGTCAAAGGCTTGTAGATCAGTGACATTATTGACCTTTTTAATCAAAATATTCAAACGTTAATTCAATACCATATCTCAAGAGATTGTTAAAAAACATCATCAAACATTTCACAAAACTGTCCAATGATTTCTGTAACCCAAAACTATGAAAATTGTTTCGAATAATATGAAAACAATTTGTTTGCCATCTGCATATGTTAAGATTTTACAGTCACTCAAGGATCTGATCATCATCAAGAAATACTGTAAAGAGCATAGGTCCAAAATGAGTACAACAGGCTAGGAAAGTGTTTAGTTGAAGAAAAGTTTTTCAGTTTAACAAACAAAGACCGGTCTGGCATATAATTATTCAGAAAGTAAAGAAGTTCGCTAGACACTCCAAAAAAATTCCAGTTTATGCAATGAACTATCCTGTCAAATTTGCTTTAGATAAGTCAGTATAAATACAATCTACCTGAAATATTTTTTTAGTAGTAGATAAGGAGATGTTAAACTAATAGGCCAGAAACCATGCTAAAAAGTGTGAAGCTGATTCCTCATATTAACTGTCCAAAAATCAGTCAGTAAAGCCTGGAAAATTTTAGGATTAACAGAAAGAATTGTAATGGAACGATAATTAGAAATCAATGATTGAATGATAAAATTAATCAACAAATTGTAATGGAAAGTGACCTTCAGTCAGAGATTCTTTAAAAATAATTCGTGAAGGGAATGCACAATTCTTTAAAAAGTAACTAGGATATTCTATCTAGACCAAAAGTTTTATTGGTATTAAAACACTGTAAGCATGATATAATATCACAAATTTTAATAGTTGAAGAGTGAATATGGCTGTGACTGATAAAGGGTCTTTGACTCAATTTGTTTAGACAGAAGAAAAAAGGATTGTGGATACTGTTAAATAAATTGGCAAAAGCGTTGAAAATGACTGCGGCTCACTAAAAACATCATTCAAGGTCATGTAACTTAGAATACCAAAATGATTTCACAACATGTGGTCGACAATCAAAAGCAGACAAGTCTATTTTTAAGTTTTAAGGTTGAAATCGTAAGTATAAAAAATATCAATAATTAATATTGAAATTTGCCTTTTTTATTTCAGCAGTAGATACATTTTTAGGTAACGACCACACAATTTAACCATTACAAAACTGATCGTATTTACATTCATAAATTAAATGAATAAATTTCAGATTTAGTTAATTATACTTTGCTTATTGTAAATAATCATTATTATTCAAAAGCGTAAAATTAAACACATAAAATTCAAGTGCCGTAGTCTAAATGCATCTCGCCTGAACTAGAAGAATACCAACACAACCAATGGAATTTATTTCTAATGACGAAATAAGCAGTAATTACACTTTGATACCTAAAAAACAAAAATATCAGTGTATAAACAAAATATACGGCCATGTCTAACAAAACAAATATTCACCTCATATTTCTAGCTGTAGTTCTTAAAGCAACATCATAGCCAGACTTGAATATTTGTAGGGTTGGTAAATTTTGACATCTAAATTACATATAAGACACATACGATTAATGATATGCTTCATCGGCTGTATGTGGCCACTTAAGCGACAGTGTAACTTCTTAAATACACCTTAGTACATTTAGAATTTACATTCATTTATGTTAACAAGTTACAAACCTTTTAAAATCATAGTTATATGTAATATATGATGCTATATGATCAATTTTATGGCTGATTAGCTTTTTAAGGCTTCTTCTTATAAATTTGTTTATGGTTTTCTCACCAATTTTGGAAATCTTAGTATCCTAAAATATAAATCAACAGGTAACAGTAATCTAACTAGTCCACAAAACTTAATCAACCATGCTGAATTATTTTAGCTTAAACTATCTAATAAAAAAAACAGCCTCTGTTACACAATCAAACATTTAATTGCATCTTTTGGTTTATCATAACCATGGTAAATTCCTATTAATCCTACAGTTTTTGGACACAAACTACTAGAACTCTTTTTCAATGAGATTGTATCAAAATTTACACAAATTTTGTTTTTTGCAAAGATAGTAAAATATTTGAAATTTAAAACGTGGATCTGACTATTTTTTTAAGACTAAAGTGGATCCATTTTCAGAGAAAACGTCTTTAAATATAAGTTCTGTGGCTGAAGCAAGAAGGGTTCTAGCATCTGATGATGAATGAATGAGACAATGACAAATAAAAAAGATCAGGAACTTCTTTATGAATTTTTAATAAATCACCTGATATTTTACAGGACAAAGTACAGTTGCATAATTTAGTTAAAAAAACTTAAAAATCTCGATAAGGTTCTCCAGAATTTTCCTTACAACCACGTTTAGATCCTTTCTCCGTTTAATGGACCACAGGAGTGATGACGTAGATTTGATTGACATCTGCCAGTTTCACTTTCCAAACAAAGCCTTGATTAGTGTGGATAATTTGTATTTTTCGTTATTTTTTCATTTATTTTATAGAATCTTTCCGCTTTTTGCAATATTTAAGTATTCTAATAGTTACTACAACAATTTTACAAGGTTGTGTAAATAATAAAGCACATTGTTTTATGCTAATAGGAATAAAATGAAAGTATCAATAAAGTAAGGTTAAAATTTCTTTAATTAAACTTTTAAACCATATTTCATAGAAATAGAACTCTGAATTATGACGGTATTATCGTAAAAACACTATACTTACAAGAAAAAGCAGCAGAGGAAGCAAAATGTTAACTTTATAGGAATTAAAAAGTCTTGAGATTTGACATTTCAACGTTTGTTTGGAAAGTAATAATGACAATGTGATGTGTATATTGAAAGAAGAGCTTTGTAAAGGATCTATACCAGAGTAGTTGTCCACGTAATCCATTTGGATTATTTTAGGTACTTCATAGGGTATTAATAAAAAGTTTAAATAAGCAGTATCATACTATAAACTATTTGAATATGTCAATTATGGATTCCGAAGAAAGGTTTGAAGAAGATGGAATATCGTAGATATTAATATTTTCGACAATATTTTTTACGTTATTCGTATCCATTCTCTGTTGATGACGCTTAGAAACTAATCATTTTCTTTTAAATATAAACTAATTTAAGGTAAAATTACACTTAATTACAATATACAATATTACAGTAAATCTTGAAATTCCTTATGATATAAAATCAATATCAAAAAGTTTAAAAAATGAGACTAAAAATCTTATATACTAAAAAAAACAAACACAATATTACAATAACACAATTCAACAATACCAATATACATATCACAAAGCAAGAGATCTTTTTTAACTAAGTTAAAGTTAATATTAAAATTTTCAAGCTGTGGATGTGCGTAAAATTAATGCTGAACTCTTCTGTGGTATCAATATTTTTCTGAAAAAAAAGGTGACCAAATAACTGAACAGTATTCCAAAATGGTTCGAGCTAAGCAACAATACACTAATCTTGTTGGATAAATAAAGAAATACTTGAAATTGCTAGTAACGGAACCAAGAATGATTTCTTTATTGCAATAGTCCTTATGTGGTCACAGAAAGTAAGCTTCTCATCAAAAATAACACCCAAGTCCCGAATTGAAGAAAGATAATTTAGTAGTTGATTATTATTAATAGCTAACGTTGGTATTTAATTTTTCCATTACTTCAAACTCTTTATTGATTTATGTCCGCTTTTTTTGTTTGTGCTTTTGTTTTTTCTCTCTTGTCTGTAATCTTAGTCGACAACATATCCTACTAGCTCCTAGTCCTTCTGTTAATCATTTTAAGATATGCGCCATCCTTCTCTTTGGTAACTCGTTTGCGTTCCTCAATAAACAAGTTATTTTGCTGCCCTTTTGGTACCTCACCCAACACATCATCTACGGTCTTTTGCAGCGTGGTTTTATAAACTCCCAATTTGTGTTAAATTTAGTAGGATCTACTTCACTTCTGGAACGTTCTGATAGTTTACGATGTAAGCATATTTAAAAGTTTCTTTCGACGTTAATATACTTTAATTTATCAACGTAATATTTGTATATTTTTGGCTTAGACTTATCGTTCCTGGCATTAGATATACGTGCTCTGAAGCTCCCAGCTATGAGATTGTGATCGGAGTCAATATTAGCACCTCTATAACTTCAGCCTAGTACATTTGATTTATGTCAAATCAGTCAGTACGTGGTCTATCTGATTTTGGGTCTGTTGATCTGGGGATGTAAATGTCGCTTTGTGTATACGCTTATTTTGGAAGAGTGTAATACTACTGATCGGCATATTTAGAGATGCTGCAAAATTTACAAGTCTCGTTCCATTATCATTACATACTTCGTGCATTCTATAATATCCTATAGTTGGTCTGTACATCTCTTCTTGTCCTACTTTGGGAATTATGTCCCTAATAATTAACTCAGTCCCTAATAATTAACTCAGTGGTGAACAGATATTTCATGTTGCAAAAAATGAGTAACCGTCTGTTTACATTTTGGCTTGCTAGTTTTACCTAAAGTTTCTTCTGCAGCTTTTATTATCTTTGTATTAAATTTTTCGACGATAGAGTCAATATCAATATGTAGGGTGGTCCTTAAGTAATTGTAAAAAAAGAAACACTAGATTTTACACTTTAAAATGTTACGATTTAAGCCAAATTGCTTTTATAAAAATTTGATATTAAGAAAGATCATCATCATCAGTGGCTTTACAGCTCGTTACGAGCCAAGGCCTTCTTCAGAACAATCTTCCGTTCGCCTCTGTCTCTGGCAACTCTTCTTCATTCTTTAACTCCAATGGATTTTAGATCATCCTTCCATTTTATCTTGATACTTAAGTTTTGGTTTTCCTCTGACTCATCTTCCCACAGGTCCTCTTCGGTTGAAAATTTTTCCGATCGTTGCATCTTCATCTCGCCTAATTACATGTCCTGTCCATCAAAGGCGTGTTAATTTATTACATTTTACAACGTCAGTTTTAAACGTTTTAAAATGACATTTTACAATGTTATTTTAAAACTTCTGTACAACTTAAAGTTGTAGCGCCTACACCACAAACCCGGTTCTTGGACTCCTCCATATATTTTCCTTAGAATTTTTCTCTCGAAACGTTTAAGCAATTCTTGGTCGTTCTGTGTAAGTGACCACCTCTCTGACCCATATGTTAACACTGGCCTTACTATTGTTTTATATATCGGAATTTTAATTTTTGTTTCTTCAAGCCATAATAGCACTTATTGTCAAACACTATTCTTCTTTTAATTTCTTCGCTGACTTTGTTGTCTTTGGTCAGCAGTGAGCCCAGGTAGACGAAGGTATCCTTACGCAGGGATGGGCGGTGTCGATAATGTCATGTCGACAATTCGATTGTCGACATGTCGACAATCATGTCGATGTCGAGTGATTTAAATTTGTTGCCAATGTCGACAATGTCGAGTATGTCGACAATTAGCAAACGATCAGAATGACGTTCCGTGCGCACTAATTTGAAATTTTAGGTTAATCTGGCTGCGCTGACTTATTGAAAAAGTATGCATTAATGTTTCAACAAGTTGCAAAGAGACCAAATAATCTCAAACTTTTGAAACTTTTAACCTCACTATTAACTTGCAATTGTCAAATTCATAGGATATTCCATAATTGTTTGATTGCAGGTTTTTCAAGTGTAAATGAATTTTAAATAGAATCATATAGAGACAATTTATTATGTGCAAACCTCATGATAGAGTAATGCAATGTAATGAATCTAAAATATTACCATATAGATGCAAAACCAGAAAAAACCAGCAAAACAAATTTTCATAGATTTTTAATTTTCTATCGTTACTCGTAAACTCGTAAAATTTACAGAAAGGTTTAAAAAAATTAAAAAGAAACGTAAACCTAAACGTCAGTAAACGAGGTAAGATTCAAAACCACAATCAAACATATCTCAGTACATTGAAACCTTACCTTGTTTCCTAACATTTCGTTTACTTTTTTTTAAATTTTACTAACTCTTTATTATAATAATTATAGTATAATAATTACTGAAACAGTGTTGAATCTCTTCGTGCTTTGGCAGAGACTGCATAATAAAAACATTACAACATTTTGCGGTTTTGCTAATTTTTAACCAAAGAAAACATTTAACCAATAATACATCAAATAGTTGTACTTTCCCCGTCCATATCTACAATTTCTTCCTCGTCCAGGTCATAACTATTTTTATCAGGATACTCTCCCTTTAATGAAACATAAATATGTACCAATTTCTTGGAATTAGTGAACGTTAATCTATTTCTTATCAGACTGTGAATGTGTCCCCAATTTGAAAAGAGTCTCTCGATTTGAGCTGAGGAGGCTGGCATTTTTAGAAGTCTGAGAGCCATTTTAGCAAGAATTGGGCATTCCAGTTTGACCACTCGCCAAAATACTAGAGGCTTTTCAACTCCTTTTTCCCAAAGTGTTGAGAATATTCCTGAAATTGTAAACCTAATATATTAAAAATCAAAAGAGCGATAATTTTGTCTGAAAGACTTACCCGATTTAGTGTTAAATTTGTCCCATTCTTCTATGCCCTGATTGCACAACTTTCTGAGTAAGAACTGAGTTATTCTACCAGTGTGCTCTGACGTAAGCTTGGAATTTTCATATTTCGGATGCAGATAGTACGCAGTTAATGCGTACACGTTTAACGCCATTTGTTGTCTGTGTTTCAATTTTTCTTTAAGGTTATCTGGCAGATTCAAATTGAGCCACAGATGAACGGCATCTGCTACAGATGTGTCAGATTTCTGACAAGCATTGATCAGATTACAAATGGGTTCATAAATTTCTATGTTCTGTTGAATCTCATCCACAAATTCATCGTTGAAGATTAATTCCTTGACTTTCGGCTTAATCTTTTTTTTCGTTACAGCGGCTACTTGTTTCATATATACCAGATTTTCTAGGAGACTTTTGAAAGAATCTCGGTAAGAGCACCATCTTGTTTCGGCCGGCAATTGGATTCTGCGCCCTCCCTTATCAACTATCATTTTTTCTAAATCTGGTTGCTTAAATTCTTTGAGGACAATGACCACATTGTCGACTAACTTTTTATCCAGCACGTCTTTGGCTAAAAGGTTGCCGGTGTGGCTACTGCACGTAGAGTGCCACATGTTGTGCCACAACCGTTTTAGAATTAGTAGATGAGTTTTTCCAACCGTCACACAAAATGACTGACTCGGTTTCCACTTTTTTACGTGAAATCTCAATACAGTCTTCATAGCACTTATTTAAAAGCGATGTACAAAGTTTTTTCCGGCCAGGAATTTTGTCTAAATAAGCAGGACGGATCGTTTTTATAAAATTTTTAAAGAGAGGTGATTCTACCACAGTAAATGGTAAGTTACAGCCGAATATAAATTTGGCTAGTGCAGTGCTTATCTTCTCCTCTTCATACTCTTGTAATATGTCCATATAGTCGGTGATTTTCTTTGATTTTTTGGCTGGTCTAGCTTGAGATGTAGCGAATAAATTTCTTTTATTCGTGCTTGTGTAGCTTGTGCTGGAGGAAGTTGGAGTACTTAAGTTAGTCAAATTACTACTCTCAGTATCAGTAGTTGATAACATCATATTTTCAACAATACTATAAGTGCCTTGAATTGCTACACCATTGTTTTCTTCCAATTCCAATAAGGCGGCATCGGTATCTAATGAATTTTCTATAATTCCATCTAGCATGTTTTCAGGTGAAGTTCCAGTCACAATAGCTAGCGAACCATCTTCCATAACTTCGTAACTACCGTTCGTTGTATTCTAAAATTCAAAATAAAAAGAAACTCTAAGGTGACTAAATATAAAGGGCGGATCTACGGACACCCTGTATACAGAAGTTGGCATAGATACAGCGTTTTGTACTTAATTCAATAGGCCAATCCGTTTTTTGCCGTAAAATACTAAACTTGGTGTTTTTTTTAATGGGACACCCTGTATATAGAGATGCAACAACGTGAAAACCTCAGAATACAAATTCTGGGGTGAAAACTGATGCAATTTATGTCCCCTTCCGAATTCTAATTAAATAGTAATCAAGAAATCTACAATAATATATAGTGCGGTATTTTCACTTCTTGCTGTTAGATGGCTATACGGTTTTTGACGCCATGTTTTCTCCAATATACTACTACCGAAATGGTGATCCATGCGTTGTTGAGTTATGCGGCTCCGAACACATTTTACGATTCATTTTTATATTATAGATAAATGTAAGCTCAAAAAGTTCCCCCAAAATTTTTTCTAGATCCGCCCCTGCTAAATATGTAGTAGAACATACGTCCTATATACTCACTTGTGGATTAACTGTAGGTGTAAAACCTGTGTCTGAGCCAGTATTTTCGTATATCGAAACATGCGACATTTCATTATTGGATTGATTACCATTGCCACGATCTAACTTGCAGACGTTTCTTAAAATGAAAGTACGGGACGGGGTTAGTTATCAGCCGATACAAATATCAATTTCAGAGAATAAATCTCTATAGCTATCCAGCTAAAATTAATTAAAATATTTCTTCTTACCTGTGACTTTGCAATCTTGCTGCAGCTGTATTTTTTATCACATTTCCACATACACAACATTTAGCCGCGTGCTTTCCTTCTATCTTTAATACTTTGAATGATAATATATCATAGTTTTTATTCAGTTTTCTGCCACTCATTTTGATTCTGATCAGATCAGATCACATTCAAAGTTTACAACTGAATAACATAACTCAGTGTCAACAATCATTGTTGACACGTTCTCGATATTGTCGACACGTCTGTGTCGACAATTAAAGTCGACGTGTCGATGCCCATCTCTGTCCTTACGTTCCAATTCCAGATCATCAATTAATAGTCTATGTATCTGGTTGCCTGATCTAGTACAATATATTTATCAATATAAGGTTGAATGTTCGAATAAATGAACTTTGATGGTACACAAGGCAAATATCGAACACAGTAGTTAATCAAATCTTGCCCAAGTACTTTCGATCACAAGATCATCCTCAGGGGCATTTCGTCAGTTGTGGCCTATCCAGCAGTAACAGAATGTTATAAATGTAAATTGGGACATAACAAATACACTAAACAAAGACAAACAAACACTTTAAAATTTAAGAAATGGAGAAGCTACATTTTATATAGAAGCCGGAGACAGAATGATATATATTTATTTTCTGTACGTTTACTTTTAATCACATTATAAGTGCAGACGCCCTTAATGATCAAAATGCTTCAATCAGAGATTCTGTGGACCAAGTAATAATGTCTATGTCATCTGCGTATCCGACCACTTGTACATATTTATTAAAGATGGTACCATTCGTATTAATACGGCACTCTGGAATTACTGTTTTTAGAGGTTTAAATAAGAGACACGACAGTCCATCTCCTTCTTCTTTTGCCCTTTAATTCGTCCAATTTTGAACATAGGCTTCCCCCAGTTTCCTCCATTCGCTTCTGTTTTGTGCTTTCTGTTTCCAGTGTATTCCTCCTATCTTTCTAATGTCATCTCCCCATCTCATCTGGGGTCGTCCTCTTGCTCTCTTTCCTGTCCATGGTCTCCAATGTTGTATCGTGTTGTTCCACCTATTGTCTGTTTGTCTGGCGTTATGACCTGCGAAACTCCATTTTAGCCTGGCTATATGTTGACCTGCGTCTTTGACTTTTGTTTTGTTTCTTATCCAGATGTTTTGCTTCTTGTCTTTTAATTTTACTCCCAACATTGCTCTCTCCATGGCTCTTTGTGTCTTCACTATCTTGTCCATGTTTGCTTTGGTCAGAGTCCATGTTTGGCATGCGTATGTGAGAATTGGGAGTATGCACTGGTCAAACACTCTTGTTTTTAAGTACTGTTGTATTTTCTTATTCTTTAGGACCCATTTTAATTTCCCAAATCCTGCCCAGGCTAATCTGACTCTTCTTTTTACCTCCGCTGTTTGGTTTTCCTTATTTATTTTTATTATCTGTCCCAAATATATATAATCATTAACCGCTTCTATTGTGATTCCATTTAGTATTACGTTTCTATTATCTTGTGTGTTTGTCATTGTTTTCGTTTTGGTAAGATTCATTTTTAGGCCTATTTGTTCAGATTCCTTGGCTAGTTCGGTTAGCATAGTTTGTAGTTCTTCAAAACTTGATGTTATTATTACTACATCGTCTGCATATCTTAGATGGTTTAGTTTCTTTCCATTTATGTTTATTCCCATGTTTGTCCATTCCATTGTTTTGAAAACATCTTCCAGTGCTAATGTAAATAATTTAGGAGAAATAACATCGCCCTGTCGCACTCCTCTGTTAATTGGTATAGGTTTTGTGTTTTCTTCCAATTGTACTGTCATTGTTGCTTTCTTATATATATTGTGTATTAGCATTCTGTATCTGGAATCTATTCTACAGTTGTTTATAGCTCTTTCTATTGCCCACATTTCCACACTATCAAAAGCTTTCTCATAGTCAACGAATGCTAAATGCAGATCTAAATGATATTCGTTAGCTTTCTCTATCAGTGTCCTAATTGTTAAAAGATGGTCAGTGGTGCTATATCCTTTTCTGAATCCTGCCTGCTCTACTGGTTGATATGAGTCAAGTTTGTGTGCTAGCCTGTTGTTGATAATCCTCATGAATAATTTGTACGTTTGTGACAGCAGTGAGATGGGTCTGTAATTTTTTATGTCCTTTTTGTCTCCTTTTTTAAATAGCAGGATTGTAAGACTTTCGTTCCATCCATCTCCTTGTCTCAGTCCATTTTTACAATGGGAAGGTCTTTAAAAGTCGTTTTGGATTCTGACTACACTCTCTACGCCTATGAGTGTAAGTTCCGTTAGTTGAACAAGATGAAGCGGCATTTGAAATTTCACCATAGCCTGTAGCAGTTTTTGTCGGTTGACTGAATTGTATGAGGCTTTAAAATCCACGAATATGTGGGGGGTGTCGAGTTCGAACTCAAGTGTTTCCTCAAGAATCTGCCTGACTGAAGATTTGATCCGTTGTTGATTTATTGGGTCGAAAACCGCACTGGTATTTCCCAACTATTTGTTCAGCATAGGGGATCAATCTTCTACACACCATCTATCACACACACACACACACACACATATTAATCTATCACACACCATCATTTCTCCCTTTTTATGAAGAGGGTGCATTACATCTAATTTCCAGTTTGCGGGCGTTTCCTTCCATTGCCAGATTTCGGTTATTAATTTATGCATGTGCTTAAAAAGGGTGTCACCATTATTTTTAAACAGTTCGGCAGGAAGATTGTTCAAACCAGACGATTTGTTATTTTTTACTTTGAAATGGCTTTTCTAATTTCTTCTTCGGTTTGGGCGACTCTTGAGCGTTTTCATCCATTTCAGGTAAACTAATTTTTATTTGGTCTTCTTCACAACCGTCGCTAAGCAGTTCTTCAAAATGATTCGCCCACCTGTTTAGTATTTGTTCTTTGTCACTGATCATGGAACCATCTCTGTCTTTACATGCTATTATTCTGGGTTTGATTTTTTTTCTGCAGATCTTGTGGTAGAATTTTCGCGAGACTTTTCTATTGTGGTGGTTAAAAATCTCGTTTAGAGCGTTCTCGTATGGCTCTTTCTTTTTCTTTCTAAACGTCCTTTTTTATTCTCATCTAAGACTTTTATAGTCTTTCTGGTTTGATCTCGTTCTGCGCTGCTGAAGTCTCTTATATGCTTCATTTTTTTGTAGGTTAATGGATCTGCATTCTTCGGCAAACAAATCTTCGTTTATTTTAGCTTGGTTAGGTTTTAAAAAGCCTTTAGCCGCTGTATGGATAGCTTCCTTGCATTTGGTACAGTGTCCTTCAATATTTAAATTTTTGTCGATTCTTGTGAGCTCTTCATTTAATTCCCTATCGTCTTTCGAGTTCAGCACTTCAGTATTAAGAAAGATACAGGGTGTTAAAGTTAAAATTTTAAATTTTATTTTTCGGTATAACTTTTGTGTTTATGTATAAAAATGTACAACTATGTACTTTTATAGAAACGAGTACATCACCAAATCATTTGAACTTCTCAATGACCCACATTCCTATAAAAAAATCCCCAAAGATCTGACTCCATCAGTAGAAAGAAACACTAACTTACTAATAAAACAACTACATGAAGAAGGATATATTACCACCAAAACAAAAAAAGAATTAACCAACTACACCGGTACCACCCCAACATACTATGGACTTCCAAAAATTCACAAAGAAGGGTGCCCTCTACGTCCTATAATTGCTTGCAAGAATGCCCCCACTCAATCCTTGGCTAAATATCTGGTAGGTATTATTGACACTTCTTTTTCTTCTCATAATACCTACAAAATTAAAGATTCTTTTGAATTTGCAAATAAGATCAATGGGTTTTTACTACCTTCAGGATATGTCTTGGTGAGTTTTGATGTTACTTCCTTGTTTACCAACATCCCTCTTGAACTGGTAGTTTCTATTCTGACAGCTAATTACCATCGTATTGAACAGAACTGTAAAATTCCCAAAGTTTTGTTCCTGAAACTGATTACCTTTTTATACAACAATACATATTTCACTTTTCAAAATGAATTCTATGTCCAAATAAAAGGAGCACCCATGGGTGGAGCTATATCCCCTACTTTGGCAGAAATTGTAATGAACTCCCTACTTCACTACTGTACTCAAGAAGTTGATTTCCAGTTCCCCTTCATTTACCAATATGTAGACGACCTCATATGTGCAGTCCCTGCAGACAAAATCAACTACACTCTTGACATTTTCAACTCATATAACACTCACCTACAATTCACAGTTGAAACAGAAGAAAATAATAGTGTTCCATTCTTAGACACCTATGTAACCAGACATGAGGACAATACAGTAAGGTTGGATTGGTACAGAAAAAAAACATTCTCAGGTAGATATGTGCCTTTTCACTCGTATCATCCAGACGAACAGAAGATTAACATCATCAAAGGTCTGAAAAACAGAATAAAAAGAATTTGTCACCCTTCAAACTACAATAAGAACATCAAGTTATTGTATGAGATTC
The DNA here is from genome assembly GCA_918026665.1 of Diabrotica balteata. NCBI lineage: Eukaryota > Metazoa > Arthropoda > Insecta > Coleoptera > Chrysomelidae > Diabrotica > Diabrotica balteata. Next base: position 74,717,023 of record OU898276.1, on the reverse strand, counting down.
TTAGAAAAAATCACTACCCTAAGATGCTTCTTAATAAATTGCTATTTCAAGATATGCCAACAGTTAGAACACAGCAAAGACAAACATTAGAAGGAGAAACAGTAGAAGTGTTCTATGGGAGATTGCCTTACATCAAAGGTTTATCACCACAGATCACAAACCTTTTCAGACAGTTCAACATAGTGATAGCAAATTCTGTTTACAAAAGATTAGGGACATACTTTACTCACCTGACAGAAAGAGTTAAAAAACTGGATAACTTCAATGTAGTGTATTCTATTCCATGTGGTTCTTGTTCAGAAGTGTATGTCGGTCAAACCAGCCAGAAACTCTCAAAAAGAATAGCTTTGCACAGGAGTGATGTTGTGAGGAAGCCCACCAGCACAGCCTTTAGCCAACATATTAAGAATACTGGACACACTGCTAACTATGAAAATGTGCAAGTACTAAAGAGGGTTGACAACCAATTTAAGAGAAACTTCATAGAAATGTGCTACATCCATAACTGCAGCTCTCCTATGAACTGTAAGAAAGATGTTGAAAACTTAAGTTGTATTTATTCCTTTCTACTTCAACAGGACTTGACAAGAAGTAACAAACTGGAAAATGTGGGGAACTTATCATGACATGCATAGATTACCTACCTGTGCTTTAGAGGGGACTTCATTTCCTTGCTTATTATGTTGCCTAGGGCTCTTTCTTTTCGTATCCATGTGGTTGTGAGGTGCAAAAGTGAAAATTATAACCTCGTTACATATGACACCCGGATGTTGACAGAAATATGTCATCAAAAAAGAAGATTAATTCTTCTTTTCTATTTGCAGTTTTTGTAGGTTGTAAATTTTAGACTTTTTGTTGTGTTTGTATTTGAAAAACTACCCTGTTGTGTTGTAATGTTTTTATTCAAAATTTTAAATGTATTTTTTAATATTTTTAACATGTTTGTGACAGTGTTCTTTACAACTAGGACCAACTGAACATTTTCAATGTAGGTTTTTAAATGTTGATTTCCACCACTGTACTATAATAGGTTTTCCATTTAGGTGCTGATGAAGGTGACAACATATCACCGAAAATTTCACATTTAGAATAAAGTTCTACACCAAGCTGGCTTATACCATCTCTAGCTGATCCTTGTTTTGACGCTTTCCCGAAAGTTACCCTCCAAAGAATTATATATATATATATATAATATATATATATAATATATATATATATATTGACTATTCGGTTAAGGGTAATATTATATTCAACAGCGATTCCAAATTTCTGATGCTACAATGTTTGATAGTAAATGTGAAATATACGTTTTCATGTATAATATAGCAGCAGCAAGTAAACGGTAAAACACTGAACTAAATATATATATATATATATATATATATATATATATATATATATATATATATATATATATAAGTTATCGACCTATAAATTACGAACTAAGCTTTAATAAGGTAATGACCCAAGTCCAGTGAACTGAAGAACGCTGATTAAGACAACATACGACAACGAACATTATACATTGCATTTTCATTATTAAATTGATTTCAGTATTAAAAATCATATTGTTAGTTAGTCTAGATTCTGCTTTTATTGTATCAAAACGTAGTGTACTATTTTTGTGTTAAATAAATATTTTTTAAAAATATAGTTTTGGAACACTAATATATTTTATATATATATATATATATATATATATATATATATATATATATATATATATATATATATATATATATATATATATATATATATATATCAGAGCTGGGTCGGATACAGAAAAAAAGTATCCGGATACCGGATACGGATACTCAAAATGTATCCGGATACTTTTTAAAAAAGTACGAATACTTTCACTTCAAAATGTATTCGGATACAAGTATCCGGATACTTTTTTCGGATACTTCTTAGGATACTTTTAAGGATACTTTTAAAAGTGACCTAAATTGCTAGTGATAGAATTATGTGATGAGCATGTATTTTTATTGTATATAATAATAAAAAGAACGTGCATAAAATACTGGAAACAGAAATCAAAAAACACTCAAGAAATTGTTTATTACTTATGAATAATAAAACAAGAACATGATTAATCAAACCAGAACATACTATAATATGTAAAGAAAAATTAAATAAAAATAAAAACGTATTAATAAAGAAATTGCTGAAGATTTTTTCGCATATATTTACAGAAGTGCCTTTGAATTTGCCTTTGTAAGTACCAATACCTCAAAGTGTTCATCGCTTAAAGCTTTTCTTTTAGGTGTATCAATCATAGTTGCAAAAGAGAAAAGTCTTTCAACTGGTGCTGACGAAGGTAAGCATGTGTTATATTTTGTTGACACCCTTTTTAAGGTTGGGTATTCATTTAGGATTTGTAAATTGGTTCTTTTGTCCTCCAAATATCGTAACAATTCTAACTGTATTTTTGAAGTTTTATTATTTACGCTGGAACCCTGTTCCTGTTCATTATATGTAATAGTACAGCTATTGTCCACTTGCTGGTCTCGGAAATCGCTAAAATCAAAAAAGTCATCTAAATTTTGATCTCCACTTTCGTCTGATTCATTGCAACTTTCCAACTCCATTTGTTTTTTTGCAACAGTTATAATGCATTTTTTGATATCTTCTAAAGTTTTTTTGGGATTATGTACTACATTGTACCACTTTAGCTTAAATTTAGGAAGAAGAACTGCAGCTATAATTGGATCTTCCCATTCCAAATTTAAAATGTTAGCAAAACGAGTATTTAAGCTTTTAATGCACATTTTTGCTAGATGTTCTCCTCCATATTTCAATTTTGTTTGGGCAAGAAGTTTCTCATATTTATTAATTAATGAAATTAAGCTGGGTAACAAATATCCAAAAGATACATTCTCTTCACCTTGTAACAAATCTAACGTTAAAGCCAAAGGTTTCATAACTAAACAGTATTCCTCTAGGTATAATAGTTCAGTTTCCTTAAAAGGTTCTAATGTTAGATTTTGTAGCAAAATTGGAAGTTTTTCTTTTGCTTGAAGAATCTGTGAAACTGCATCAAAAGTGGAGTTCCATCTAGTGGCCCCTGGAGAACTTAGAGTATGTCCTAAAATTTTAATTATAACTTCATTGCTTTTTGGTTTATTCGATTTTTTCCATAACTGAGCACATTTACTAAATGCATTCTTTTCTCTTATGCGGATAGTTGGAATGTTTATAACAGTATTTTTATAATCTGTTGTGGCTATTAAATTTAAAGTATGTGTGGCACATCGCATATGCTTGGGTAGCTGTATATCCTGGTCTTCTAACTCTTTGCCTTCATCAACCTCTAAATGTAAAATTTGCAATTCATTTTCTTCTTCGTCAATTTCCTCATCGTCGTCCTCTTCATTTTTCTCGCCGAATACTTTAAAAGCTTTAACGAAATTGCTACCGTTGTCTGTTACTGTCCCCACAATTTTATTTTCTGTTAAACCAAATTTTAAATTTATATCTTCTAGCATCTCAGCTATGCTTCTGTAGGAGTGAACACCTTTAAACCTAAAATAAACAATGGTTCTTAAATTTTTGTTTGTACATCGTCCATGTAGAATGTACAAGACTATGAATTTGTATAGTGGGATGGCCGAAAAATAAAGGCTGTAAGATGTATTTTCGTTACAAAGAAAAATTTTAAAGAAAGAAAATAGGGTAGGACCCTTTAAAAATATTTAAAAATATAGAGTGTTGCACAGAAACGGTGGATAAGCAATATACATATTTTCAATTGAACCATCCTATATATTTTTACAATTTTGAATTCTCCTGCATTATCTGATTTCGGCATTTTGTTTAAATATTTGGGTTTAGGAGGTATAGATATTTGAAAATCACAATTTAGCTGTGTACCTGTTTTCACATGATAATTGTTGAAAACAGAAAATCGGCTGTCTTGTAAATATCTTTTTAAGTAAGTACTAGTCAATGCGATAAATAAAAAAGGGTGATAAAAATCAATAATTTCGGACAATAAACTATTATTAGTGCATTGAATAGTACTTCAAAAGGTAAGATAGGAACTTAAGCAACGATTTTCTTTATTTTTAATTTATTGCTTCCATGCAAAAAGGTGCTAGGTCCTAAATCTAACAAATAAATATATTGCTGAAATCGGAAATCAGATCATTGACGAAACTTTACAAATGTATAAAGTTTTCCGATTGAAAAATGTATCTTCGCTTTGCCTTATTTCTATAATTCTTTACAACATGAACATACTGTATATTTAAAAATAGTTGTAAGTTTAATAATTGTATAAATTAAAGTGTTTCATCTTTTTTCATAAAATCATTCCTTTTTGGATTTTGGCTACCCCGTAGAATGATTAAATACTTAATATTTGAGATTAGGTAGATCGTAGCGTTTTAACCAAAGAAATATCGAAAAATATACAATTATAATTTATTCACCTTCTACAGGCAAGTGCAGCTGATTTGCGGATAAAGTCCTCATCTAACCAGTGAACTGTAACTCCTAAGAAGCTTCTTTTTTTATTTGACCATATGTCAGCTGTAGTGCATACGTAATTAACACCCCTAATTTTATCTTTAATAATTTGCATATTTTCATCGTGCGAATCTATAATTCGTTTCATTACTGTCTTTCTTGTTGGTATTTTCAAATTTAATCCTTGGAAGATATCCTTAAAACTTTGGTGTTCTATTATAGATATTGCACTCATTGTGCTCACAACAAAATTTATTATTCTTTTTTCAAACAGAGATTGGCTTAAAACTGATTTGCTTCCCTCTTTGGCCATTCCAAAAATGTTTGGTTGAATAAGCTTAGCTTGTTTGGGTTCTCGACTTTCGAAATCTTGAGTTGCATTAAGTCTTTTTCTGGTCAAATCTTTCTTTGAAATTTTATACTTATTATACTCGTCAATTTTATTAGGATGAATCCTTTTTAAGTGTTTAAAAAAATTTGAAGAAGAACCTTTTATCCCTTTTATGGTTTTCTTCTGTGGAAGGCAGAGTTGACAATCAGCTGTAATGTTTTCGCCGTCGTTTTCTTTTATTTTAAAGTATTTTCCATCTAGTATGGAGGAACTACAAGCAAATTGCGAACTTTGTGGATCATCAGATTTTTCTCCCATGTTTTTAACAAGTCTTGTTAGAGGTTCGGATATCATACAAACTTGGTTTGGTTCATTTTTTCCTTTTAGTTTGAAGAAATTCATAAGAGAATTTGTCTGAGATTTTCGAGGTATACTTTGGGCAGAATCGGAATCTGATAATTCTTCTTCTAGGTCTAGGTGATAATCGGGATCATCTGAACTTGTAGCAAATGGATCTTCTGGAGTGTCATCACTTTGTTCTGGATTGGAACTGGTAGATGCAACTGCAGGATCAATTGAATTCATGTTGCTCTATCTGGAATTAAAAAAAGCTTGTCTAACTTACCCCCTCATACTATCATTTTTTAAACGAAATGAGCTCTCCTATCGAAATTCGACAAAGCTAGTTTGAAAATATTTTAAGAATATCACAATTTGTCATGGCACACGAATTAAAATGAATGGTCTGAAAGGACATGGTATACAAATTTTAAACGTAACTCCATCGAAATTTTGTTATTAAATGATAAAAAAACAAAATACGGCATAAACATTATTGTTGTAGTTATTTAGTTGTATGAAATAGACGTTAGACGGGACTAAAAAATTGTGAAATTCTGTGTGTTTTAATGTAATTTAGTTTTTTGTTTTCTTCAAATTCAAACACCACGCTGTCATTTAAAAACTTTACAAAACATCTTCATGTATATGTCTATGATGCCTATGCTAATAGAAAAAAATTAAATTTGCAAAAATTTGCAATTTTGACACCCTGTATCTCAATAAGTAATCATAATCATTTGCTCAATAATAATGATCGCGTAGTCTTTTTTAACAAATAATTATAACTTTTTTACTTACTATCCGATATATATTTAATAACTAATGCATTCTTCAAATTCAAACACCACGCTGTCATTTAAAAACTTAACAAAACATCGTCAAGTATGTCTATGCCTATGCTACTAGAAAAAATTTAAATTTGCAATTTTGACTCCCTGTATCTCAATAAGTAATCATAATCATTTGCTAAATAAGAATTATTTACTCCGGTTTCGTAGTAACGCTGCGTGATCACGTAGTCTTCTAACAAATAATTATAACTTTTTTTACTTACCATCAGATAGATATTAGATAGATACCTATTTATTTAATAACTAATGCATTTTTTCTTTTTTTATTTCTAGAAATCTACTAATATTAGACTACTATTAATAATAAAACGCCAGTAAACTTTAGATATCTACTAATTAAATCGAAAATTAAATGCAACTTACCTTTAGAAAATTCTGTTATTCCGAATAGAAAAAACTATACGCATATAAACGCACTACACCTTTTACACAAATGAGCAATGGACTACTGAAATAATGAAAAACTTTTTCTATCATATCACCGTGTCTGTACTCGGTAGACAAGAATTTGCAGGATTTTTCCTGTAAAAACGAAACGTGTCACTGTCTTGAGCTTTCGATATTGAATTTCGCCAGCGTCGAATCAGCTGAGTTTTTAACTTTTAAACTTTAGGGGAAATAGGGACACACTAAACCAAAATTATAAATATTAAGAATGACTTTATTCTAATCCGAAAAAATACTTTATTCTAATTATACAGGGTTCTTCAAATTCTTCTAATTATACAGGGCTCTTGAAGATTTTTAACTGATTAGGTAAAAACAAAGCTCTATTGGCTATAATAATATATTATAACGATCACGATCACGAGTATGGAAAATGGGATTTATCATACTTCTCACTCAACGATCATACTATGTACACCTGGATTGAAGATAGGGCAGTGTGGTGCGTAAAGTAGTTCCATTATCGTCGAACATTAAAAATTTAAAAGCATCCGGACATCAAAAAAAGTATCCGGATACCGGATACTTTCAAATTTGGTCACGGATACGGATACCGGATACAAAATTTAAAAATTATCCGGATACAGCCTTCGGATACACAAAAAGTATCCGGATACTACCCAGCTCTGATATATATATATATATATATATATATATATATATATATATATATATATATACATATATATTGTTATGATATGTAAGATCGAGAAAAGTATTTTTTTGCTTAAAATATTTCAAAGTTCAAAAACATTAAAATACTTCAGATAAGTCAAACAATAAACTACAACATTTCGAAGAATGAAAGTCTTTTAATTTTGGATTACCTGTATTGAACAAAACGTAAGATATGCATAAATTATTTTCTTTGTTAAAATATATTTGAGTGACCCGCATAAGCTTAAGTGAAATCCTATACAATCGAAGCGGTTTTTCCAAATAAATTTGTGCAGTAATTAGGACAATAGAATAGATTTTAGAAAGATATGTTTTTGTTAGTTCATAAAAATTTGTAGAAAAAGATTACCGGCAAGAAAACTGGCAAGACCCTGGTCTACCTGGCCTTTCGGCATACGACCTTTAGCGACTGCACTGCCCCTACGAGTCCGACACCAACTAAGGTGGCACGATTCCGAAACATCGTGGTGCACTACCTTACCTGTGGTACCTGTGATTCGAGTACGTCACTTCCGCGGGGGCGGAAAGGCGACGCACGCGGAGGAATTCCACATCGAACGTAGACAGGTCACCGCCGAGGAATCGCTCCTCTACAACTCGTAAATCTTTTCAGGTGGGTACTTGCCGGGTCACCAATCTACCCTCGGTGGTGTAAGGCCCTGGAAGTAGTTTTTTATTGGAGCTATTTTAGTTAATTTTTACTTTTAAATATGTTAAAGGATATTTTGTGACTTGGCTTATTTTCTTATTTTTTACCTTACAATAACTTCAGTTGGGTTAATGTTTGCATTAATTGGGTTTTTAATGATTACTTTATTAAATATTTATAACTACAAGAAAAACATTACTAAACTATAGTTCTATCATCTAATTAATTATTATTGAATACCAATAAACCTTATACTTCAATACAATCATTTTTCATATAAATTAATTACACATTATTTTATAAAAGGCACAATTTTCCCTTTAATAATATTAGTAGATTTGTAGTCACTGGTGTTCTCTATCAGAATTTTTATATTTCAACATGGAAAAAGTATTTGATAACAAACAGACAAAACTAAGAGGTAAAAGTGAACGACTTTATATTAAAAATAATTATATGTATATATATATATATATATATATATATATATATATATATACATAACGCACTTAATACGCACTTAGTATGCATTTAATATTAAAAGTGACATTTTTTTATTTTTACGAAAATGGACTATTTATCATTCCTCACATTGTTAATCAACCATTTAAAAATATGTTTTAGAATAGTTTTAAACCATGCTTGTTTTCAAAAAAAATGTTTAATTTGGTTTGCGAAGTTGCTAATGCGTACTCTTATACACAAATTTGCATAAGAGTACGCATCTATATGTTTAAGAGTACGCACATTACTGAAGTGTACAAAAATATTAAGACATTCCAAAAATCAAACTTTATTTCTAAAATAAACGCAACACAAATACATAAAAGAAATATGAAAAGTATGTTTTAGAACTCATTTTTATTTCATCTTTAAATCCATTGCTACTCCTCACAGTTAAAACACATGAAGTCTCCTGTTACGTAAGTCGTACAAGATTCGTGCCACCAATTCTTGCAGTTGAAAGCACATGAGCCAGTCTTCAACAGAATTTGAATATAATTCATTACATCCTGGGCACGTTACATCAGGATCATTTCCTTTATTCCCATTTTGAACTTTGCGCAATGATTTACTACAACTAGGCACTAATTTTCTTTTCATTCCTTCCGTCTTCTTTTTTTGTTCTACTTCTGCTTGGCATTTTCCAAATTCTAAAGTTCTTTTGAATATGGGCTACTGGAAAGTATTTGAACTTTTGAGATTTTGATTTGTGTCGATTAAGCTTTTTTTTAATATTGGATAATGGTAAAATCTCTGCCGCTGACACTGACATAGTTAAACCATTAGTGCTAGCTTGTGATGATATTAATACACCACCTTCGCATTCGATATGAAGATTAGCCACATCGAGAGGCAGTGAACGTGAAAAGAGATTAGATCATCTTCATTCTCAGGCTGCTTTGAAGGAGGTATTACTTTAGATGGTATTGGAAGCTGAAGTCCATTATTTTCTTCTTCTACACGGACTTAATTTGAAGTATTATCTACTACCGCGCTTATTAGATTGTCCAAAGGTACGTCGGTAACATAAGAGGGGGCAAAATCCATGTCATGAAACTGATCACGGATAAACGGATATATTCCCGATGCTTTAAAAGAATTTTCGGCCTTCTGAATATTTGCTACAGAACCATAAGCGGTACTAAATAATCCAGCAGGTTGAAATTGTGTAATTACTTTACCTGGATTACTTACCATCCACTTGTCACATTCCCTACCGTAGGTTTTTTTTAAAGGATCAAAAAAACCAATAGCCAGTGGCTGTAGCTTATGGCTTGAATGAGGCGGTAGAGATAAAAGATCAATGTGATTCTCTCGGCAATATTTTATAGCTTGCAGGCCATGATGAGAGCTGTGGTTTTTGTGGAGCAAAACTTATTAAAATAGAGTAACCACTTACAAAAAGATTCGTGTTGATATATCCAGATTCAGAAATTAATTTCAGAGTTTCATGTGGTTCATTTAAAAACAGTTCTTCCTTTATTGTTTTTCTGGAGAATATGAGTGCTGGAGGGATATAGTTACCTGTGGAGTTCATGCAATATACAGCCGTTACAAGTTGTTTACATTTTGCACTAGCTACCTTCCCTACAAGTTTCTTTCCCTTGCTCGCTAATGTCTTTAGGCAAGTAATTAGGCACGGTTGATAAACCTGATTCATCGATGTTATATATTAAACTTCGAGAGTATTGCCCTAGTTCATAAAGATTTTTAAGGTTATCATAAAATCTTGTTACTACTCATTTTTATTAAAACCCATACTTCGGGATATCGAACATTTTTCTGGCTGTCGAAGCGCAATTTTGTTCCGCTGACAAAATCCTCTTACCCATGACTCACCAGCCATTTGTAGATTTCTATTTAAAATGGTGAGAAGATTATTAGATTCATTAAATTTATACGCTGCTATTTGCAATTTTTTTTGTAATTTCGTAAAACATCTGATCTAATTCTCGTATCTGTTGTGCTAATTCGACTTCTAGGTCGCTTGGAATATGGCTTTGAAATCGTTCCAATGATTTTGGTAATTTCCACACTTTAATCATATTTCTTAATATGGAATCATTTATTCCATATCATTCGCTACACTTCTTTTACTACATCATGCTTCTAATTTTTGCTGTATTTCTCGTAAGTTTTCTTCAGTAAAAATTAACTTTCTATCGGTTTTTCGCTTGTACCGACTCACTATGGACGAGAATGCAGATTTCTGTTTATGACCGTGCAGTAAGAATGTATTTAGAATGTCTTCAAATAAAAAATACTTTAATAGATGGAATATATATTAAAAATAATAGGTGCGTACTCTTATACACATGCGTGCTCTTATACACACTTACCCTATCAGGTTTTTCGGTCAAAAAATAAAACGGTTGTATTATCTCGGCAGTATTTCTCTAATGTTTATTAGCTTCATCAAAAGTGCACCAAAATGATTATTTCAAATAAACAATATCTAGTTACAACAAACAACTATGTGCGTTTCTGTGTGTGAGTTTAGATTAATGACCTTGGTTTAGACCAATTGGCCATGTCAAAATTTAATTACAATTATTATTTCCATAGATACAATTTCCTGGTTTTATGTAGTTTTTATTTTTTATCTTTATATATATATATATATATATATATATATATATATATATATATATATACAAATATATATATGTATATATATATATATATATATATATATATATATAAAGATAAAAAATAAAAACTACATAAAACCAGGAAATTGTATCTATGGAAATAATAATTGTAATTAAATTTTGACATGGCCAATTGGTCTAAACCAAGGTCATTAATCTAAACTCACACACAGAAACGCACATAGTTGTTTGTTGTAACTAGATATTGTTTATTTGAAATAATCATTTTCGTGCACTTTTGATGAAGCTAATAAACATTAGAGAAATACTGCCGAGATAATACAACCGTTTTATTTTTTGACCGAAAAACCTGATAGGGTAAGTGTGTATAAGAGCACGCATGTGTATAAGAGTACGCACCTATTATTTTTAATATATATATTCCATCTGTTAAAGTATTTTTTATTTGAAGACATTCTAAATACATTCTTACTGCACGGTCATAAACAGAAATCTGCATTCTCGTCCATAGTGAGTCGGTACAAGCGAAAAACCGATAGAAAGTTAATTTTTACTGAAGAAAACTTACGAGAAATACAGCAAAAATTAGAAGCATGATGTAGTAAAAGAAGTGTAGCGAATGATATGGAATAAATGATTCCATATTAAGAAAATGATTAAAGTGTGGAAATTACCAAAATCATTGGAACGATTTCAAAGCCATATTCCAAGCGACCTAGAAGTCGAATTAGCACAACAGATACGAGAATTAGATCAAATGTTTTACGAAATTACAAAAAAAATTGCAAATAGCAGATAAATTTAATGAATCTAATAATCTTTCTCACCATTTTAAAAGAAATCTACAAATAGCTGGTGAGTCATGGGTAAGAGGATTTTGTCAGCGGAACAAACTTGCGCTTCGACAGCCAGAAAAATGTTCGATATCCCGAAGTATGGGTTTTAATAAAAATGAGTAGTAACAAGATTTTATGATAACCTTAAAAATCGTTATGAACCAGGGCAATACTCTCGAAGTTTAATATATAACATCGATGAATCAAGTTTATCAACCGTGCCTAATTACTTGCCTAAAGACATTAGCGAGCAAGAGAAAGAAACTTGTAGGGAAGGTAGCTAGTGCAAAATGTAAACAACTTTAACGGCTGTATATTGCATGAACTCCACAGGTAACTATATCCCTCCAGCACTCATATTCTCCAGAAAAACAATAAAGGAAGAACTGTTTTTAAATGAACCACATGAAACTCTGAAATTAATTTCTGAATCTGGATATATCAACACGAATCTTTTTGTAAGTGGTTACTCTATTTTAATAAGTTTTGCTCCACAAAAACCACAGCTCTCATCATGGCCTGCAAGCTATAAAATATTGCCGAGAGAATCACATTGATCTTTTATCTCTACCGCCCCATTCCAGCCATAAGCTACAGCCACTGGCTATTGGTTTTTTGATCCTTTAAAAAAAACCTACGGTAGGGAATGTAAAGTGGATGGTAAGTAATCCAGGTAAAGTAATTACACAATTTCAACCTGCTGGATTATTTGGTACCGCCTATGGTTCTGTAGCAAATATTCAGAAGGCCGAAAATTCTTTTAAAGCATTGGGAATATATCCGATTATGCGTGATAAGTTTCATGACATGGAATTTGCCCCCTCCTATGTTACCGACGTACCTTTGGACAATCTAATAAGCGCGGTAGTAGATAATACTTCAAATTAAGTCCGTGTAGAAGAAGAAAATAATGGACTTCAGCTTCCAATACCATCTAAAGTAATACCTCCTTCAAAGCAGCCTGAGAATGAAGATGATCTAATCTCTTTTTACGGTTCATTGCCTCTCGATGTGGCTAATCTTCATATCGAATGCGAAGGTGGTGTATTAATATCATCACAAGCTAGCACTAATGGTTTAACTATGTCAGTGTCAGCGGCAGAGATTTTACCATTATCCAATATTAAAAAAAAGCTTAATCGACACAAAACAAAATCTCAAAAGTTCAAAATACTTTCCAATAGCCCATATTCAAAAGAACTTTAGAATTTGGAAAATACCAAAGAAGAAGTAGAACAAAAAAAAAAGAAGACGGAAGGAATGAAAAGAAAATTATTGTCTAGCTGTAGTAAATCATTGCGAAAAGTTCAAAATGGGAATAAAGGAAATGATCCTGATGTAACGTGTCCAGGATGTAATGAATTATATTCAAATTCTGTTGAAGACTGGCTCATGTGCTTTAACTGCAAGAGTTGGTGGCACGAATCTTGTACGACTTACGTAACAGGAGACTTCATGTGTTTTAACTGTAAGTAGTGACAATGGTTTTAAAGATGAAATAAAAATGAGTTCTAAAACATACTTTTCATAATTTATTTATGTATTTGTGTTGCGTTTATTTTAGAAATAAAGTTTGATTTTTGGAATGTCTTAATATTTTTGTATACTTCAGTAGTATTCTTACTCTTAAACATATACATGCGTACTCTTATGCAAATTTGTGTAGAAGAGTACGCATTAGCATACTCCCTCACTAGTCCGACACTTTGAAATCCGACGTACTCGGTAATCCGACGCGCCGCTACGGGAGACAAGTTCCGTGTTCAGTGTTCAGTTGACTTTCGTAGCGGACGTGCACGTGCATTTCATTTTCCCTGCGCAGTTAGTTCAAGTGTTCGCGTACAAATGGCAAAATGGCAAGCACGAGTGGTGTTAAACGGAAACACAAACCATTAACAATATCCGAGAAGTGAAAAATTATTAAACGTATAGATAGCGGTGAAACGCCGACTGCAGTAGCGAAATTTTATGAAATTGGACTGCCTACGATTTATGATAATATGAAGAATAAAGGAAAAATTGAAGGGTTCATGAAGTCTGTTGAAGACAACCCTTTAAACAAAAAAACCCTCAGAACAAGTGAGTTTCCTGAGGTGGAAGAAGCACTGTTTATTTGGTTTAAACAACAACGCACACGGAATATCCCTATATCCGGAGACATACTTAAACAAAAGGCTCAATGTTTCTACACAGAAATAACGAGGAAAAATGACTTTCGTGCTAGTCATGGATGGTTCGAGAACTTTAAAAAACGCCATGGCATTCGATTTATGAAGATGTGTGGTGAAAAGGTGTCTGCTGACAGGTCTGAGATTGATGCCTTCATTGAAATGTTAGACAACAAAATTACTGAGCTTGGTTTAGTTCCTGAGCAACAGCAATAGTTCCTGGCAACTATGTGCGTTTCTGTGTGTGAGTTTAGATTAATGACCTTGGTTTAGACCAATTGGCCATGTCAAAATTTAATTACAATTATTATTTCCATAGATACAATTTCCTGGTTTTATGTAGTTTTTATTTTTTATCTTTATATATATATATATATATATATATATATATATATATATATATATATATATATATGTATATATATATATATATATATATATATATATATATATATATATATATATATATATATATATATATATATCTATACATATATTATTTTATTTGGTTTATTTTTTTTGTACATAATGATTTTATTTTTGATCTTGTTTTTCATTTATTTTTTTTGTTGTTCTTTTAGATTGTATAACCAATTTTGTAGAAATTTATATTACTTGTACATAGAGTGGAATTTAAATTGGTGGGCAGAGTAGCTCTTGCTGTTTTTAAATTTTTGTATAACGTTTGGTTTAGCACCTGGAAGTTTACACATCCGAAAATCACATGCTCCAATATATCTTTCAGCAAGTGCAGTTTTAAGAAGTAAGCGACCCTAATTTATTTTTCTCGGATGGATATATGTAAACCATGTTTGTTCTTGGCTCTGTTTAGGGTCCTAATGAAGTGCCGATCTTTAGATGAATTTTAGGGTTGGATATCATGAAATCTTATACCTTTTAATAAAATGTCATATTTCTGTTGACAGTTTCACTAGTTTTTGCTTAGGGCAGTGTCGTAGATCAGTGACTGACATTAATGGTCTTTCTATCGTTTCCCCTATTGTAGTAGCATCATTTGTTACCCGCTACTTTATTTCCGTTTATTCTATAATGGGCCTTAATCAAAATCAAAGAATACCTTTATCGGTAAGTGACTGGACCTGCTTGCTATCTGTTAATATAACAAACTTACTCTTGTGATGGGTATTATAATCCTCAAAGCCTGAAGAATTACAATGAGCTTCTTCTAATAGTGCAGTCTCCCTACGGAGGTTGGTAATCATAATGGCTATTTTTATTTTAGAACTTGCTACTCTAAACAAATCAATCGATCTGCATTCAGTATCACGTAGATTCTTTAACCATGAGTTCTGCCTTCGGCCAACAGATGTTCTTCCTTGAATCTTTCCCTGTATTATGAGTCTCAAAATTTTATATTTTGGTCCCCTCATCACGCGGCCTAAGTATTCCAGTTTTCTTTACCAACCTTCTCCAGTATTTCTTTATTTGTAATTCTATCAGTCCATGATATTTTCAATACTCTGCGGTATAACCAGAGTTCGAAGGCCTTGATTCTTTTAAACTACATTTTTTTTAATGTCCAAGTCTCAGGTCTATATAATAATATTGAAAACATATAACAGCAAATGGTACGTAGTCTGATCTTCAAATGTAGATTTTTGCCCGTTAGGAGTGGCTTCATTCGTATAAATGCTGATCTGTCAATTTCTATTCGCCTTTTTTTTCTACAGTGTGATCATTGGTTTCATCGATCAAAGTTCCCAAATACTTATATTTTTCTACTTGTTCTATCACGTTACCATTGATTGTAAATAGGTGATGTATATTTTGTGGTCTTTTTGTAATTAGCATGTAATTCGTTTTTTTAGCGTTTATAGTAATTCCCATTTCAGCACTATTCATACTCTAGCTTTCGATAAGATGTTGTAGATCCTCTATACTCGTTGCTATGATCACAGTGTCGACTGCATATCTTAAGTTGTTAATTAATTTTCCGTTAACGGTGATTCCCGCTTCGATATTATTGAGCGTGTTTTGGAAAATTTGTTCAGAATATAAGTTAAACAAAAGTGGTGATAAAACACATCCCTGTCCAACTCCTCTACAAATCCTCATTTCTTCTGACTGTTGCCCATCAATTTGAACTGTGGGACTTTGGTTCCAATATATTGTTTGCACTATACTTATGATTTTACTGTCAATGCGCTTGTTCATAAGTATTGATATTAGTTTTTCATGTCTCACTTTATTGACAGCCTTTCATATATTCTCTTATGTATTATTTTTAGCAGAACTTTTAAAGTATTACTGATGAGGCTCAGAGTTCGATAATCAGAGCACTCTTTTGCTGCTTGTTTTTAGGGATGGTTATAAATGCTGACTTGAGCCACTCTTGTGGTATTATTTCCGTATGGTACACTGTTTTGAATAAATCTGCCAATACTTCCAAGTTATTCTCTTCCACTGGTTTTACCAGTTCTACTGGTATTTCAGCTAATCCAGCTGCCTTATTGTCTTTAGAGTTTTTGATAGTATATTTGATTTCATCTATCGTGGTCTTCTGTCTCTGTAAATGATTTAATTCTTGTATTTTCTGCTTTTCACCTCTTTCATCTTGGAAAATTTCTCTAACTTACTCCTCCACCGCCTTAAATTCTCTGGTAAATCTACTAGTAGTATTCCTTTTTTGTCTTTTATGTGTCCTTGCTGTCTATTTCGACCCATTCCAGTCACTTCTCCTTTACATTTTCTTCTTTCTTCCATCAGTAATAATATTTTTCTGTCATCCAGTGTTTTTTAGCCTCTGGCCTATGTTATATTAAACTTTCTTGAGCTGGTTTCAGTAATGTGTTTTTTATATTATACCACTTTGTATTTACATCCATAATTTGTTTGTTGTCAGATAGTGTTTTTTGCATATTAACCTTCACATTATTTTGTAATTCGTTTTTTATTTCTTTGTTTCGTAGCATTCTTATCTTAATTTTTGGTTGTTGTTTTCTGAGTTCAATTCTTTTTACTTTTATTTTCACGTCAGCCACTAACGCATTGTGGTCTGAGTTAATATATGCTCCAGGATAAGTTTTAACTGAGGTTATAGAGTTATTATATCTGCTATTTACCAGTATAAAGTCTATCTGGTTTCTGACAATGTGGTTTTCTGTATGTGCATATATATAGTCTTCTTTTAGGAAGCTGAAACCAAGTATTGGCAATTACCATATTCTTTTCTTGGCAGAATTCTATGAGCCTTTCTCCTCTCTCTCGTTTGTAGTTCCTAGTCCGAGCTGTCCAACTATATTTTCAACTGTACTTACTACAATTTTTGCATTAAAATCTCCTAAAATGTAAGTAATATCTCTAGATTTTTTTTACCTTGATTATATTGTGCAATTCCGAATAAAACTTTTCGATCTTATCTTCGATCTTATCAGCAGTGGGAACGTAGACTTGAATCATTAATATTACAGTTCCGTGTTTGAATTTTTAGCATTATTATTGTTTCTGAGGTTTTAATCATGTATTGTATTGTACTGTATTGAATACAATGAGCACAACAGTGTAAATAGACATTTGACTTGAAAGTTTAAATTTTTTTGATATATTTTGATTTGAATCTCCATCTGTATAAATACAATCTGACTTGGACCATCTTTTTAGAATTGTTTAGTGGAACAAGAGTTGGGTAAGCGTGGAAGGTGATAAAATCTCTCCGGAGGGAAGGAAAGGAAAAATCTAACTTAAAATTAATAGATCTGAAACTGTGGAAACAGCATTATGAGGTCTTATTGACAGAGGATAGACGTAAATTCCAAGATATCGAAATGGAAGAAATATCTGAACATACACAAATAATTGAGATAACAACCGGAGAGTTAAGCGATGCCCTCAAAAGATCGAAAAACGGTAAAGCAGCAGGACCTGGAGACATCCCAATTGAGTTGGTAAAGTATGGACCAAAAATATTACACGAGATGATGGTTAAACTATTTAATAAATGCTTAAAAGGACAAAATATCCCTGATGATTGAAATGTTGGATACATCAGCTCAATATACAAAAAAGGGGATCAACGCAATTGCTCTAATTATAGAGGAATAACTGTTACTAGCTCAGTTGGGAGGTTGTACGGTCGAATAATAAAAAAACGAATTGAATCAGAATATGAATACATAGAGGAACAAAATGGATTTCGGGCAGGAAGATCGTGCATTGATAATATATTCGTTCTGCAGCAGGTAATCGAAAAACGGAAGGCAAGGAATCTATCTACCCACCTATTGTTTGTAGATTTAGAGAAGGCATATGATACGCTACCTTTGAAAAAAACTATTTTATACATTGACGAAAGTAGGTCTCAGTAGAGAGTATGTGGATGCTATCCCAAATATATACAAAAATGCAAGAAGTGTCGTTAAAGAAGGAAACTTTATATCTGAATCATTTCCAATAACCAATGGGCTTAAACAAGGATGTTGTCTGTCTCCGACCCTGTTTAAAATATATATTCAATCATCGCTAGAGCAGTGGAGAAAACAAGTATCCGGAATGGGAATAGACATAGGCGGTGGTGAATGTCTAACAGCTTTATTTTTCGCAGATGATCAGGTAGTCGTAGCGAATGACGAGAGGAAGACATGGACTACATGTTTAGAAAACTAAAGAAAGAATATGAAAAATGGGGCCTCAATATGAATATGGCAAAGACAGAGTATCTTAAAATAGGAGATGGTGAAGAAGATCCAGAGTTAGAAATTAGAAACACAAAAACATGCAATGAATATAAATATCACGGATCTATAATATCTAAAGAAGGCACTACCAAAAGAGACATCGAAAACAGAACACAGCAGGGAAAAAAAGTGGTAAACATTCTAAACTCTCTACTTTGGTCTAAAGATATTAGACAAAAAACGAAATTGACAATCTATCGAACCTTGGTAGAGCCTATTATGACTTATGGGGCAGAGGTTTGGCAGATAACGCAGAAGGATAGAAAAAGAATAGAAGTAGTAGAAATGGATTTTCTAAGGAGAGCGTGTGGTATATCCAAAAAGATCACATCAGGAATTAAGATATTAGAAGGAGGACAAATACTGTATATTCCAGTGTAGATAGAATTGAAACGAGACAACTAGTGTGGTATGGTCACGTGAAACGAATGAATGAAGATAGATGGCCAAAGAAAGCTTTAAATTACATACCACAACAAAGAAGAAGAAGGGGAAGGCCTTCAGTTGCCTGGGAAGAAAATGTACGGCACATAATGAGAGATAGAGCCATCAGAGAAGACGAATGGATGGACAGAAAACGATGGCGGTCGAAATGCGAGAAACGGCAGAGGCTGTAGGCACCTCGCTTATTTATATATATATATATATATATATATATATATATATATATATATATATATATATATATATATATATATATATAGTTAAAAAACGCATTTATATTAAATGTCTTTACATGTGATTCAATACTTAGGTAATAGGAAGAGATATGTAATTGGAATAGGTTATAATCCCAGTTATAGGAGGGAAGGGTATATTTATAAAACTAACCTAATTGAATTAGGTGCTGATAACTGTTTATCACTTTGAGATGATTTTTACGTCTCCAAAAAGAACTATCCATTTTAAAATTGAGTTCCTGTATTTTGTCAGATCTTTTTTCTGCTACGAGCTTTGATATAAAAACATCAAAAAAGTTGTCTAAGATACAAAAGAGGCTTTGCTGCTTCAATTTTTATAATATTTGTTGGTGTACATCCAAGACAAAGTGGTTGTTAATAAATAGTGTAAGTTTTGAGAATTTCACGTTTTTATTATAAAGTTTAAAACAATAGCGATACACATATATATTTTTAAATTGTCTTTGCTCTTCGAAAGCTTGTAGTGGACTGTGTATTTTCTCGGTGAGTGAAAAGAGGTCCCGTTTGGCACTAACATAGAGTCCCGGCCTTGAAGCACTGTAGGGGTTCGAAAGAAAATAAACTAATTCGGCAATACACAAATTTTAGTCATGGAACGTTTCAATTCACTTGTAGAAGTCCTCACTGTGACGGCACGAATAACTTGATCGTCACCAGTATGTAGTTGGGAAATTCGTCCTAACTTTCATTTTAGTGGTGGGATTCCATCTTCTTTAATAAGGACCATAGCGCCAATGTTAATTAATTGTGGAAAATTGGTCTTCCACTTGATACGGATTTGTAAGGAGGATACATATTCCTTGGACCACCTAGTCCAAAAATGCTGCACCATTAACTGTAGTCGTTGAAACCTTGAAAGTCGGTTTTTGGCCAGATCAAGTATCTGGCTATCAGGTGGCG
Source organism: Diabrotica balteata (assembly GCA_918026665.1). NCBI lineage: Eukaryota > Metazoa > Arthropoda > Insecta > Coleoptera > Chrysomelidae > Diabrotica > Diabrotica balteata. Next base: position 74,696,840 of record OU898276.1, on the reverse strand, counting down.
CCATCAGGTTGTCTCCAACCAGAAAGTGTGCGGGTGTAAGAGGAGTTAGGTCATTGGGATTATGAGAGAGAGGACAAAGAGGACGAGAATTAAGGCAGGCCTCTGACACAATACTGTATTAAATTCTTCAAAAGTTAGTAAAGCATTGCCCATTACCCTTTTTAAATGTTGTTTTGTGGATTTAATTCCAGACTCCCAAAGACCCCCAAAATGGTGAGATTTCAGAGGTTTCAGATTTCAGAGGAACTTCCACTAAATACGATCTTGTGACAAACCATTTGCGATGCTATTCGCCCGAGAAGAAAGAAATGTGGTTAATTCGTTGTTAGTTCTTACAAATGTAGTCGCGTTGTCAGAATGTATTTCATTGCATTTACCACGTCTCGAAGTGAAACGACGTAGACATGCTAGGAATCACTCAGTTGTGAGATCGCTGACTACCTCTAAGTGGATAGCCTTAGTGGCGAAGCACACGAAAAGTGAAACGTAAGCTTTAGTTGCTTTGAAATTTCTACCCTTTCGATTACGCAGTAGGAATGGACCAGCATAGTCTAATCCAGTTATCGAAAAAGGCCGAGAGGGAGTGACACGAGATGCAGGAAGAGTTCCCATGAGGTGTGACTCAGGTCTGGGATTTACCTTAGAACATTGTATACATTCACAAACCACACGTTTTACCAGGTTGCGTCCTCCTAGAGGCCAAAATCTTTCTCTCAAAGCTGATAAGAGAGCTTGTGGTCCGGTATGTAAAAGTCTAATGTGTTCAGAACGTGCTATGATGGTTGTAAGGTGCCATTTGGAAGGGAGAATAATTGGGTGTCTTTTACCAAAATCAAAATTGGAATGTTGTAGTCGACGTCCTACACGTATTACATTGTGTGTGGTGTCGAAGAAAGGATGTAGAGATGATAGTTTGCTTCTTCTGTTAAGAGGTTTTGAAGAAGACAACTGGTAATAATCTTCAGATAAATGGTATTGCTGCATAGTACGAATCAAAATGAAAATCGCTTGATTCTGTTCAAGGACAGTTAGAGGACTAAGCTGTCTAGAGAAGCTCTCAGGAATTTTAAGATTGTTTATATACCTTAAAACATAAGCAAATATACGCTGTTATTTCAAAAATGAAGAATGTTGATTAACTCAATAGTATGGGCGTCGAATTTGTTGACAGAGTTAATAAAAGAACAACTAGTGTTTCGAACTTCTGGAAGGTTTTCTATAAGAATCATAGTAGATTGTTGCGCATTGTTTGTTGGCCACTGACATTCAGTTTGAACCAACCAAGAAGGTCCATAAAACCAGAAATTTAAGGAAACTAAATTAGAAGGTGTCATCGCGCGTGTTAGTATATCTGCAGGATTATCCTTAGTATTTACATAATACCATGAAGTGACATTCGACAGATGCTGAATGTTTGCTACTCTGTTGGCGACAAAGGTCTTTAGTATGTGTGGGGATGAATTGATCCATGATAGGCAAATTGTGGAATCAATCTAGTAGTAAATGTTTTGGAAGTCAAAATGACAAGAGGAAGATACTTTGTCAACAAGTTGTGCCAGTAAAACAGCGCCAGAAAGTTCCAAACGTGGAATAGATAAAGTTTTGAGTGGAGCGACGCGTGTTTTGGCACAGTACAAAATTGAAGTAAAATTTCCCAATGTATCACAGTAACGTATGTATATTGATGCACCGTAGGCGTGCTGTGATGCATCGCAGAACCCGTGCAATTGTACTGAGGTTGGGTTTGGACAAGACACTTGTCGTGGTATTTTGATATAATTCAGTAATTACAATTGAGTATAGTATTTAGCCCAAGTTGTGTGTAAGTCAGCAGGTACAGTTTCATCCCATGATATTTTAAGCTTCCAAAGCTCTTGGAGTATAATTTTAGCAGTCACAGTAACTGGTGATAAAAGTCCAAGAGGGTCGAAAATCTGTGCAGTTGATGATAAGATTTGCCTTTTTGTAATTCTGAAAGGATGAGTTGAACCACTAATCGAGTATTGTAGTCAATCAACATTGGGGTTCCAAAGTAAACCAAGTGTTTTGGTTTGGTCACCTTCATCAATATGCAAAGGAGTTTGGCTGACATTGGATAATGAAGCTAGATCATTTAAAATCCATTTTCTCAAAGGAAATCCGTAACTTAAAAGGAGACTAGTGATTTGTTACTGTTAAAATTAGAAAGATTCAATATCTGGGACATTTAATGAGGGGTGAGAAGTACGTATTACTGAGGTTAATTATACAAGGGAAGATACAAGGGAAGAGAAACCCTGGACGACGCAAATGTCCTGGCTAAGAAATTTGAGAGAGTGGTTTGGCTGCAGCTCATTAGAATTATTCAGAAATGCGGCCAACAAAGTTAAAATAGCGATGATGATTTCCAACCTTCGCTAGGAGAAGGAACCCGAAGAAGAAGAAGTGATTTGTTCCTTAATTTGTATATTCTCATTTACAGTTTCATCACCTGTTAGGAGGTCGTCAACATAAAAATCGTGTAAAATGATATTATAAATTTTAGGAAATCTATTCATGTTTTTATAAGCGGCCTCTTGAAGTGATCTAATGGCAAGAAAAGAGGCAGAAGCTAATCCGTATGTCACAGTATCTAGTGTGTACACTAGAAATCATTAGCGTTGAAACGCCATAGAATCTTTTGCAGGTTACGTTGAGATTCTTGTACCAGTACCTGACGATACATTTTTGCTACGTCCGCGCTTAACACGTAATTGTGTTTTCTAAAGCGGAGTAATATGTAAAATAAATTGTCTTGAACGTTTGGACCGATCCACATAAGGTCGTTAAGTGAAACACCGGTCGAGCTTTTGGCTGAACCATCAAAAACGACACGAAGTTGTGTAGTAGTGGAGTCAGCCTTAAGCACACAATGATGTGGAAGAAAGAAACCATTTCTGTCATTTTGATCTTCAGCTAAAGGCATGTGTCCAAGATCAATGTATTTCTTAATAAATTGATGATATTGAAATCGTATGTCATTGTTTTTAAGTAATTTATGCTCCAATGTCAAAAATCTGTAGGTGCTGCAGTTTTGGGTCTCCAAGCTCAGAAATTGATTTTTTGAGTAGAATTGTGACGATAAAACGTCCATCTGCGTCTTGAGTTACATTTTCTATGTTATTCACAATAATTTTCTTCATCAGAAAAAAATTCAGTTTTTGGATACTCTTCTATTTCCCAGAATTTGGAAAGTTGGTTGTCCAAGTTGTTTATTGCAGAACAGTGCAAATATGTATATGTATTGTTTTTGGTGTGTATAGGTCCAGATATTAACCAACCTAACTTGGTTTTTTGTAATATGGGTAGATTATGCCCCAGTTTAATTTGCCCTATGCTTATTAGATCCCAAAATATATCTACACCTATCAGTAAGTCAATAGGAGCGGGTTTGTTAAACTCAGAACCAGCCAAAGTAATATTTTCTGGAATGTTTAGTTGGTCAGTACTAATTAGCAAGGATGGCAAGTTATCAGTAATGCCAGTTAAGACAACGCAAGTTATACGTCTTTGAAAATTGTTGATGTTGGATTTGAACAATAAAGAAATGGAGTATATAACCTTAGTTTGCAGTTGATTTATTCCGGATATGGAACTATCAATTTGAATTTTAGGCAATTGTAGAATATTTGCAAGTTTGTTAGAAATGAAGTTTATTTGGCTTCCACTATCAAGAAGCACTCTACACTCATGTGGATTGTTGAAGTTGTCAAACACTGTAATGCAAGCAGTTGAAAGGAGTGTCTGAGATGGTGTAGAAATACTAGATGTCAAGCTGACAATTTCATTTGAAGAGCTGAGGATCGATCCAATATCGTTTTTTTGTGCTATGAGTAGCTTGAATCTGCTCCCTTTTAGTATTTTGAAAGTGAAGCAAAGTGTGATGTATTTTTCCACATTTTCTGCAACCAGAAGACTTACAGTTTCGTGTTATGTGATTATTGCCTAGGCAGTTGATATATAACCTCAAACGTTTCGCAGTATTTAATTTTTCAACAGGTGTTTATTTCAAAAATGTGTCACAAGTGTACAAACTGTGATTAGCATTGCACAAAGTCCAAGTAGTTGCAGTGGTAGAAACAAATGATTTTGTGTGCCTATGTGATTGTTTCAATCCAGTGTGTTTCGTGTGATCTTCGTCCTGATGCTGGGTTAATGATGATAAGATACGACAACGTTCTTGCAAAAAAGTGAGTGAATTTTGCAATATTGGAATGTTCTTTGCATCAGTACGTGATTCCCAGGCTCGTTTTGTTATGTTATCAAATTTATTGGTACCAAGGTATATAATTAAATCATCCCAATGTTCGGTAGGCCGTTGTAGCACTTTTAATGCGTTCAAGTTCTTCTCGATTCCGTCGCGAATTGATGTTAAACCATGATAAGATTCTTTTGTTAAAGAAGGTAGATCAAAAAGAGCCTTAATGTAATTTTTAATAAGAATCTGTTTGTCCTCAAAACGATCTTTAAGTAGCTTCCAAGCAATGTCATAATTTGCGTCACACAATTGTAATGATTTAACTTTGGCTGCTGCTTTTCCTCTTAGGGAAAGCCGCAGGTAGTGAAATTTTTGTACTTTAGACATAGATGAGTTTTCATGTATAATGGATGTAAAACTATCTCCAAAGAAAAGCCATTGGTCAAAAGAACCATCAAATGTTGGTAAGTTTAACTGTGGTAAACGAATGTTTGAAAGGTTACTTTCTGCAGAGCTAATGCTATTATTTTTATTAAGTGTATTATTGGTATTAGTAAGAGAAGTAGTTAGTTTTTTAGTAGCTGCAATAATTTTGTAAAAATCGTTTTCAAATTTCTCTCTCTCGCGGGAATGAACCTCACAATTGGCATCAAAATCAGTATCTTGTGCTTCAATTGTTGATTGAGCTGTGTTGAAATCGGTTAGCAGTGTTTCAGCTTTATTTAATTGCTGCTGCAGTTCGCATAAATCGATTTCATCACATCTCAAATCTTTAATCGTGTTAAAATACATACTAAAACGAGTAACGGTTGCCTTAATTGAAGTACGAGTAACTTTAGCAGATAACTTTAGCGATAAATTGAAATATATCGCTATATGTTTAATAAAAGAAATGTTTAAAATGATCATTGAAATGAAGTTAATCTATGTGATTGTAATAATTACTGTGTCGTTATTCTAAAATGAATGTAAAAATTGAGTAAGTAAAATTTCAAATAAGAATATGAATAAAATACAGTAAATATTGTCAGATAGAAACGAACGGACACCAGAATGAAAGCACACTAACCTGATTTATGGCACGTCCAGCCAAAGTTAATCCGCTGTCGTCAGTAAAAGGTCTAATGCAGGTATTTTTCTGTTGTTGTATTGAATGTAACTTATCCAATATAAGTAAAAAGCGATTTGTCGATATCAAATCGGGTTGAAAACTAATTTGTTTCAAATCCGGTCGAAGAACCAACATTTATGTTAATAAATAGTGTAAGTTTTGAGAATTTAACGTTTTTATTATAAAGTTTAAAACAATACCGATACACAAATATATTTTTAAATTGTCTTTGCTCTTCGAAAGCTTGTAGTGGACTGTGCATTTTCTCGGTGAGTGGGGGAGCAACCCGCACCCCTCGTTCCATCGTCTGGAATTCGGAACAGGTCTGGTTTGGCACTAACAGTGGTAGACACGTATTTTTTAATTTTTCCAATACATCCAGTTGAGTCAAACTTTATTTTCGTATAAGATACATCCTTAGTTTGCGTTTATTACGCAGACCATAGCATCGTATCCTTGCTTAGAGCATAGCACTGACAGTGAACGCTCACATTTAAAATAATGCATTTATTTTACCTAAAATCGATAATATGATACCATCCTATGGTCCGATAGAGGGTCGGCACCTCGTTATAAACGCATACTTAGCCTATCATTGAACGTACTATAATCACAAACTATAGCTCTCTGTAGAAGATTATTGATATAGTTGGGTCTGATCCCCACTTTGTATGACAAATGATGAATATGTTCTTTTGAAAGGAGCTTCTGATTTAAAAATATGCCAAGGTATTTAACTGATGTTTTGTATGGAAAACTCTCTTGGTTTTTTGTTAACCCAATTCGGACAAATTTTAGAATGGAATTATTCTGTCCAGTCTCCCTACTCCATTTAATGTATATTTGCTTCTTTTCTGTTTTTGGACCTATTGAATTTAACCCAGACGTCTTTCATTGAAATAATTTTGTTCAAACTTCGGCAATATGATTTCCAACTAGCTCTTTTTACTTCGTTTGTAATTCAACGATCGCATCTTGATTTTAATATTTATTAAGGTTATCCAAATTTGGATTCTATTTATACTTACTAAATAAGTGTTTGCGTTTCGTTACCACATTTTCGCAGTCATTATTCCTAACTTTAATATACTGTTGTTTAAATCAGTGTGTCCCAAAGTAGGGGTCGCCGAACATTTAAAAAATAAGACAAAAGCACCACTTTGTTAGATCATGTATTTTTATTTTAACAACGCCGTAAATAGAAATTAACAATTAATTATCAGACGAAATATAAAACTAAATATTAAAGTCCGTAAAAATAAAAGAGTAAAACAAAGTCAAATATTATAATCTTAATGAGAGCTATGCGCCTGTTTCTGTGAAACTACTCTTTCAAATCTAGGCTGTGTATTTGAGACACACACAATTATATCATTTTCAAGTACGAGACGATTTCTTACTCTTGTTTTAATGGCAGTCATAGACAAGAAACTTAACTCACACAAATATGATGTTTAAAATGGAACCAAACGTTTTACAGCTTTACTCGCCAACTGGGGTTATTCCAGCATCTTTTAGGTCCAAAATTGGTCCGAGTTCTGGGAAAAAAATTGGAGTACATTCCATCATTTGATATTTCAATAAGTTTGTCTTTCATGTTTATTGGTATTTCAACATGCTGAAAGAATCGGCTAAAAACGGATTTAGTATCCATGCAACTGTCGTAACTGTTTTGAATTTCTTCTGGGAAATAATCACAGAGCTGTTGTTTTAAATTGAGCAAAGTAACATGCATGTCAGCAAAAACTTGTTCAAAATTTGTAGCACTGCAATTGGATACATTTTCCATAATTTCCTGAAGGCACTGTAATGAATCGAGTTGTTTTTTGCCAAGTGAGGTCGACCAAAAATCGATTTTTCTTAGAAACGCGTTAATTTTATCTGTGGCTGTAATTATATTAATGTCGCGACCTTGTAAATTATTGTTCAAAATATTTAATTGCTTGAAAATATCAGCAACGAAACCTAGTTTCAAAAGCCAAATAGGATCGGAAAATTGATTTTCATATGGGGATTTCTCATCTTTCAAATACATTAAAAGTTATGCTCTTAAGTGAAATACTCTTTTTAAGACGTTGTCCTTTGAAAGCCATCTTACTTCGGTGTGATAGAGAAGATTTTCAAATAAAGCACCCATGTCATCGCAAATTTTTCTAAAAAACGGGTCTGCAAAGCTTTTCCTTTAATGGAATTTACAACTTTAATGATGGTTTTCATAACACAGTCCATTTCAAGAAGTAAAGCTTTGGACGAAAGAGCTTCTCGATGTAAAAAACAATGTCTCCATTTGGCATTAGGCATTATTTCTTGTAATTTGATAACAAGACCAGATTTATGTCCTCTCATAGCTTTAGCGCCATCTGTGCATATAGCAATACATTTACCCCAGTCAACATCGTATTTACTTGTACGTTTCACAAAAGTGTAGAGTAAACATTTTCCAGTGGTATTGGTCTCCAATGCGGAAAAAAGAAAATATCTTCTTGAATTCCATTATTTGTATCATATCTTACAAACGTAATGAATTGGGCATAGTCAGATATATCTGTGGATTCGTCCATTTGAAGAGAGAAATACGTGCATTTATTAAGATTTTCCACAACTTGCGCTTAAATATCTTCTGCCATATCACTAATTTTTGCAAGGTATTGTATTTAATTTTGCAGCCTCTCTTTCCCCACACATTATATGTACCATTTCAAGAGCTGCTGGAAAAATCAGATTTTCAGCAACTTTGTGCGGATTACTAGTTTTGGTAACACGATAAGCAACTTTATAACTTGCTAATAATGTTTTTTCATTAGTAGTGGTTGCCAAGGGAAAACTGTCTTGCTGTTTTGAAGGACGTTTAGCTTTCTTTTAACGAATTCAACGGGCTTGTCTTTTTATCTGGATGTTTGCTATTTAAATGTCGAAGTAACTTTGATGGCTTCATGCTTTCTTTTGACAAGACTTCTCCACGAATAACACATTGTGGTTTATTGGAAATAACAGTGAAACCATATTTAAGATATTCAACAATGTAGAATCTGTTTTTCTTTTTATTGCTGCTACTGCCACTTTCAGACGTAGATAGTTCTGCACTTCTTTTTAAAAACTTATCCATAATTTATAATTTATCGTAGACGTAAATACGTAAACGGGAATACGTAAGTCGTAAAATATTTACTCATTACTCAACACCGCGTTCGCCACCTTAGGCTGTTTGGATTCGAACTGCCTTGGAAGGTTTCGTTGCGCATGGCCGCTTATATAAAGCCAAAACGAGGCTACGAGAACGTTCCAGAGTGCCATCTAGTAGCAAGCGCTTTCGCGATTACCATGGAAGAGTTTTGCGATGTAAACACAAGCTAATATGTCGCGGTGTACAATGTGCAGTCGACTTCTTATTATTTATTTTTATTGTAAATGCTATTCTGACAGAAGTACCTACTACTAATTACTAGTGGTAAGTGGACAGATCGCAATCATTAAAATAAAATAAAATAAAATAATTGTTTTTGATTTAAACTTAAACAGTAAAGTAAAATTAAATTTCAGAAACCATCAGATAGGTACTTGTAAATTAGGCACGGTATTTCTGTCAAATAATATTGAATAAATGAGTGGGGGGAACTTGGGGGTCGCGAACAAATTTTTTAGCAAAAAAGAGTCGCGGTTTAGATAAGTTTGGGAAACTCTGGTTTAAATAATCGATCGCTGAGATAAACGAATTGAATAAATTAAAAATTATTTTTTCGATCTGCTTGATATTTAGCACACTTTAATAACTCATTAATATCCATAATTTCCCTGTCATTAGGGAAAAAACAAAGGTATTATCATTTATAAATTACTACAAAAAACACAATTTTTTAGAGTTTAGGGTCTTTTGCAATTATCTAGGTTAATTATTTATGTATAAGAAAGGTTTTTGGCAAAAAACTATTCTGTAGACAATTGATTGATGGCAAACAAAAACTCGTTCGATTTAAACACCATTAATACTCGAATTAAATATAAATATTTACAAACCAATACAGGTCATCTTGAAGTCCTCATTTATAATATAAAAATGAATTATGACAACGCATGAACTAATCTTAACAATTCTTTTTTAAAAATGTTCCTTGAACTCTAAGGATAGTTTTTACGGCATGAAAAATTCGAATAATTTCCGTGAAAACCCTAAAACAGCTCTTTTATTTTTCCCATACAAAGATTTTCCATACAAACTAAATCTCGAGTCAATTTTCTTTCATATTTTTCGTTACATTCACCGTCCTTGAGCCAGTAAATGTTATAAACAATGTTATAAATAACCCAAACAATTAAAATATTATCTGAAAATATTCAACACCAAATTTAAAATTAGTATTTAACATCACTGCAACTAGATTATTTAAATTTTAAAATACAAATAGCTGACGATAAAGACGAAAAGAGTTAAAGAGAAGAGCAGATTTAGCAAGAAGGAAACAATATTGAGAATTAGAGAGTATAAACTAAATCTGTACTTAAAATCTGAAAATAAATTGTTTCAAAGTGACACTATTTGTAAACAATATTTACATAAAATTAAACTGTTTTATTAATTGCACATTAGATTAAATTACCCATAGAGTTAGCATCCGAAAAAGCCTTTTTACCTCTTCCAAGTCAAGCGTATCTATATTCTACAAGTTTTCGCAGCATAAACCTATCAACTCTCCTAAGTACACCATTCACAAAAATCCAACCAAAACCAAAATCGCCTTATGCTTGTATTGATGAAGTAAACAAAATAACTAAACCAATCGAAATTGCTTGGTTACATTGTGGTATTTTATGTAAATAATATTTTCTAGAAAATATTAGTAAAACAAATAGGGCTTCAAAAACAGAAACGGTAAAATTAGTTTTAGAATTGGTTATGGATATTTTAAAGTATTTAAATAGAGATAATACTTTAAATGTACAACAGTTTTTAAGTGGTAAATATTATTAAAGATTAACTCTTCAATAAATCGGGTCTAAGTTTGCAAATATGAAGAAAACATTTTTAACAGCACAATGGAATTGTAGATTGGCAGTCTCAAATAAACGTAATTTAGACCATTTACTTCATAAGTATAAAATCATTATACATATTGTTTAGAGACTTGATTTAAACAAAACATTTATTATAATTTCAAAGGTTACAATTCACATCTACACAGCTGAGCACAGCTATTTTGTATAGCAACCAACAAGTTATCATAGCCAAAATGGTCGCCAACGTTCGCAACGGACAAGCACCCTAAGAAGAAGGTTACTTTGGTTCACGTTTAGATAGAGAAGTTGTTTCAGTTTATACAAAACCTTTTAGTAGAATAACACTCATTCAATTTCTTAATTTTTCTAATAGCATACCAAAACCATGTATAATTGGTGTTGACTTTAATTTGCATCATCCGGCTTTTGGATCAGATCTAGAGATTCTGAAGAAAGAAACCTGTTAGAGGCAATAAACTTATTAAATCTTTTATTAAAATTTTTAAACACAGCAAAACCAACCGTTGTTACTAGACCAGGTCAAAGAAAAAGTGCTATTGATATTACGATATTCTCTAAAAATATCAGTAAAATATTTCACTGGGAGGTACTTCAAGAACCCATGGGTCCAACCATCTGCCAATACTTATGAGGTGTTAACTTAAGGAACGCCCCTACCAGCGAAGAGTCATAAAATATGGAAAATTAGCAAGGCAGACTGGACGAAATTTAGCAAATTCCTATAATAAAAATCATTGAATGTTATCGGACACACACACAATGGATGAAACTCAGGCATGTGTACGAATACAAAACAACCGGACAGACTTTTTCAAAATCTCGCAGGGACTAAAGCAGGGAGATGGGCTGGCACCAACATTGTTTAACCTGGCACTGGAGTATGCGGTCAGGCAAATGCAAACTGGACGAGAAAACCTACTGACCAATAAAACGGTTCAACTGGCTGCCTACGCCGATGATATTAATATTATGAGTAGAACATCAACAGGAGCACAGGAAGCATACGCAGAGTTAAAAACACAAACGAAAAGGCTAGGTCTGAAAATTAACACAGAAAAAACAAAAATAATGGTACAGACGAGAAGAAATATAATCCCACAGAACATTATATATGAAGATGACATTGAAACGGTTGGAAAGTTTACATACCTGGGAGTAGAAATATATGCCGATGGAGCAGAGGATGGAGAAATACGAAAAAGGATAACGCAGGCAAACAAAGCTTATTTTTCCCTCTCCCATATATTTCGGTCTAAAAGTGTCCACCGAAATACAAAGATGAGAATATATAAAACTTTTATTCAGCCAATAGCATGTTATGGCAGCGAAGCATGGGTCTTGAAAGAAACATCCAAAAACAAACTCGACACATTCGAAAGAAAAGTACTGAGGAGAATACTAGGACCTGTGAGGAAAAACGGAATCTTCAGAATTCGATATAACAACGAGCTCTATCAACTGTATAAGGAAACACCCCTGTCAAACTTCATTAGAATACAAAGATTGCAATGGACCGGACATGTGATACGAATGGGAGAGGATAGGCTACCAAAACGAGCATTGAACGTCAGAATGCAGGGAAAGAGACCAGTTGGAAAGCCAAGAAAGCGCTGGGAAGACACAGTAAGCAGCGATGCACAAGCACTTTTAGGAGTCCGTGTATGGAGAAGAGCAGCCACAGACAGACAAGGGTGGAGGCAAAAAATAAAGGAGGCCAAGGCTCATTTTGGGCTGTAGTGCCGTAGAAGAAGAAGAAGAATGTTATCGACGATAATTACGACAAATTATTAGAACATATAAATTAAACAGCTTTAATGCAAAAAGGTGCAAATCATTTAGTTGGGAAAAGTGCACACCCTCGTTACTTAAAACAGTTACCATAATAATCTCCACAAAAATGATCTTGTAGCATTTGCATTTCCCTATATATTGGAATCCCCTCGTATATGTATTAAATTTAAATCCCGTCATATATGTATTAAAATAACGAAGATTGTTTTCCATGTTTCTTAGTTCGTATCTTTCAAGTTAAAACCCAAATAATATTTCGTTCTTTTCACGTCGCCAAGTCGATAATAAATCATTTTATTGTTTGTTTATGTCACAGGCGCAAATTTTTCGATATTCCTTTGATCGATAAACTGTCTGATACTGCGTTTTCAAGTCAATAATTTACGTCTTAATTTCTGTTGTGTTTTGTTTATACTTACCGTCTTGTTTATTCCAATTCATGCGAATTAATTTTAAAGATAATTTCATCACTTTCGTTGGAGCCGCGGTCAAGAGCGGTCAGCGTTATGTCCAAATTCACGTCGAATTTGTAAAGTTTTCTGTTTTTGCCCCTTTTTATAAAAACTGTGTAGTAGCAGTGTGAAGTTAATGGTTCAGTTAAATTTTTGAGTGAGGATTGAAAGAATCGTCGTTTCCATCCTCGTTTTGTTTCTCCTTGGTTGTCATCCCAGACTTTTTGGCAGTATGAAGATAAATTTGTTCATGTGTTCGTTGCACATAGAGTGAAGCCCAGTTCTACCCCAGAAATACCATTGATGTCCAGTTACAGAAAATTTAAAGTGTTTTAGTGAAAAATCGTGGTAACTTTTTATTTCAATTTTTAAAGTAAAAATAGGCATGTTTTTTAAATAATAATTGCTTTCGTTAAAATTTAAAAAATGTACCATTTAAAATGGTAAATTTTAGGTTTTGAGTTTAGCTGTCATTTTAATTTTTCTGTTTTAAATTTAATGTTACCATAAGACAGCTTGCTTTATTATTTTTGATATTAATTTGTTTTGTTTTAAAAGAACATTAACCTCTGCGCGGTAGCATTTGTAAGTTTTTGTAGTATCTCCAACTCCTTGAGTTTGTAAATGGATGACATGGTAAGTTTTTTTTGTATTTTTGTATTTTGCGGCTATTGATATATTTTTGCATTTTCTTGTTTTTGTAACTGTTTGTGGTGACACAACAATAAATGTTTAATTTTTTTTGACGTTTTGTTTATTTTTTTTAAACTAACCTTTTTTGAGTTTCATTTAAAAAAGTTATGTTTTGCATTTCTAATAATTATTTCCCTTTTTAAATTACTAGAGGTGTTTCCTGATTCATTTTGTTTTATTTATCCCAAGAGATTCATGACCCTTTGTTTCATTTTTGTAGTTGCCCCAATCCAACCCCCTTGCCATTTATTTATCCACGACCCCAGCTCTCCTATCAAACCCTATGTGCAGTTCGCACAAGTAACGTTTATTTTGCTTGCTGTATCTCCACGCCCATAATTTCTCCCAATTTTCTACCCCTTATATTAATACCCCATGTGGTAGGCAAAATATTTTCGTTACAATCTTCTTCACAAAATTCCGTATTTTCCCGGAAAAGATAAGATTACCAAATGGAATAAGGACGTTTCCTCGCCAACAGATGTACGCATCTGTGCCCAAAATTTTGTAACGCAAGTGCTTGTCGTGAGAGGAGTTACAAAACAAAAAACAGAAGTCCTCGAAATTTATAGTTTAGTTTTTACGTCGAATTTATTGAAACTCGTCGAAAATTCCAATAAATATATATTACTGAAAGATTACGCCCAGCTAAGCTAAAGGCATTTCTGGGATTACTGTACCACTAAAATGCTGCTGACCTCTTCACAACCAATGGGATATCATTGGAGACATACCGATTGACAATGTCCCTAGAAAGGTTTAGGTTTCTATTAAGATTTGCGTTTGGTAATAAGACTACTTGAGAAGAGCACCAAAAACTTAAAAAACTCTCTGCAATATGGGAATTTTTTCACATCTTTGTTGTTTAGCCACCAAAACATTAATCCATGTCCCATTTTACGACGGTAGACACGACGTTGTTAGGATTTCGTGGCAGATATGGAAATATGGCATAAAATTATATGCTCTTGTGGACGCAAAACTGTGCATACCTTGCCATTGGAAGAATATGTCGGTAAGCAGCCGAATGGTCCTTATGAAAAAGATAGTGCTAACATTGCATTGCCTTCTCATTTTTGCGAATCTAGAAGCGCTACAAAACGTAATGTTACCTTGGAAAATTTTTTTATCGCTGTAAAGGTGGCATTAAACTTTTGAATGATTATCAGCTAACAATTGTAAATAGATACAACGAGAAAAAATAAGAGAGATCCCATCAAAGTTTGTAAATATTCGTCGACCAGTAAAAACTTACAAGTATGTGCGTCTTTCAAAAGAATTTAACTTTTGTATCGCGACGTAATAAAAATGTTTTACTACTTTCAATTAAGCATTTCTCAGATAATTGATGAATAAACTTAAAAGCCGGAAATTATCAGAGAATATAATAGAATATGGGTGATCGGTTAATACCATAATGAGGATGGTTTAAATGTCTTTTCGTTTAAATTTCTTTAAAATAAGCCAAGAGTACGTTTTCAGAAAATGTATTTACATTATTTGTTGTACGCCAATCCATAAATTGCTGATATACCTTTTCATATCTTCCTCTAGATATTTCTGGCAATAGGTTGTCGGTAGTGTTCGCAGCTAACTGCATAATATTGGGTGCTATGCTACTAAATTAATCTTCACTATACGACGAAATCAATTTATTTATCTGTATTTAAATTACCACTATATTTACATTGACAGATTAATCATTTTTAATCTGTCAAAATAACGTCCGTTAATTCGTTTCCATGGTAGCTCGACCAACTGACTTACAAGGCTTATGTGATATTACACATTTTTATAGAACTGAAGCGAATTATAACTTTGAGTTCCGAAAACGAGTTTTTAAAAATTATTTTATTTCGAAAATACAAATTTACAAATTATGTAGCAAAAGTTCTTAAACAAAAGTAAAGCAAAAGTTACCAGACAAAAGTTGAACAAAAGTTATGAAGCAAAAGTTATCGTAATTGAAATGTCCCTCTATTTATAATATAGTATTGCGTAGTTTCTATTGTCCTACAATGTGCAGATTCTGTGGAATCCAGTGGCGTAACTCCTCCCTCACTGAGTCCGAAAAATAATGGAATTATTTTTGGGATGCTGGTTTGTGGAATCTTCTTCAATGCCGGAATCTTCTTGTAATTCTATTTCATGCTCGTTCCGTTGTTTTGATCTTCTTTGTTTAATAATATATAGAATGATCAAAATTAGAATAACTGCTATGACTGAGGTGGTCACCAATGGAGTGGTATGTGAAGGAATATTTGTGTCTCTAATTGGTACTAACTGTTTGGCCATATTATTAATTGCATAAAGATTTTCAAAGTCAATTTTGGTAATGTTATGGCTCTGGAATTTTTGTATATTTTCTGTAGAAAAATATTTTATTTTTGGTAAAATTAGAGCTTTTTCTCTATGAATTTTGATATTGTTATTGAATTTCAATTGGTTAATTATCACTTCACAATTTTCTGGTATACTGATGAGAGGTGGACTGTGTACTTCAAAAATTTGGTATCTCTTATACTTTGATTGGACTCGTTCTGATGTCGATGGCATTATTAATACTTCATTATAAGTTACTTGTTCGATAATGGATTCTTGAAGAGTAGTAGATTAACAAAAAGCAATCTAGGTGATTTTTTTTTAAATACCATTCTAACTTTTAGCATCCACCCATAGCATTTTCTTTCCTAATTCGCTTACAACATTTAATAAAACAGTACTCAATATTATCTATCTCACTCCTATATTCAATGAAAGTACATTTCAACCAACAACAACAATTTACATAATCACAATTTCGTAACTACATACGCTTGCAAATTCTATACATTTAACTAGCAATAAATTAAATTTTTTTCCCCTGCGCAGTTCTTTCTTAGTGACCTTATAATTTATTCCACAACTACTCATTACTATTTTTAAATAAATCCATTAACATAATGGCCCATTAAGATATTTTCAGTCTACTAATGACCCAACCACTAACATAAATTAAACAATTTTTTATTGATTGGACATATTTAGAAATTAACGTTATTTTCCTAATATTAAAACTCAAGAGCAAATTGTTATTTTTAAAAAATTTAGATTTAATCTATTAATAAATATTTTGTTTATTAAAAACGTTTGTATAAGATCTATAATCGCCTTAGGCTTGAAAGTGAATTTATTCAAATAACTGTGCCTTGATACTTCATTCCGGTAACCTACTAATAATTACATGTTTGCCCGGAGCTATTTACCGAGAATGAAGTCTGAATCAATTACATAACAACATTCCTTTCTTAATTATGGTTCTCTCTGCATTACCGATGTATGCAAATGCTTGTTTGGAATTTCTCATAGTCCAGCAGAATTATCTTTAATTTTTAAATTAAAATTTTTATTTTTCGGAATGAAATGCCTGTATTTTGTAAAAAATTATAATGAAATCATGAAAGTTGTATTGAAAGTGAAAGGAAATACTGGTATAAATACATGAAAGATACCATTCCTAATTCACTCTCAGTAACATACAAACATACGACAACAACAACAAATGGCTGATATTGAACAAATGGTAAGTTTTTTCTTTCTTATATTTATGTTTTAATATATTATTTTTATTATTAATATTTGAGGTTTTAAAATTGATGAGAATTGATGCAAGTGCCTTTATTCCTACAAGAGCCACACCTTATTCTGTGGGTTTTGATGTTAAAACTCCTAGCAGTTTTACTATTCAGCCACAGTCTAGATTTTTAGTCGACATATTATTAAAAATGGAATTCTCCCAAGGGGTCTATTGTAGAATTGCCCTAGGTCAGGATTGGCTCTTAATAAAGGATTGATGTTTGGCTGGAGTGATAGATCCTGATTACAGAGGAACAGTTAAAGTTTATTATATAATACCTCAAGTGAAGAAGTTTATTTTAGTCGAGGTGACAAAATTGCACAGATTATTTTTGAAAAATGCACAATTCCTAAAATTGAAGAAGTAAATGCTCTTAGTTACACTGAGAGGGGAGACAGGGGTTTTGGTTCCTCAAATCTTAATTGAGTATTAAAAAACTAAATTTGGTAAGTATTTGAGTTCAATAATAACCTAAACAAATAATATATATATATATATATATATATATATATATATATATATATATATATATATATATATATTTCACAAATTTTGATATTGTAATTTTTTTACAGAAAACCGTTCCAGAGAGAAAAGAACAGGAGGAGGAAGAAAATTGGGATCAGGATAATTATAAAACATATGTACCAAATTTAAACAGAGATATAGTTTTGTCAATTCCAGTAACAAAAAACAAAAAACTAAAAAAAAGATTTCGACAAAAGGAAGTTAAACGCCACCAAGAGTTAAATAGCAAATAAAAAATTGTGTTATTATAAATGTGTTTTATTTTAATAGGTTAATTCAATAGGAAGGTAGTCAGTGTTGAATGAGCTGTTAAAGAGAGTGCACAGTTTCAATTAGCAATTAAAAATGTGTTTATTAAAAACAAATTATATTATTTTGGTTGCAATAGTCAACAACATATTGTACACAAACGTACCATATAGTGCCCATTATGTAGCAGTTTGTTTTGATATGAACAATACAAAACAAGAGTGTAATCGTACATCCTGGAAAATGTTAAGTACTTCCCAAGAAAATAATGGACATCTCTCAGTATTTCAAACAGATATTCCAAAAACAAATTTAACTTTTTTTAATTATAAGTTAAAAATAATATTTTCCGATAATTCTGAAAGTGATCAAAATACATGGCAAACAGTTTTCTTGGAGCCTTCCACTACAAGTATCATTAGCGGACAGGAGGAATTTTCTAAATTATATTTATTGACTTGTATAGTTTTGACTTTAATTATTATTGTATCTATTTTGATATTTGCAAATACGATAAATAAGTCAAGGCCAACGTATGCATGTATAGAAAGACTTAAATAAAGATAAATAAACAACATGCCTTTCATTTAACCTTGAATCATGTTGGAAACCTTAATATTGTGAAACAAAAAACGAGAAAGAAATAGTTGAGATAAATTGTTAGTAATGTGTACTTCAGAAATGCAAAAAGATGTGTTTTTATGTGAACGGCGGTTTTACTTAAATCCAAAAAAATCAAAGTATGTATCAGTCTGCTTATCATTTCAATTAAATTACAACCCATGTGTAATCATATCTGGAAATAAAAATGATATGGTGGTTTTTTCTGAAAAGGATTGGAATGATTTTGTAACAAACAAAGAGATAATTAACAGTTTACTAGTTACATCTGACGTTAAAGACTTAATAGACATAGGAAGATTTGGTGTTGAAGTAAAACAGCTTACACATACTAGTGTTGTAAGAATTTATACTGGTGACTCTAGTGTTCGGTTGGGCTTTAAATCAATATCAAAATTGTGGCATTTAATTCCAATTATTCAATACAGATTAGAGCTTCTGCAACATCAAGGATTTGGTGTAGTTATAAATCTTTTGCGTGCGGGAATAAAAACAAATGAAATAATTGAGACATCACTGTCTCTGTTAGAAACTATAAAAATACTGAACCCTGAGATGTACACTTTTGGATTGGAAGTAATTTACAATTATCCTGAGCTGCTCATAGAAGAAACAAATCATGAAAAAAGTACGATTTTGTAAACCACAAGTACACATTCTATACACGTGGAACTATGCATACCAAGCAGCAAGGTGCAGTACATGGCAACAGGCTGCCCTTGATCGAGACCGGTTCAGACGTCGCATTCAAGAATCTGCTATTTATATTAATCCTGTTTTAGATACTAATCATAGAAATAAGGTTTATCAACAAATAAAACATTTTGTGTATTTACTTGTTTATTATTATAAAAACATACAATCCCTATTACACTAATTTTAAAAAATAATGGAAATAAAAAATACAAAAAAGAGTTAAACATTTTTTATTTTAAAAATTAAAATTATACATTTTATAATAAATCTTTTTTTAATATCCATGATCGATCCTTTAGACCCAACCATTGAACATACAATTTATTTCCCTTTTTGCGAAGAACTTTTTCCACAAGGAACACGTTGGGGTCTCTTACCTTTTGTAACTCCTCTGTATAAAACCCACCCTGAATTTCCTCATTTTTAGAATCTTCTAAAATGTATGTGATTGGATTGGTCAGCTTAACTTTTTTAATTTTGAAAACTTCAGTCGTCCAGTTCGGTGTATAAGCTTTGTTAAATGTATGACGAGCTCGACTAATCCGAACATAATCGTCTTTTTTAAATTTTGGTTTTTTTGGATCTACTGTTTTAATTTGTTGAAAGACGGTAATGGATTTTGCAGTTTTATCATTGATTTTACTTGGAACTGCCCCTGTTGTTGAATGTTTAGTGTTATTATATGTTTCTACAATTTTTGGAAGAATATTTAACCATTTATGTGAACCTTCTAAGCTAAACTGTTTCCAGAGTAATGACTTTAGTGTTCTAATTACCCTTTCTGCCATACTAGCTTTTACATTTGTAAATGTACTATAGTGATTAATTCCATAATGTTGCATGAGATCTTGGAATTGTTTATTGTAAAATTCTTTTCCCATATCGGTTTGTAAATTTTTTGGTACAATTCTCATTTGACCTAATATCGTTTTCATTGCATTACTAATATCATGACCGGTTTTTCGCTTTACTGGTACTGCCCAAACAAATTTACTGAAAGCGTTAATTACAATGAGAATATAATTGTACCCTCGATTTTCTTTTGAAAATTGAGACATTATAGCTAAATCACTTTGCAGTAAATCATGAAGATTTTTAACCACAACATGGCGCCTTCTATAATTAATTCGTGCCGGTTTATGAAGTTCGGCTACAACTTGTGCTTTACTCATTTTTCACTAATGGACACTGTAAAACCATATCAATACAAATCGAGGAAGGAGTACCCAGTTTAAATACTATTTTATCACCTTTGTTAATAATTTTGCCAGCTAATTGATGGAATTTGTAAGATGAATTGTTAATTAAAACTTCACCGTCAGCAGAATAATGCGCTACGCTATCAATTTTTCCTGTTAGAAGAAATTTATATGCTATACCACCATTATCTAAAACATAAAAATCTTTGTTCAAATTAGTTTTCTTGTCACCCTTCAAACGAAGTATAATTTTAACATGATAGTCAAAAGAATCACAAATGTAGAATGCATAATTTAAGGATTGATTATTTTCTGTTGCTGACACAAGTTCCTCTGAAGGAATAGTCTTAGTAGGAGCGCGTAGAAAATGTTGATTGAAACGATTCAAAGGCATAATTTAAAATGTTGAGAACAACAAAACATATCATATTTATAAGGAATCCTTACTCAAAGGACATTGAATAACAAATTCCACGTATAGTTTGTCTGATGTAGACTTTTTGGTTCCAAGAAGAAATTGCATATTGTCACCTTTAGTCACAATATTATCATGTACAAGCTCTTGATCATTTTCTATTTACTATACACACAGTCTACGACTGCAACTGCATTGAGAAAAGTATGTTACTACAAGAAATTTGTCTTAAAAATATTTGTCAGAATATTAAAAGTATTAGTGAATTTGCAAATGTGTCATTGCTTCCTTGGAGACTAACTCTCGAAATTTTAAAAAAGTATGTTAAATACAGAATTGAAAAACTAAATACAGGTTATAAACTAATTAATTTACAATACTCTTGTTCAACAGAACTATTAAGACATAAAAAAAGAAAACACGAATGTCAGGTGTGGTGTGTTTCATCCAATTATTTTCAAGTTTTAGATTATGATCTGAATTTATGTTTTAATTGTTTCAAAATATTTTATCAAGGATTAAAATCAAACGGTAAAAATTGTAAATACACACAAATTATTTCAAAAGAAACTTTATACAGAAATCAATTAAACGTTAATATTTGTAACAAAAAGTTAATCTGTCAGAATGAGTTTAATCATTTTTTGTTTACTTGGAAATGTGAGTATTTATGTAATTGTGGTTCCTGTATCTTTCCCTCAGTATATTCTCAACTCACTCTGCCTCCTCAATTTTATTCACTTTAATAAATTACTGAATGTTATTTCTTATATTATTACTTTAATTAAAAATGTAGCTTAATCATTAGAGAGTATAATTAGTATTATATTATTATCTTTAATATTATTGCCTATAATTATTGCCTATAATTATTGTAGTTGGTTTTGGATAAAATAAAAAACAGTTTATAAAAGATTTATTTTATTATTATTCATACAAAATATCTTTATTACAATTGTACAATGCCTATTTTACAAAAATGACATCTTGATTGTGATGTTGGTGGCCCATCTACATGATTCTGCCAATCAGGACGATTATAATGAACAAAGCATGGTAACTGAACTTGCAATTCAAAATTGTTTCGATAATCTTGTGGAAGCTTGTTCCACGCATGTAAAAGTTCAACTGGTGAAGCTGCTTGAATTAAATAGTCCAAGGGAAATTTAGCTAGATCCTCTTCTGAAAATTGATATAGGCTTCGTTTGTAGTGCCAGTGTTCTCGTAGTGGATAAACACAAGAACAATTTCCTTGTGACATTGTGTATTGAAAATATAGCACTATCAATAGAGACAATCTTTCACGAATAAAATATTTATACTGAATAAATTTGTCTTTCTCCTTTGTTTTTATAAAGTATTGTGGTGGGGTTAATCAATACTTAGTTTACATGCTTTACAACAAGTCATGACTTGTTTTGTTTTAGGGTGTATATTTGGTTAAAGAAAACATTATAACATACAATATGTATATTTAGATCTTTGTTATTATTCATCCATTAAACAATTTTTATATAAAAAAAATACATTTGATAAAGCACACATACATTTATTATTATCATTATGATAAAAGCACATTGGTTGGGTTAGTTCCAATTTTGGTTGTTCGTCAAGTTCATAAATTTTGGATGTACAGTATTTCATGATGACATCAGCTTTTTCTTTTCCTTTAACAAAAACCATGTCTGCATTTTTGGTTAGATATTTTATTATATTTCCAAGGTGATATAGATGTGTGAAACCGGCATCCCATTCAATATTATGATGATTTTTAATTAACCATTTTGCTTGATGTTGTAAATCAGAAGGAAGACAATGAAACGGAAATGGAGGTTTGAATAAATAATGACTGACTCGTTGACCATCAAAACATGCTAATTCCTTGACTATAAATTTATTATTTTCCATTTTAAAACCTTGAATATCTATAATTACCTTCATATTGTAAGATGTTGAAGTTTTTTCAAAACCAATTTTTTCTTTTCAAAATATAAAATTTCTGCTTTTAGTTTTGATAATTCACAGATGAACAGATGTAATTTACGTCTATACTCTTCCAACATTGGTGAATAACTGTTTATTGTCGTACAATTTTGGTTAAAGGATTATAATAGAATTCTTTTTCATGTAAAATAAGACAGTAAGCTGACACGTCATTTCCAGTACTTTGAGAAGTTTCAAATTCTATTCGCAAAACAACAGATCCACTTTGAATAATTTCTTTTTGGTGTGAACAATCAATGTGAATGACTGGAGCTGAATCTTTGAATTCTTTTGGGTTGAATATTGGTTGATTTGTTTTTATGTGATAGTAACTTTCTTGAAAATTGGCATACATTTCGTATAGGGTTGCAAAGCGATTACTGTTAAAATCCAAATTTAAGTCTTGATATGGAAATCTTTCACTGTTTAGAAATACTCGTATGTTTGTTAAGTAGCAATGATCAAATTTGCTCATATCCTTTAAAATATTTCCTTTACGACCTTTCTGAAATGCAACTATAATATGTCGAGGACTTTCTAATTTTGTTGAGGTCTTAACAGGCCAAGTATGACGAGTTGAATCATTTAAAGTAGGATATTCTATTAATTCCCAACTTCTAAATTTAATAGGTAGTTCTGTGTTACTGCGAATTATTTTATTTAACCGTAGCTGCTCTTTGATACTTGGTGTAATGTGTGGTACATTCCAATATAATTTAGTGATTTTGATTTTTGGCTTTTCCGTATTGTCGCTTGCAATTATAGCATCGTTGTCGTCTTTTTCTCGAATAAGAATCAATTCTTGCCTCATATTTATTACAATTTTTTGAAAATCTTCAAAAAACCCAGACAGATATTTTAAAGGAATAGAGAGATTAAAATTTCCTCTGTTGTCAATTAACACTTTATCGTTTCCATCTTTTGGAAACCATCCTCCGTTTTGCATCAATTTACTTTCATTTTCGTTTAAAGACAAATAATTTTTCAAAGTGGAAACCAAACCTACATTTCGTACTGCATCTATTACTACTCCATTCAATTCATATCTAAGTTCTCTAAACAAATATGCAATTCCATTATTAATTAAACTAAATTTTGTTGGTAAGTTGTCTGCTTCAGTTTGCAATACTCCTTCAATGTAAAGTACAGAGTTACATGGTAGCGTAAATGAATCCAATTCTTGCACGCAAATTCTATGTTCATCGTTATAGTTGAAAGACGTTGAATTGTATGGTTGGTATGTGTGAAATTGATAATCTTCAATGGTTGTGTCACTAAAGGGTTCACCAGTTACATTTAATAATTCCATTATACTAATACACGAAAACCAAGCTGCTTCAAAAATTCACGATTTTCTCTTGTTATACGATTATCCGTTGTTGTTGAGGAACTGGTTGGTCTTTGTTTCTGATGTTGCTTTTTATACTGTTTGTTGGTATTGTTTTTATTTCTGTTATTGTAATTATAAGGGTGTCCAAACTGATAAAATTGTAACACCATTTCTATTCAACTTTTCTCAGATGTAATCGAATTGTAATAGTTTCGTTGCGAAAATTTACCAAATTACCGGCCTGATCAAGAACCCTCACAGTTATATTGTTGATTGTTTTAATGCTGACAGGAAAATATAATATGGTTAGTGGTTGCTCGACTATTTTATACCCGTTCGGAACCAGTGGAAAGAACTGGTGTATAAGATGAACCGGTTGTCCATGTAAAAATGATCCTGCAGCTATATTACAATCAATACATATGGTATTAATTTTTAATATATTAATTTTTTGTGTTGAGGTGTGTTGTCGGTTTGGTTCAAGTTTCACCTTATTACCAAATCCTAGTAAACCACCAATAGAATTATCAACACTGAAATTAATCCATTGACTACTTTTAATTGTGACAGTAGTTGTTTTTATGTCTGACGTTATGCGAGTAGTGACTCCAGACTCTAACATTTTTCTTTGTAAAATTTCTATTATTTCATTAATTTCATATCCACCCACTGGTATCTCAAATCTAAAGTTATCATGATCACCCCATACAAACACATTGTTTGTTTCATCCACATTTGGAATGCTATTAAATGTGTCAAAATTGGCTAATCCAATTTCATACTGTTCTTCGCTTTCCAAATAAATCGGTGGGTTAAAAGTGTCACTTAAAACTGAAGATTCTCCACTAAGTATAAACGTGAATGACATGATTAAAAGTTCGCATAGAAATGATGTTTTATAGATTAATTGCAGAGGTTATATAAAAATTTTAAACAAAACTGTCCACACTGATATGAGTTAAATTTTTGCATTGCATCATAATTATACTTGATTTTTACTTCTCCGTTACTTTTAAAATACTTTATTACTTCAACTGGAGGGGACAAGTTTCCATAACTGTCATAATATGTAATATTTTTCTTATGTTTACAATATGCTGTCCAGTGTGTTCCAGGTCCCTTTTGAGTGTCTAGATTGATAATACCAGATTCACTAGTTTTCCTTATAAATTTTGGTAAAGAATCACGCATGAACACACCACGAAAATGTGGAATTTTTAATATTTTTGCATATTTGTTAAGATCTTCATCAGTCATGATATGTCGCGGTAACTTTATCGGGAGTTTTTTGAATATGGTTTTAAAAAAAATCCCTTTCCTTTTTGACATTTTCCTTTTTTTGAACTCTTCTTCTTCTTCTTTTTAAAACCATACCCTTTGTATGGTCTTAAATAGTATCCTTTGCCAGATTTTTGTTCCATAGCTATGTTATGTCGATGTTGTTCCTCTAACTGTTCTCTATTGTTCTTTGCGTCATTAACCGCCTTTGCAATGCTCGCACCCCCACCCGCTACGGCCCCAAGGGCACCCAATAAGGGCAACAAGAAGGGTAAAAATCCTCCCTTTTTTGGAGACGGAATAATTCGTAATTTTCGTTTTTTCTTTAATATTCTACCTTTTTTGTTAAAATTTTTTAGACCCATTCCTAGTTTACGTTTTCCCTTCATGGCAGTAGTTACAAACCAAGCGGCTACTTTCTCTCCTAATTTAGCGTCTTTTGCTTTTACTCTTTCCCAAGCTCTATTTTCTAATATTTCGTCAGCTCGATGTCTATCAGCGAGATCTTTACTATGAGAGTATGCTATATCGTGTTCTTTACAAGCACTATCCAATGGGTTAATTCCCCTATCTCCACGTGCCAAGCGTTCCTGTAACTTTGTTCCCGCTAAAACAAAATTACTTAGAGTTAGAGAAATTTACAATAGGAGAAATTACTTTAACTTACGACCACAAAAACTATACTTTGGAATATGTAGCTCAAAAGGTAGTTTATTAATTAATGTGTTGACCAAACCTTTTCCCTTTGTATGACCTCCTTTAACTTTTCTGGTTTTAACCATTCTAGCTGGTAATATAAACCCATCTGCCTTTATATACCTACGTTAGTCAACATGAAGATGTTAAAACAAAAGGTTTCATTGCCGGTAAAAAAATATGATTTTGATAGTGTACAGTCGGTTGGAAAACATGGAGTATTATTTGGTGGGGATTCTAAAAGAGGTTTGATTGTAGGCCCTAGCGGTTGTGGTAAAACCAACGTCATGTTGTCACTCTTAGAACATCCAAATGGTTTACGATTTCAAAATATTCACTTGTATGCGAAATCATTAAATCAACCCAAATACCAATACCTTAGAGTTTTGCTTAAACCTCTCACAGAAATTGCATACCATGAATATAGTAATAGTGAAGATGTACCACATCCTGAAAATATTGACACTAATTCTGTTATCATATTTGACGACGTTGCATCATGTGATCAAAATATAATAAAAGAGTACTTTTGTTTTGGACGACATAGACAAACAGATTGTTTTTATATTTGTCAGACATATTCTGCTGTGCCAAAACAACTTATTCGTGATAATGCGAATTTGTTAATTATTTTTCCTCAAGACGCTACTAATTTAAAACACATTTATGATGATCATGCAAACATTGACATGGATTTTCATTCTTTTAAGGAGATAGCATCATCTTGTTGGAAAAATAAATATGACTTTCTTGTTATCGATAAAGATTGTAGTTTATCTTCGGGAAGGTACAGAAAAGGCTTTGATACATACATCAATATATAAAAGGTGTATGTTTAGTATTTATTAGTCATGATGGATCCTTTATTAGCGAAACAACTCATACAAGCCAGGCAGGCGTTAAGAAAAAAGTATAAAAGTATTAAAGGAAATATTATAAAGTCTCAAACAGAATTGGAAAAAGCATACGAACCTGTAACTAAACCACTAAAAGCCCTCGTTGATAAATTAGAATACAATGATATTAAACAAGAAATGGTTTCACCAAAATCTGAAAAATCTAACACAACGCCAAGAATACGGCGATTTGATCAATTTGCATTCGTGACACCACAACGAGAACCACATTCATTACAACAATTTTTTGAAGAACCTCAGTTTAATAGTACACGAATGGAACAACCAAATATTCCTATGCATGAACAAACTTATGAGTCGAGAAATGACGAAGGAGATCTACCAGATCGAACAAGAGAAGACCAATTTATTGATGATAATATTTCTCAATTTTATCAAACAATTACTAACCCACAAGTTTTACGAGAATATTTTGAGCAATTTAAATCACCTCTACCTCGAGAATTCATTGAAGGTATGGTAAGGGATACTGAGGGTAAATATGATCATATTTTAGGCATTTTTCATAATCCCATCGAAGATAAATTTTTTATTGGAGATTCCGAAGTGGAATTTAAAGGGTCTAATTTTCTGGTAAAGGGTATTCGTTATCCGGGAAATGTTGGACTTTACGAATTAATGTTTTTAAAAAATCCAATTAGTTATACAAAAGAAGACACTGCAAATTATGCAGATATTATTAATAGGACTAACGCACATCGTCGAGATAATAAAAGTGATTTGCCTGTTAGAAAATTTCCTTCTGATATTAAAGATAAATATTATTTCATTATAAAACCTCTTTTGGAAGATCGAACTCGTCCCAGATCTGGTTCAATTCCTTCATCTTTGTTATTAAAAAGAAATGTACTTACAAGAAACATGAAAAAAACACAAGGAAAAGGTTTAACAATGATGGATTATAACAATAAGCACATCGATTACAAGTATTTTGATTCCTACAATGAGTTAGTGGAAAGATTAAAACTACTCATTGCTTCCCAGAGAGGGGGAAATTCTGGTCTTAATAATGAGATTATTTCTATTATAGAAGAACTACGTGAAGGTAATATCATTTTATAAATAAAGCTGTTTGTATTCTCCCATTTTAGTATTAACTATGCCGTTAAATAAATTTAATCAACACTATCTGACCAACGACTCTAATTCAGATGATACTGTTTTAACTTCAACACCATTGCTTTCAACACCATTGCCCACAACGCCATTTTATATTTGTCAACCTGATAAATATCATAGTAAATGCATTGTAACTGTACGTGGAAGTAAAAATATGACCCTTAGTAAGACTCACTACATTTTAGACAATAATACTACATCATACATAATACCTGTTACTGGAAAAGTTGAGAGTATTCAGTCTTTTCCTAGTACATTACAAATTCATTATAAAAACCGAGATAATTCTATTCATGAGCTTGTACATGATAATATTGTGACTAAAGGTGACAATATGCAATTTCTTCTTGGAACCAAAAAGTCTACATCAGACAAACTATACGTGGAATTTGTTATTCAATGTCCTTTGAGTAAGGATTCCTTATAAATATGATATGTTTTGTTGTTCTCAACATTTTAAATTATGCCTTTGAATCGTTTCAATCAACATTTTCTACGCGCTCCTACTAAGACTCTTCCTTCAGAGGAACTTGTGTCAGCAACAGAAAATAATCAATCCTTAAATTATGCATTCTACATTTGTGATTCTTTTGACTATCATGTTAAAATTATACTTCGTTTGAAGGGTGACAAGAAAACTAATTTGAACAAAGATTTTTATGTTTTAGATAATGGTGGTATAGCATATAAATTTCTTCTAACAGGAAAAATTGATAGCGTAGCGCATTATTCTGCTGACGGTGAAGTTTTAATTAACAATTCATCTTACAAATTCCATCAATTAGCTGGCAAAATTATTAACAAAGGTGATAAAATAGTATTTAAACTGGGTACTCCTTCCTCGATTTGTATTGATATGGTTTTACAGTGTCCATTAGTGAAAAATGAGTAAAGCACAAGTTGTAGCCGAACTTCATAAACCGGCACGAATTAATTATAGAAGGCGCCATGTTGTGGTTAAAAATCTTCATGATTTACTGCAAAGTGATTTAGCTATAATGTCTCAATTTTCAAAAGAAAATCGAGGGTACAATTATATTCTCATTGTAATTAACGCTTTCAGTAAATTTGTTTGGGCAGTACCAGTAAAGCGAAAAACCGGTCATGATATTAGTAATGCAATGAAAACGATATTAGGTCAAATGAGAATTGTACCAAAAAATTTACAAACCGATATGGGAAAAGAATTTTACAATAAACAATTCCAAGATCTCATGCAACATTATGGAATTAATCACTATAGTACATTTACAAATGTAAAAGCTAGTATGGCAGAAAGGGTAATTAGAACACTAAAGTCATTACTCTGGAAACAGTTTAGCTTAGAAGGTTCACATAAATGGTTAAATATTCTTCCAAAAATTGTAGAAACATATAATAACACTAAACATTCAACAACAGGGGCAGTTCCAAGTAAAATCAATGATAAAACTGCAAAATCCATTACCGTCTTTCAACAAATTAAAACAGTAGATCCAAAAAAACCAAAATTTAAAAAAGACGATTATGTTCGGATTAGTCGAGCTCGTCATACATTTAACAAAGCTTATACACCGAACTGGACGACTGAAGTTTTCAAAATTAAAAAAGTTAAGCTGACCAATCCAATCACATACATTTTAGAAGATTCTAAAAATGAGGAAATTCAGGGTGGGTTTTATACAGAGGAGTTACAAAAGGTAAGAGACCCCAACGTGTTCCTTGTGGAAAAAGTTCTTCGCAAAAAGGGAAATAAATTGTATGTTCAATGGTTGGGTCTAAAGGATCGATCATGGATATTAAAAAAAGATTTATTATAAAATGTATAATTTTAATTTTTAAAATAAAAAATGTTTAACTCTTTTTTGTATTTTTTATTTCCATTATTTTTTAAAATTAGTGTAATAGGGATTGTATGTTTTTATAATAATAAACAAGTAAATACACAAAATGTTTTATTTGTTGATAAACCTTATTTCTATGATTAGTATCTAAAACAGGATTAATATAAATAGCAGATTCTTGAATGCGACGTCTGAACCGGTCTCGATCAAGGGCAGCCTGTTGCCATGTACTGCACCTTGCTGCTTGGTATGCATAGTTCCACGTGTATAGAATGTGCACTTGTGGTTTACAAAATCGTACTTTTTTCATGATTTGTTTCTTCTATGAGCAGCTCAGGATAATTGTAAATTACTTCCAATCCAAAAGTGTACATCTCAGGGTTCAGTATTTTTATAGTTTCTAACAGAGACAGTGATGTCTCAATTATTTCATTTGTTTTTATTCCCGCACGCAAAAGATTTATAACTACACCAAATCCTTGATGTTGCAGAAGCTCTAATCTGTATTGAATAATTGGAATTAAATGCCACAATTTTGATATTGATTTAAAGCCCAACCGAACACTAGAGTCACCAGTATAAATTCTTACAACACTAGTATGTGTAAGCTGTTTTACTTCAACACCAAATCTTCCTATGTCTATTAAGTCTTTAACGTCAGATGTAACTAGTAAACTGTTAATTATCTCTTTGTTTGTTACAAAATCATTCCAATCCTTTTCAGAAAAAACCACCATATCATTTTTATTTCCAGATATGATTACACATGGGTTGTAATTTAATTGAAATGATAAGCAGACTGATACATACTTTGATTTTTTTGGATTTAAGTAAAACCGCCGTTCACATAAAAACACATCTTTTTGCATTTCTGAAGTACACATTACTAACAATTTATCTCAACTATTTCTTTCTCGTTTTTTGTTTCACAATATTAAGGTTTCCAACATGATTCAAGGTTAAATGAAAGGCATGTTGTTTATTTATCTTTATTTAAGTCTTTCTATACATGCATACGTTGGCCTTGACTTATTTATCGTATTTGCAAATATCAAAATAGATACAATAATAATTAAAGTCAAAACTATACAAGTCAATAAATATAATTTAGAAAATTCCTCCTGTCCGCTAATGATACTTGTAGTGGAAGGCTCCAAGAAAACTGTTTGCCATGTATTTTGATCACTTTCAGAATTATCGGAAAATATTATTTTTAACTTATAATTAAAAAAAGTTAAATTTGTTTTTGGAATATCTGTTTGAAATACTGAGAGATGTCCATTATTTTCTTGGGAAGTACTTAACATTTTCCAGGATGTACGATTACACTCTTGTTTTGTATTGTTCATATCAAAACAAACTGCTACATAATGGGCACTATATGGTACGTTTGTGTACAATATGTTGTTGACTATTGCAACCAAAATAATATAATTTGTTTTTAATAAACACATTTTTAATTGCTAATTGAAACTGTGCACTCTCTTTAACAGCTCATTCAACACTGACTACCTTCCTATTGAATTAACCTATTAAAATAAAACACATTTATAATAACACAATTTTTTATTTGCTATTTAACTCTTGGTGGCGTTTAACTTCCTTTTGTCGAAATCTTTTTTTTAGTTTTTGTTTTTTGTTACTGGAATTGACAAAACTATATCTCTGTTTAAATTTGGTACATATGTTTTATAATTATCCTGATCCCAATTTTCTTCCTCCTCCTGTTCTTTTCTCTCTGGAACGGTTTTCTGTAAAAAAATTACAATATCAAAATTTGTGAAATATATATATATATATATATATATATATATATATATATATATATATATATATATATATTATTTGTTTAGGTTATTATTGAACTCAAATACTTACCAAATTTAGTTTTTTAATACTCAATTAAGATTTGAGGAACCAAAACCCCTGTCTCCCCTCTCAGTGTAACTAAGAGCATTTACTTCTTCAATTTTAGGAATTGTGCATTTTTCAAAAATAATCTGTGCAATTTTGTCACCTCGACTAAAATAAACTTCTTCACTTGAGGTATTATATAATAAAACTTTAACTGTTCCTCTGTAATCAGGATCTATCACTCCAGCCAAAACATCAATTCCTTTATTAAGAGCCAATCCTGACCTAGGGGCAATTCTACAATAGACCCCTTGGGAGAATTCCATTTTTAATAATATGTCGACTAAAAATCTAGACTGTGGCTGAATAGTAAAACTGCTAGGAGTTTTAACATCAAAACCCACAGAATAAGGTGTGGCTCTTGTAGGAATAAAGGCACTTGCATCAATTCTCATCAATTTTAAAACCTCAAATATTAATAATAAAAATAATATATTAAAACATAAATATAAGAAAGAAAAAACTTACCATTTGTTCAATATCAGCCATTGTTGTTGTTGTCGTATGTTTGTATGTTACTGAGAGTGAATTAGGAATGGTATCTTTCATGTATTTATACCAGTATTTCCTTTCACTTTCAATACAACTTTCATGATTTCATTATAATTTTTTACAAAATACAGGCATTTCATTCCGAAAAATAAAAATTTTAATTTAAAAATTAAAGATAATTCTGCTGGACTATGAGAAATTCCAAACAAGCATTTGCATACATCGGTAATGCAGAGAGAACCATAATTAAGAAAGGAATGTTGTTATGTAATTGATTCAGACTTCATTCTCGGTAAATAGCTCCGGGCAAACATGTAATTATTAGTAGGTTACCGGAATGAAGTATCAAGACACAGTTATTTGAATAAATTCACTTTCAAGCCTAAGGCGATTATAGATCTTATACAAACGTTTTTAATAAACAAAATATTTATTAATAGATTAAATATAAATTTTTTAAAAATAACAATTTGCTCTTGAGTTTTAATATTAGGAAAATAACGTTAATTTCTAAATATGTCCAATCAATAAAAAATTGTTTAATTTATGTTAGTGGTTGGGTCATTAGTAGACTGAAAATATCTTAATGGGCCATTATGTTAATGGATTTATTTAAAAATAGTAATGAGTAGTTGTGGAATAAATTATAAGGTCACTAAGAAAGAACTGCGCAGGGGAAAAAAATTTAATTTATTGCTAGTTAAATGTATAGAATTTGCAAGCGTATGTAGTTACGAAATTGTGATTATGTAAATTGTTGTTGTTGGTTGAAATGTACTTTCATTGAATATAGGAGTGAGATAGATAATATTGAGTACTGTTTTATTAAATGTTGTAAGCGAATTAGGAAAGAAAATGCTATGGGTGGATGCTAAAAGTTAGAATGGTATTTAAAAAAAATCACCTAGATTGCTCTTTGTTAATCTACTAAGAGTGAGTTCTATGGTAAAACATTGGGATGAACTTTGACCATTGAGGAAACGCAAGGTGCAATTGTCTTGTAGTATGGTATCATCGTTACAATAATATGTGTCTTCTAAAATGGGACATTCTTCTTTTTGTAGGTGCGTCTTGTCAGAGATTCGTGCCAAATAAGGGTATGTTGGAGTGAACATCTTGTTCTTTTGAATTATTGGGTAAATATGATAAAAATCAAGGACATTTGGTTTTAGGATAGGAATGTGAGTAGCAAAGATCAATTTTGAATTCGAAAAAGTTACTTGTGTCCCTAATAGCATGTAATATGTTAAAATATTTATAAATTTTGGAATTTGAGAAGGTTGGTAAATACTATGCAAATATTTGATCATATCTTGAATTTCTTGACTCGAAATAATTGAACTATGTAATGTGTTTAATTTTGAAAACATAATTCCATTTGCTATATTTTCAATAAAATCTATCATATTTTGACAATCTAAATTTATCTGACTTATAGTACCTTGAAAAGTAATATAATTTCCCAAACTGTTTATAGTGCTTTGAATTTCTAATTGAAACTTTTGTAAGTTATGTTGTAGTTTTTCTTGGTTTTGCCAAAGTATTTCTAGAGATTTGTTATAATGATCAATTAGTTTTTTATATAAAGATATTTGTAAGTTCGTCTCATGAATAATTTGTTTCTGATTATTTTCTAGTACTTCTATTGCTTTATCATATCTATCTCCGTCTTCTGAATCTAAATTTCCAAATAAGTATTTATTTACTTTACCTAGGCCATCAATTAGGCCTCTTTTTGATCGAATATGGCGATATATGTTTTCTAATTTTTTCTCTAATGTATTAATTAAAATTTCTGTTCTTTCTAACATGTTTTCTGCCAATCCATGATATGAAATAGGATTTGAGGCATTAACTTTTACTACACTAATTTTTATTATTTGAAAATTAACTTTAAGAGATTCTACTTGTCTAACTATTTCTTGAAGAAAACGTTCTACCGGAGAATTTGAATTGCTATTCTTAGGAGTAGTTAAATGTAATTCTATTTTATGTAATTTACAAAAATATTCTAGGTCATAGTTTTTGAATTCAGTACCGGAGTCAGTTGTTATTTTATAGGATAATCCATGATGTGTGATATAGTTTAGCAAACCATCGACTATTGAAATTCCACTAATACTAGGAATTTGATATGCTTGTCCGTATCGAGAAAATGCATCAATTATTGTAAGAAATGGTGTATTGGATATTCTAAATACATCCATGTGAATATGATCAAATGGTTTAGAAGCCGTTGGTGTAAGATTAAATTTAATGTCTGGTTGGTCTCTATCATATTTATTTTTTAAACAAACTTCACAATTGTCGACATACTGTTCTATATCTTCTGACATATTGGGCCAGTAGTATTGTGAACTCATTGACATTTTTAGCTCATTTATACCACGATGTCCTTTTTTGTAAACATGATAATAGTTAACTTTTTCTTTTTGTTCGTCGGTAGTCTCAATATCATCTAATATTTTTGTACAGTGCACAAATTTGAATGCAGAATTTTTGAAATAATTTTGCAATGCAACTACAAATGTTTCAGGTGATAGTAGTGGTCTAAAATATAAGGCATATAATTTTCTTGGGTCTATATCGACGCTTGAAAGGTAAAACAGCTAATACGCCAATTGTGAATTTTACAGGAGAACCGTTTAAAGTTTGAAATTTTGAAAAAAAAATCATAATTTTTGTTGTAAGCATACTATCTTGACAAATCTTAGAAAAATAAATGTTATATAGTAGAATCCTTTTATGCTATAAATTTCTAAAAGAAATATTATCTAGTTTTAAAATTAATGGCGCATTATACAAAGTGATTCTTGAATGCAAACAGGAGAAATGTATTATAAACATGATGCATTACATAACCAGGTAACTGAAAACGGCTAATTTACCAAATATGAGTAACTTTGTGAGAAGGTGAAATGTTTTATAATGTATTTATGTTATGAGATGCATGCTATTAGAAGTGTCTTTTGTGAAAATTACAAGAATATAAGTCATTCTCGGTTTAAATTCTAATATTATTGTATTATATTTATTGCATCATTATTAGATATTCTAGACATTTTACATCAAAAGACGAAAAGAAATAGTTCAAGTTAATGGAAAATACTTTATTACTACGAAAAAAAAAAAGGTTTTTTGAGGTTTTTTGACAAAAACAATAAAAAACACATCAGCAATATTAAAGTTGAAGTCCATCTTCTTCGTCAGTTTCTGGAAGGACATCATTTACACTATTACCTCTAGGTAGATTTAAATATTCATTATGATATTGCAAGGGTATTACATTCGAGTGGCACAATTTATTCAGATCGTTATATTTTTGTTTGGAAATTGACAAAGATGTTGGATATAAGTTGCAATTTGGTGGATTCTTTACTTTACCGCTGATTTGTATGATCTCCTCTTGAGCATCTGAAGCCATTGAAAACTTTGCATACATCTTAGTTGGTTCAGACTTCTTGAATGTAGCGACTCTTATTTTACTTATTTTTCCTGCAAGATTTCCTTTAAAATATTTGTCTGATATGTCATCCCATGAAATGAAATCTTTATGAAACATGGGGTGAACTGCATAAGGTTCAGGAATGTTACGAGCTAATTCAAAAACAGTTGGCCATTGTGAAGGTGCCCAAATAATATGCTTAGCTACGCTTTTTTCTATGACAGAATGCATGCTGTCAACTGGCATGTAGGAGTGACCTGGCAGAAGATAATTAATCTGGATCACATTTATATTTTTGCAGGACATCAAGTTGTAGTGGAGAGAGGCCAAAACAGTACGGTTCTTATTTTGACCTGGGCATGAGTCACAATAAAGCAGTAGTTTCGTGATTTTCCCACGGTCATCAATTTTTTTCATGAACGATACTAGACATGTGGCTATTTCGTTAGCTCCTCTCTTTCCTTGGCTTTCATTCCAATAATAGCAGTGGCCTTTCCTTGTTGTACTTTCATAGAAAGTAAAGTTATACAATGCCAATTTTCTGGAGTAATAAAGTAACATACTTTCTGCGTACGGTGTATTTAAAACTTTCTGTAAGTCGAAGGAGACACACAGGATACTTCTATTTTTCTCATGAATTTTTTGGTGATATTCAAATCTCTTCTTACTTTCAACTTTTTCTTTATCATGTTCTTGCTTTTCTACTTCAGTTTCCGGTCTAGGGTTGTTTTCGAAACCAACACACTTGACACATTTGTCTTTCTTGGGAATATGAATTCCGATATTGAATTCGTTCGTAAATATTTTTCTAAATAACCTCTCTGACACAACATCTATACCTGTTTCTATTTCTCTTTTCTTATATAGATTATAAAGATTTGTAATATTCTTAAACTCATTGGGCAAATAAAGTTTGGTGGAGTCTTTTCTTGCATAGTGTGACGGCACTGCTGGCAAACTTGTAATGAAGTTTCTTACAGAGTTCAACACTTCTTCTTTTGTTTTATTCGGAGGGATAGTTTTTCCTCGCATATCCTCTTTTCCCAAACCATAACAAGCATTAGAGAGTGTGTAATAAACATATCTTTGTGATACATTCAAAGTAGATAATAAAAACTTCAGACAAACTTGACGTTGTCCTTCACCTTCATTAATAAAATATAGAAATGTATTGGACTTTCTGCTTTCATGTTTTACTCTCTTTCTCTTAACAGATTCTTTCTTTGACATCGAAACAAGCCAATCGCGACGTCGTTGTGGAGATAGTGACCAAAAGTAATTAAATATATTCAATCTTCTTTCCTCAGATATATCGTCACAGCGATTAGTGCATTTCTTTGGTTGACATGGATTTGGTCCTATTTCTTTTGCTGGAACTTCTATGCCATTTTTCTTCTTATATTGTTTGCCACTTCGATATAGTTGTTGCCTTTCGCTCGCTTTATTAGGCCGATTTTTCTTATATGCTGATTCTCCCACTGTTCCATTTTCAGCAGCAACCGCTTTTGTTTTCTTCTTTTTCCTTTTCAATTTCTTTTTGGCTGCTGTTTCCTCTGTACTATCTTCTTCCTCAGACGAACCTTCCCAAGAACTTGAATCGCAGTCGTACTCTAAAATTCTTTCTTCTTCATCTAAGAAGTCTGTATAGGCCGATTGCAAAACCATTTTACGGCTACGAAAGTTAACTACCTTGCTAGGTCCAGATGTGGTATCATCAGCTGAAACGTCTCCGGCATTACCACTATACAAGTCTATACCCACGGTTTCTTCAAGAACTGGTGAATTTTGAACATCTTGTACCAATCTTTGATTTGTATTGAAGTAATTTTGCTGGTCAACTGGGGTGTCAATATCCAAACATTGATTATTATTTGAGTGGATCTGCATTTCTTGGAAAACTATTGGTAAACATTCATCAGTCAATAGTGAATTTTCAGGAAAAACTTCAGACACAATAGCAGGAGCAACTAATGCAGATGCATTGTTTTGAATTGGTTGTAAATCTGTATAAATTGGCGACGCCTGATAAATAAGTTCAGAGGAACAATCAGGTACAGGTTGGCTTTGTTCTAAATAATCCATAGAAGTGCGGCTGCAAGTATTTAAATTATGTTGTTCAATCACATTTAAAGAACCAGCAGCGTGATATAAACCCGTGATCTTCTCTGGATGTAGTTCATAATTTATTACTGATTTGGTGGGGGACATTGGTGCATTAGTTAATTTTAGATAATTAGAACCCTGACTGCAAGATTTCGACTCTAAAGGCCTTTCAGCATTTTGAGCAAGTACATCAGTGGCCTGGATTACCTTTGTAGATGAAGAACAGCTTGTTTGAAGATCTATAATGTTCTTTCTGTTTTGAACTATTTTCATAATACGATCTGCTCGCGACATTTTTATCTGCAAAAAAAAATTCTTTGAAAGTAAAAACAACCTTCATTAAGTTATTATATTTTTTCAAAATGATACTTATAATATTTCTAAAATAAATGTTCGATACTAAATTTGAATACTATGTATAAAAATTAAATGTTTTTATTGCCAAGACTGAAATTCTCTTGAGCACCAAATAAGGAAGAAATGTGTCTAAGAGATTTATAATAAAACATTTCCCATTTGCCGCGAACATTTTGGCTCACATTGTGTACCTACCATAAAATAGAGTTTCTGTAGGTGAAGTATGAATTGAAACAATTTTTATTTACTTATCAGACTTATGTTATTAATATTTATGAGTGTTTTTTGCAAAATATTAATAAACCATGTCTTTACTTCTGTGTTGAGGTTATGTTTGAAATTTTAAAAATAATAAGTATAAAAAGATTAATAATAAAAATCTAACTTCTTCTTTATGTGCCGTCTTCTACCGAAGGTTGGCGACCATCATACGATAGGTTTCTCTGTTCTGTTCCGCATGAATTATGTTCGCAGCTTCTGGTATTTGAAACCATTCTCTCAAGTTTCTCTGCTAGGATTTCTTCTTTCTTTTCAAACCTCTTCTACCTTCAATCTTGCCTTCCACGATAAGCTGTAGCAGACTGTACTTATTATTACGGAACACATGGCCCAGGTATGACGCTTTCCTCCTTTTAACAGTTGTTAACAATTCCACCTCTTTACCCATTCGTCTTAATACCTCTGTGTTGGTCACTCTGTCTGTCCAAGGTATTTTCAGTATGCGTCGAAAAATCTAACTACAGAATATTTATCATTTAAAACGAAACACTTACCTTCATGAACGAAAAAAATGTATTTATTACACCATACATAAACTGACAGAGAAAAATTAGTTGTTTACAAGCCGAATAATGCAAGACTGGCCAAAAGTATCCGTTAGAACGTTAACATTGCATATTTTGTATCATGAAAACAAAGTGTAAATTGTTTAAAATGCCTTTTATCTTTGGAAGGACCGTCTTCGAAGTAGATAATGTAGCACGTGTGATATTATTTTAAACAGATAAAATGTATAATACGCCATCTGTACCCGTAACTGCCGTAAACAAAATTGTTTTAAGCACCACTATGCAATATATATTCTGCCATATGAAATGACTAACACGGCTTCAAGGCTCTAATATCTGAAAGTAAAATTGACTTATTTGCTAGAAGTAAACTTGTTAGGTGTGTTATACGACAGATAACATATTTTTGTATTAAAATTTGGAGCATAAGACGCAGTTGCTTTCAAAACCATCCTAAAAATAAAATGTTTAATACGCCAAAAAAGTAGTTCAAACAGCCTAAATTCCCTTTGTACATACATAGAAAAATTCACTGAATCTTATCGTGTATAAAGTCTATTTTGCAAAAAGTGGCGTATTATACATTTTACCTTTCAAGCGTCGATATAATCTTTAACAAAATTTATGGTTCCTTTTTGCAGATCTCTTTGAGGTAAGATAACAAAAAGTATTGTGTTGTCAAATATCTTTTGTGTTTTAGTTTTTATTTCATTAATTTCTCCATAAGTTAATAATATTTGATTTTTATACAAATTCAAGGCTCGATCTGTGATTGGTATACTAAGAATTGGATTTTCAGCTGAAGTATGTACTGTGTTTCCATCAGTATCTTCATTTCCACTTGTATTAACATTTGGGGGTCTAATCTGTATATCTGATATTATGTTTATTCTTTTTTCTTGTTCATTCTTGTCATCTAATGTTTCAGAAATTTCTTCATTGCTTAACTCAGGAAGATAAAAGTCATTTGGATCAAACAATTGATCTGTAATTTCTTGATTTGGATCTGATAAGTTTTCTATTTCTTTTTGTATTACTTCATTTATGTCATCAAGATTTACACATAAAGATTCAGATTCTAGTACATTTATTTCATTATCGGTGTCTATTCGTGAAAGACAATCCGCAACTTTATTAAGGGTTCCTTTTTGGTATTTAATTTTATAATCAAATTCTTCGAGTTGTAACCGCCATCTCACTAGTCGTGAATTAGGTTCTTTTAACGAAAACAACCATTGTAGTGGTTTATGATCTGTAAAAATTATAAATTCTCTTCCGAATAAGTATGGTCTAAAGTATTTGCAACTCCATACTATAGCTAATAACTCTTTTTCTATAGTAGAATAGTTTATCTCTGCTGAATTTAATGTCCTTGACGCATATGAAATAGGATGTCCATCCTGTGATAATACTGCTCCAATGGCGTATTTGGATGCGTCTGTCATTATTTCAAATTTTTTG
The DNA here is from genome assembly GCA_918026665.1 of Diabrotica balteata. NCBI lineage: Eukaryota > Metazoa > Arthropoda > Insecta > Coleoptera > Chrysomelidae > Diabrotica > Diabrotica balteata. Next base: position 74,656,534 of record OU898276.1, on the reverse strand, counting down.
TTAAAATTTGGATAGGCCAGAATCGGTTCTGATATTAACAAATTTTTACAAGTATTAAAGCAATCGATAAATTCTTTGGTATGTTCTATTTTATGGTCTTTCTTCAGGCAAACTGTTAACGGTTTTGTTATTTTAGCGAAGTTCTTTATAAATTTGCGATAATATCCTAAAAGACCTAAAAATGATTTAATTTGTTTTTGTGTTCTTGGAATTGGAAAATTCTGTATGGCTAATATTTTGTTTTTATTGGGTTTAATTCCTTCTGGTGTAACAACGTGACCAAGAAATTCAACTTCTTTCTGAAGAAACTCACATTTATCTAGTTGAATTTTTAAACGTGCTTCTCGTAGTTTATGAAATACTAGTTTTAAGTTTTGAATATGTTCTTGGAGGCTAGTACTGAATATAATTATATCATCCATGTAGACCATGCATATTTTGTTTTGCAAATCTTTTAGTACTTCGTCCATTACCCGTTGGAATGTTGACGGCGAATTTTTGAGACCAAAAGGCATTCTTAGAAATTCATAGTGACCGTTGTCTACGTTGAATGCTGTTTTCTCTATAGATTTTGGATCCATTTCGATTTGGTGAAATCCGCTGGCCAAATCTAATGTGCTAAAATATTGGGCTCTTCCTAACTTATCCAAAATTTCTGTAATATGTGGAATTGGATATCTATCAGAAATTGTTTTCTCATTAACCTTTCGATAATTTATGACTAGACGGTATTTTTTCTTGCCTGATGCATCTAATTTCTTATTCACTATCCATATGGGTGAACTCCAAGGTGAACATGATGACCTTATGATTCCTTTATCTAACATTTCTTGAATTTGCCTTCGAACTTCTTCTTTGTGGCAGTAAGGATATCTATAAGATCTACAATGTATAGGAACTTCGTCTGTAGTTTTTATGGTGTGTCTGACATTGGAAGTAAATGTCAAGGGATCTCCTGTTTTTAGGAATATATCTGAAAATTCTCTACATAGCTTAATTATGTTTTCTCTTTCTTCTGAATTCATGTGGTCTGTTCTTATAAGGTTTCCTAAGTCTATTTTATTTTTCTTATTACATTTCTCATTAGGTTTTTTATTAAAATAATTGAAATTGAATAGTTCATAATTTGCGTTTTCAAAGGGGTATACGTTTATTGGTCTTAGTAAAGTTATTTTTAAAGCTTTGTCTGTCGGGTTTATTATTTCCATTATAGCATAGCCATTTTTTGCTATTGTTAATGTTTCAGGTATATAAACTTTTCTAAATATGTTTCTTCGATTATTATTTCTCCATTAGGTATACTGACAGGAAGAGGATAAAGCATTCTTTCCTGTGCACCTATAGTAAATTCAAATTTAATATCCATTGGTCCTCTAAATTTAATCGGTATCGTTACATTGTTATTATACAGTTGTTTATTAGTAAAATCTATAACTAAGTTCATTCTTATCATATCTTCTAATCCTAAGATTCCATCGAAATATTCGTGAAAATCATATAAGATATAATGAATATAAAAGTCACTTCCAAATTCTGGAAATGCTGGTATTTCGGCTTGATATTTAATAGTCTTAGTATAAAGAGCAGTTATAATATCTACATTTGACTGGTATATGCAATCAGGAAAATATTTTTCGGCGATACTTGGTCGTAGCAAAGATCTGGCATTACCGGTATCAATCAGCAATTTTATTTTTGAATTTCCTACTTCAATGTATGGTAGGGGATTATTCGAATTTATTTCTATATTGACTGTTTCCTTTCCGAGGCTTCTATCTGAAAATTTTGGTCTCCTTGACCGTTTTGTGGTAAATCATACTCAGAATTTCTAAAATAGCTATTGACTTGTTCATGTTGTGGTTCTCTTGGATTATTATTTTCGTTTTGATAATTATTTGTGTATAGCTCTTCGGCTATAGTATCAGGAATTCGTCTAGGGAAATCATTTCTCCGATAATTATTATATTTATTGGAATTTGATCTAGCGTTTGAATTTAATGTGTTTCTAGATGTTATTGACATAGGTTGTGGCCTGGGTAACCGATCATTAGGAATTCGGTTGGGCCTGAATACATTACTTTCTGGTCGGAAGTTTGTGGAACGATTCTGAGATGTAAAATGGTTCTGAGAATGTTGGGTAGCTAAAGAATTTTGGTTTTGATAACCTTGATTTCGATATGTAAAATTAGGATTGAAAGGGTTTTGATTTCGATATGTAAAATTAGGATTTGTTTGATATTGATGTGTGGGATTAAAATTTTGGGGACGATAATTGTTGCTAGGCTGAGTTGGCCTGTTAGATGGATTAAAGGAATTGTATGACTTAAAATTATGATTATTTTTTGGAAAATTATTACTAGAATGTCCATATAAATTTTCAAAATTTTGAAACTCGTCGACATATGCAATGGCATCTTCAAGAGAACTGGGTTTCTTAAGGTGCATATTATTTTTAAGAACACCTGTACATCCTGCAATAAAAGTGTTCAGTGCGATTTTATCACAATGGTTAATTTGGCATAATTTATCTGCATGCTCTATACTAGTATCATTACTTATTCTTTGGACTACATTGCTTCTTAATAGTTGTATTCTTGTTCCAAAATTATGGAGTGTTTCATTTTTAAATGGTTTTGTTCGTGTTAGTTCTTGCATTAAGCAGTCTAAATCACGTCTATCTGCGAAACATTGTTCTAATGCTCTCTTTATACTATTCCAAGTCGTTAGTTCCATGCGGTTTCCTACTAGTGCTTCTGCTTTTCCAACTAGTTTGTCTTGTATGCACTCCAAAATGTGTTTATTTAAATCTGCATCATTATATACAGAATATGTTTGTATTAGTTCGTTGCATCTTAAAATAAATTTGTTAAGAGTATTGGAATCTCCGTCATAGGGTTTAATATTTTTTAGTTTTGATTTGAGAAAATCCCAGTTAAGGGGAGTTTGAGTTTGTGTTTGAGTTTGAGTTTGAGTTGCAGTAGCCATATTTTCAAATAAAATTATTTGTCAAAATATCTCACAAAATTATATAGAAATATGTTTTATAAAAATATATATATATATAGCAATATAAATGCAATATAAATGTTTTTCAAAGATTTAAAATAAATTATTCAATAAAAATAAATATTTTCAATAGCATAAATATGTATTAAAAAAATGGATAAAAATTCTTATTCAGTTACAAAGTATTCTTATTCAAAAAAAATTAAAAAGTATCAGTATTCTTATTCAAAAAAAATTCAAAAATTAATCTATCTATCCTCACAAATATATGAAAGGAAAGGCGAAAAGGAAAGGCACTTACAGTTTATCTGGAGCACCTGCTTCTCTTCTCCGAACTTCTGCTTCCTCTGGAACTCTGCTTCTTCTCGTTAATACCACTGTAGGGTAGAGGTTCGATTTGGATACGCACTACGATGTTGAAACACCAAAAACCGAAAAAGTTCTATCACTTGATGTGTAAAATGTTCTTTTCCGATCCGCACGTATCCTACTGACTGCGCCAATTATAACTTTGAGTTCCGAAAACGAGTTTTTAAAAATTATTTTATTTCGAAAATACAAATTTACAAATTATGTAGACAAAAGTTCTTAAACAAAAGTTAAACAAAAGTTATGAACAAAAGTTGAACAAAAGTTATGAAGCAAAAGTTATCGTAATTGAAATGTCCCTCTATTTATAATATAGTATTGCGTAGTTTCTATTGTCCTACAATGTGCAGATTCTGTGGAATCCAGTGGCGTAACTAGCGTAATTTTTTTTATTACGTGCTAGTCATTACATGACAGTATCTGTTTTGATGTATTTACTTAGCATCCAAATAGTAGGTAATATTTAATTTACTAGTAAGAAAGTAGAAAGAATATATTACAAACAAAATTTTTTTCATATTTATTTTACTTTGCTTGAATTATTTTAATTATTTATACGTAGAAATATATAAATGGTTTCTTTGTTTATTTTTAACATTTTGCTTATGGAGCGTAATAAAACCATAATAGTATATTACATAACGAGAGTTGTAAGAAGCTTATTACATGCGAGTAAAAAAGTTGCGCGCGAGCCGCGTAGCGGCAAGCGCAGTAATTTTACAAGCATGTAATAAGCTTACAACTCAAGTTGTGTACTATACTTTTTCTACCATTATTTTCGTTTATAAAAATAAAAATTAAATTACCACTATATTTACACTGACAGATTAATAATTTTTAATCTGTCAAAATAACGTCTGTTAATTCGTTTCCATGGTAACTCGACCAACTGACTTACAAGGCTTATGTGATATTACACATTTTTATAAAACTGAAGCGTAATTTTTTTTATTACGTGCTAGTCATTACGTGTCAGTATCTGTTATGATGCATTTACTTAGCATCCAAATAGTGGGTAATATACAATTTACTAGTAAGAGAGTAGAAAAAAGCATATAACACATTGTTTAATTTTAAATAAACATTAAGTTGGTACATTATGGACATATTTATGTATATAAAAATATTCCGTCTCAGAGACCTAGGTTAGTAAGGGTTTGATTGCCAACCAAGTTAGTACAGAAGGGTTAAGGTAATAGGAAAGGAAGGAAAATAAATTAAGTCAAACGGAGTCTTAACGGCTTTCTATTTATTGTTTTCTATAGTTTTTACTTTTACGTTCAACGCGATATACTTCAAACTCTTTAAATGATGTCTTTGTCATATTCGTTCATCGAGTTAGAATCTATGGAGAAGCCTGCTATGAGCATATTAACGTGTGTATTAAAAACGGTGCCAGTAGGTATAGCTAACAATCATACCAATATGGCGGTGGGATCAGCGCCTGACTCAATAATATTAAAACTACTATACAAATATGACTAGTTATTCAGAAGATTTAATCATAATCTAAAAAAGTGCAATACATTTTTAATAAACTATGATTTATTTATACTGCGGAAAAATAAAAAACACGATAATTATACATAAAGATAAACTAATGTAGTCAAATAACAAGTATCTGAAAGAGATAATATTATAAATAATATTTTAAAGGGTAAAATAAATATACCTAATAAAATAAAAGAAATATGTTCGTTTTCATCTTATTTATATTTGATAACTACAAACTAACTGACACTTTAAAATTTAGTTCACTTAACAAAGTTTGAAAAGTTAATATTAAAAAAACAAAATTGAATATCTATAAGATCTTTTATTAATACTATTAATTTATTTTCTGAAGTACGGGCCATTACTTTGTTTACATATTTACATACTAACCAGGTGTAACATTATTCCTGAAGATTGTTTTATTAACATTGCTTCTGCTACTGCAACTACGTTGAGAACCAGAAACAATTATTAAACACTATCACAATACAATGTTACAGTTTTTATAAAAGTATTATAAAATTAAAAATAATAAAAAAGAAACAAACGTAAACAATCATGCACGATCTGTCAAAACTATTATAACAATATGGCCGAAGTAAGGTCGTTTTTAGTCACGTGATGCCCTCTCCATAGATTCTAACTCAATGTATTTGTTATAGCGTCCGATCCTGTCCTAAGTGACATAACCTAGCACTGTTGCCAATATAATATATTTTGTATTATTCTACTTCAATTGGATATGCTAGTATTAACATGGTAAAGTAATGAAAAAGATATATTATACCAGCTTGATATCAAGTGATTAATATGAGTATACAGTACTTTTTAAGTTGGTTGGAAATCATAGAAACAAGGATCTCGTGTTTTTCTAATTTACGTATATAAAACTCTTGTTTTAATGAATTCATCTTCATCTAGAGTATTATTTTTATTAATGTTTTTAAACTAACCATTACATTTAAAAAAAATTTCCTAAATAAGTGTATCTTTTTTTAGAAGACAGTGTGTCTACATTGTTGACAGCCATTACTTTTCGGTTACCAAAGGAAAAATTATGGATGCTCAGAATTATAATAGGAAGCTCTTTTATATTTCTTGAAGGGCAAGCATTAGCCGCTTTTATTACTGTAATTGTTACACACAGATGGAAAAATTGGTTTCAACTTATAACTATTAGTATGATACAACCGGTAAATACAAGTAAATACTATACAGTTATATATATATACATATATATATATATATATATATATATGTATATGATATATATATATATATATATATATATATATATACATGATCGGATAAATTTCTGCGGTACTATTATCAAGAGAGATACGTTCTAGTTCTGGTTATCAAATTGCATACTCCTCACTCGTGACGTACGTAAAAATAAAAAACCCTTCAAAGGACACCGATGTCTTAATCTACCTCCTTATTACTCTGGCACTCGACACTATAAGTATATTCTACTGCACTCTGTAAGAGCTTTTTTAGCTAATTACGGAGCTATACTGGACTAACTTAAATGCTTTCTAAAACTCTACAATTATTATTTTAATGCCTTATTGTATTCTATAACTTTTTCTATCAAGGATTTAATTACTTGTAGGTGGTCATTAGTTCCAAGGCCGCTCCTAAATCCAGCTTACTCTAGTGGTTAGTGAAACTCTATCTTAGGTCCTAGTAAGTTAGTAATTTCTCTTATAAAGAAGTTAGCTTAACTTCTAACATTACTTAAAATAAAATAATTTGGATAAATAACATTTTAGACATATTCATAAAAAACTACTCTTCAAAATTCAATTATTCACATATTCACAGCATCCCTAATGCAATAAAACTACTTAACTGGAAGAAATTTCTACCCTTATGTCAATGCAACAAGATAACTTTGTCTCATCTATTGCAGTTTATTACAATTACAAAAAAAATAGCACAAAGTCTACTTTTATCACACAATACTTCAGAGATCTAACTAACTCCCATTTCGAATACACAGTTTCCTATACAGACGGGTCTAAAACTGAAAATGGAGTCAGAGTGGAAACGATTAACAACACAGAGATTCTCAAACATAGAATTTCATATACTGCAACTATACAAACAGCAGAATTTTATGCAATTTACTAAGCAATACTGAACCAAATAAATTGCATACTGACGATAGGCATATTGTTTATCTGAGTTTGATCACATGTTGGGATAGACGGTAATGAAGAAACAGAAAGAAATGTCAAAGAAGCCATAAACGATAACAGTATAACCATGTCATCACAATCTGTAAGTCTGGATTTAAAAAGCTACTTCACAAAGCATATATTCAAGAACTGGAACAATAAATGGAAATCCACACAATCAAAGCTATAGGTTGTAAAAAATAAAATTGGACCATGGCGACCACCGAGGTATGCAGACGAAAGCAAATAATTATTTCCCATTTATAACTAGATACCCAGTTTTCTTATAAATCATTACTGAGAAAAAAGGAAACGACCAAGAAACGAAGTAAAAGGATATTTCTAGCGTCGTTAAAAGTCTCTAGTAAGAGGCTTTAAATTTGCGGTTCACCTAATTTTGCTGTCAGACAGATCTCTCGACTTCTTGTTATTTCATATAGATGTCGCTGCTAGCGTACCCTGGCTGACATTTTGGCTATAATGACCAAATACTAGACTGCATTTCATTTCAGTTAAACTTTCACAAGTGCTCCTGACGATGGGTTGAAAAACCCGAAACACGTGTAGGGCAATGGTTGAGTTCCGATTGAAATAAAATGCAATCTTTTACTTTCATTTGAACGTCTTTCTCTCTGTTAAGAGCGACAAAGATGGTAATTTTTAAAGTTGAATCGTAGATGCACTTCGAAGTAAAAGGATACTTCTAGCATCTTTAAAAGCCTCCAACAAGAAGCTTTGAATTTGCAGTTCTCCTAATTTGCTATCAGAGAGGTCTCTCGACTTCTTGTTATTTCGTATAGATGTCGTTGCTGGCGTCCCCTGGCTGTTGTTTTGGCGATAATGACCAAATACTAGACTGCATTTCATTTCAGTTGAACTTTCACAAGTGCTCCTGACGATGGGTTGAATAACATGAAACACCTGTAGGGCAATGGTGGAGTTCCGATTAAAATGAAATTCAATCTTTTACTTTCATAAATATATATATATATATATATATATATATATATATATATATATATATATATAAAAGAAAAAAGAAAGGAATAACAACATAAGCAGAATGGAGGCGACCCGTGTCGTCAAAATAGCAAGAGAATAACAACCTTGCATAGAGGTATTAATCCGCCAATAAATAAGCAGAATTGCTTATAAAGGGGAGAAAGAAGAGTTTAGGTTCTTTAAAATTTACGAGAACTTATTTTTTTTCTAAAAAATGTTGATTGATTTTAGTAACTTCCAACATATGTTAAATATAATATAGAATTTATTGATCATTTTTATTTTTCATTATTATCTAGTATTTATGTTTATTTACTGCATTTAGACTATTATTATGTTCTAAAAATAGTATGTTATAAGTCGATAAGCAGAGTAATTAGTGTTTATATATATATATATATATATATATATATATATATATATATATATATATATATATATATATAAATATATATATATATATATATATATATATATATAGTTATCCTCCAAAGAATTTTATATATATATATATATATATATATATATATATTACGTAATAAGAAGTATTCCCTTTAAAAAACATATAAAATTTAAAATATAGGGCAGAGCTTCCCAAACTCTGCATCGAGACGCCCTGGGGCGTCGCTGCGTTGTCCCAGGGGCATCGAGTGTCAGCGCGGACTTTTAATACAGAAAATATATATACAGTCGATCCGCCGGATCTTTGCACATCGTCATTATTCTTATTACAGGAAATAAATCAAAACATGTGAGTCAAACGTATGTCGGCTATAAGAATTATTATAAAAATTAGAAAATGGCTAATATTACAATTGACGTTTTTATACTTCTTTTTTATTTCATTTATTGCATTTGGAAAACTGGGTACGTATATATACATTTATGAACGTGATTTTCCAATTTTTGGAAACCTATAGGTTGTCCAATAATATCTACAGTAAATAAATATTTAAACCATAGTTATCAGAAATTAAAGTATTTTTATTGAATATAAGCAACGTTGATGTAGTTTTAGCTATATTTAAATGATTAATGTCAATTTAGGGGTTAAAAAATATACTATTCGTTATTAGCTAATACATGAATTCTTACCTTAATAAATTGAACACGAAGGTAAGGGTTAGTCGTTATAACAACTGTTTGTACAAAACTATGTATTTTTAAAGTATGAAAAAGGATTGATTACCTAAATCAAACGAAAATAATTTATAAAAACATTACAAAATCTGTCAAAACAAAATTTCCAATTGTCATGTCAATTGTCAGTAGACGAATCAATTAGCGATCATTGTTCTATGGCTGTCTTTGTTGAATGCATGGTGTTGTGTATGGACAGGCGGTTTAAGTTAATAGTTTTAGTTTCTGTGAGTAGAAAAGAGACGTAGCATAAAAAATATATCTTGAATAATGTCATGCATGTGCAAAGATCCGGCGGACCGACTGTATTTGATTTTAAATGAGTATAAAATATACTTATCTATTTAGAAATAAATCAAATAAAAATTATAACATTAAGTTCCTAGACCCATGAATTATCTGAAATCATTTAAAAAATTATTCAGTTTGAAAACTATCGGATGACATGGCAACCCCGGGAGTCGAGTGAGCGCCGGGCGCATTCTGTTTCGCCGGTCAGCTCCTCTACCCAGTGTTACCAACTGTCGCGCGTGTAATGTCATTTAGTCATGTGTCATAGTCAAGCTTTTGTTTTGGTTTATTGCGCCCGTGGAGTTTTTTGCTATCAACAATTGATACTTACATTCAAAAGGATAGAAAACGAAGTGAAGATTCAGGCGAGCAATAATATTAAGTTAAGTAAAAAAAGAAATATCGGAAATATGACGACCAATATTTGGATTTTGGATTTACCTGCGTTACTAAAGTGAATGCAGAACTTCTACAAAGTGTTGGCTGCTGAAAGTATGCTTCCTAATAAACTAAAACTAAAACTAGAAAACATTTGGAATCAACCTTTTGGTAAGAAAATTGCGAAAGCTAAATTATCAAACCACGGCTTTGGTTTCAAGAGCATCAATTCCTACCAAAGCATTGCTCGCTTTTTACATAGTAACTTACCGTGTTGCCAAATTTAAAAACCCACCTACGATCGCTGAGAAACTGATCTTGCCTACAGCAGTTGATAGGGTAACAGTGATAATTGGAGAATCGGCTGCTAAAGCAATAAAAAATGTCCCTCTTTTAAACAATACGGTTAGTCGCCGTATTCATGACATGGCAGAATATATTAATGAGTAAATTGTGGAAAAACTTTCAGATTTATTTACCATTCAACTCGACAAGGCGACTGATATTAATGATGATGCTCAATTGATATGTTATATACGGTACATGGACAAAGAAGTTATTGGAATGGAGGCCAAGGGAAGACGTCGGTCGACCACCTACAAGATGGACTGACGATTTAAGGAAGACTCAATAAAAATTTGATAAGAGCGGCGCAAGATAGACGGGGTTGGAAACATGAGGAAGAGGCCTATGTTCAGCAGTGGACTCTTAAGACTGGATGATGATGATACTACGGTACATACAAGAAATAAATTTATGTACGGATTTGTTATTATGCAGAAAAATATGTGAAAGTTGTAAAGATACTGATTTATTCCAGATTTTAAACTCATATAATATGCCTAAAAATAATATTAACTGGGATAGCTATGTAGGCGTGCGTACGAATGGTGCCCGAGCGGTATCTGGACAGTACGAAGGACTAAAAGTTCTCATCAAAACCAATGATCCAAGTGTAAAATGAACACATTGTGTCATACATAGAAAGGCCTCGGCAGCAAAGAATGTTACACCTGAATCAAGTGTTGGGATGTATATTATTATAAGTAGTGAACTTCGTTTAAACATGACCCACAAAATCAAGACTTTTCCTTAAAGTTTGTGAATAAATGATGGCCGAGCACACCTTGTTAATTTAGTATTGAAATTCTCGGTGGCTGTCAAAAGGCAACGTACTCGCACGTGTATACGAATTAAGAAATAACTTTTACACGTATCTACATACAGAATCACATGATGATGTGCACATTAATTCAGAGTTTATAATAAAAGTAGCATACTTATGTGATATATTTAACAAATTAAATAATCTCAATAAGTCTTTGCAGGGAAACAATGCTCATATTCTACAATTGGCAGATAAAATATCTGGGTTTCAGAAGAAGTTGCTCTTATGGAAGCGAAAATTAGAAGATCACTGCTTGTTTCCCAAGGGCTACTGGTCTACTGGGCTAAAATGTTTCCCTGCTTCACAAGGTATTCTACTAGACAAATCGATAGAAATTCTTGATCCCACTTAAAAAAATATGTTTATAGAACATAATGTTATCATCGAGCGAACACTTAGAATTATTTTTCTGAATATATGGAGCATTATTACTGGGCCAGAAACCCTTTCCTGTCATCCACGCCATCGTCACTTTCAACAGAGGAAGTAGAACAACTGACAAAATTGTCCTGTGGTTCCAGCCTAAAGCTTCAACAAGACAATGACAAATTGTTTGAATTTTGGATCTCACTTTCTCATTAATATCATGCCATCAGCACTGATGCATTAAAGGTTCTATTACTATTTGCAACTTCGTACTTGTGCGAAACAGGCTTTTCTGCAGTTGCAGAAATTAAAAACAAGTACAGGTCAAACATAAACTTAGAAAAATAAATAAGAGTGGCAATTTCCAAACTGGAGCCCCGGTTTCATAAGCTGTGCTTAAAAAAGCAAGCACATACCCCACACTAGCCAGCCAGTTACATAAATAAACATCCCTTTTAATTTTTGTTCCTATGTTTTGATTTGGTTTGTTACTTTTTAATAAAAATATAGATGTTCAAATAGTGTCTTGTTATAACTATAACCTGTTACTAGACTAGTACCAAAATTGGTAATTATTATTGAAGGTTGGGTTGCACGATCGTCGCAAAAAAAATAGCGAAGTCCCAAGGGTGTCAATGTATGAATAAGTTTGGGAAGCCCTGGTATAGGGAGTACTTGTGATACTGTACATTTTTATAGATTTGAAAACGTCGCAGTCAACTCTCAATATGGAGGCCTTAAAAGTGTGAAATTTTCAATTTTCAAAGTTGTTTTTTATTTAAACAAATGTAAATTCGCATTTTTTTTTAAATTGCTTACAATAATGTATATTTTCATGATTTACAAAAATTTTTCCCGAAAGCTCGTCGGTAATAAACGTACCGGAACCTATAACGAGTTATATATATAAATATATATAAAAGTAGATAAAAATCGTATTGTATTCTACTCTGTAATTTTGAATTAATTTATTTTTAATTTTGCGATACACTCTCATACTATACGGGGTAGAAACATGGACGGCATAGGAAGAAGAAGATACACTCTCGTAAGTGTAAGGACAACCAATATTTAAATTTACCGCTAGAAATATTATCGATTACTACAAACTGTCAACCTGACAATTCACCCAATTTCTAACTTTTACAACAAATTTATTAATTGAAATGAGGTTAGAAATTTATTTAGTTTACAATTTGGTTTTATATAAATAGCTAGTTAGTACAATTTTTTTGGTTCTTATCATATTAAGTTAAACAGTTTATGTAGTTTATCAGCAATCAACATTATTAATAATTTAAGCGACAGCTCTTAGGCAAACCTCTTACTTTTGTTTCTTCTATTATTATCCAAGGCTAGTAAATAGGAGCATATTTCACTAAAATGTTTAATATCTGATTTTTTGTTATTACAATTATTACACTCTGCTATGAAAGCCATCTTTAGAAAGATTCTCGTACTATAGTTACTTTCAACACCTAATATTTTAAAGGAACCATAATCCATAGTGTGAATATTATCATGTACATGTGTAGCAAAAGTGCATCTTTCTGCATATAATTTACAGTCACTTTTGTAGGAGGTAATCCGATCTTTTATGGAGCTTGAACTTTGTCTTATATATTCCTTATGATAATTTGTACAAGAGATACTGTATATTATATTTGTTGTTGATTATTTAGGATGTCAGTCCTTAAATTTTGGGACCACTTTATAAATAAAAATAAGTAATACCATTCTAAAACTAACAAATATTTCCCTTTATACTGCATTTATGCTCAGTCCAGTTGGACAGGGAATTAAGCAAGAAAGTTGGCAACATGAGTGTGTAAATAAGCCAATCGCGCTGCCACTGCTCATGCCGCTGCCATTGCACGACGCTCCCTCAATTGTCGGTTTTTTTGGAGCGGAAGTCAAAGGACATGCAACGCGAGGGAGAGTGCGTGTTCACATTCAGCCACTCTCACTCGTTTGCCGCCGGTATTTTAGTGTGAAAGGACGTCTTGTGTTTTGTCGTTTCTATACTTTGTTTCAAGTTAAGAAAATAACATTACGCTTATGAAGATCAGTGTTGCCAAAACTCTCAGGCACTCTCTTTTGCACGGATGTCCAAGATATTCCCTTCGCTTAATTGTTAAATTTCCATTTTAAATAATATGTAACTGTAAAGTCGGAATAACTACTAAACAACCACAAAGCCTTATTATCATTATGTAGTAAGAGAACAACATAAAATCGCTGACATACGCACACCGTATTATTTTAAGCTGCAATTAGTAATTAGATATATGCATTCCAAGCGATCCGTTTATTAGCTTTTAAATCTTTAATAGCTGGCAAAATGCATGATATAACTGAGTAATATCTTCTACTGATTTCTATGATTTATGGCATATGGTATTCTCACCGAAAAACAAATAAACTGTCGTTACTATAATTAAAATAAGATAAAATTAAATTATCTTCTATAAATACTATTTATTTAATTAAAATCATTTTCCCTACCTTTCATCTCTTGTTTCGAATGGGCACTTTTGGTCAATTACGTTAAAAAACATTAATTTATTTAATCCTAAATCGTGCTTGTGTTTGTCGTGGCATCGCCGCGCTGCTATCGTCTAAATCAGGGGTCTCCAACTTGCAATGCCTTAAGTGCCAAAACTAAAACCTTTGATGTTGTCGCGGGCCATATAATAATTTTGTTACAAGTAATAACAAAATAAAGTGAGGTATAAAAATAATTAAAACAAAAAAGAATATTATTTCTTTTATTGCTCAACAACTACATTTTTTTATAAACGGAAAATTTATTGATACACTTTTCAATAATCAAGACAAACATTGCAAAAGCAACGAAAAAGATGTAAACCCATGAAGAAATGTCCACCTCCAGTTCAGTTGTAGACACTCTCATAAGATGACGTAAGGAAGAATCGGTAAGTTTGCTTTTGATTTTATTTTTTATGTATTTTATGGAGGAAAAGGCACTTTCACATGTATATGTGCTTCCGAACATTATCATCATTTTTAGTCCAAAATCTCGCAGGTTTGGAAATTTCTCCTTTGACAGTAATTCGAAAAATTCAGGTCCATTTTCTTGTCTGGTGATTAGGAACATGTCTGCTTGAAGATCACATAACTCAAGCTGTAAGTTGGGTGATTGATCATCAATGGTTGCTCCAAGACGGTTATTATAAAGTAGTACACTGCTTTTGTGACTTTCAATTTCTTCAAATTTTGTATTGAATTCATCAATAACTTGTTCAATTTGTAAAATGCAGGATGAAAACTCAATATTTTCCTTACCGTTGAATTCTTCTGCTATATGCAGACACATAGGGAAGTGTGTTAGGCTGTTATTTTCTAAAGCATGTTCAAATACGTTCAGCTTATTCCGGAATCCGTTTTCATTCCGATCAAATCTGAAACCGTCTGGTTTCTTCCTTGAAGACTCAAGTTTAACATGTTAAGATGACTGATCAGATCTGTTATAAAAGCTAACTGTCTTAAAAATTCTGGATCCTTAAACTTCTCTTCCAGTTCAGTTGTGTCAGATGAAACGTATTTGTTGAGGAATGCAGGGATTTCCTTTCTTGTGGCAAAAAATCGTTTCATGCACTTTCCTGCACTTAGCTACCTTACGTGGATGTACATTAGCAAGTCTCCATACTCAGCCTCTGTTTCCAGTAAAAATTGCTTAAGTTGCCCGTGCAAAAGAGATCGATTTCCATCTCTAATCATATTTATAATCTTAATCATGGTTTGGAAAACTTGTTCTTCCTTGACTGATTTTCCACATAAAGCTCCCTGATGTATAGTACAATGAATTGTTGGACAAGTGACACCATTATTTCGAAGCAGACCCACTAATCCAATTTTTTTACCTGTCATTGATGGGGCCCCGTCTTTTGCTATGACTGAACATTTATCAAAGCCTCCAATTCTGTCAACTGTTTTCTTCACAGCCTCATAAATGTCTTTTCCTTTTGTTGTTCCATAAAGAGGACAAATATCAAATAACTCCTCTTTACTGGTAAAATCATCAAAAGTAGTGCGCACAAATATTAACAGCTGACTAACATCGGTTTGATCAGTGCTTTCATCAAAACAAAGTGTGAATTCCTTCTTTGTATGGTTTGATGTGAAAATGGCACTGATTCAAATTTGTCCGCCATTTTAGAATCACCGAAAGCTTTGGCCATTTCAACAGCACATTTTTTATCAAATTGCCATCAGTGAAAGCTTTTTTTGCCCTTGCCAGCTCAAGCGACACGGCATAAGTTGCATGCAAAGAATGCATTTGAGAGTGTAATATTTTACTGAACATACCAGTTTGCTGTTTAAGCTTTTTCTTCAAATCTGCAACTAGGACACGCTGACTTTCATTTGTGTACGAAGCATACTTATTTTCATGCACTGTTGTGTAATGTCTTCTCACATTATGTTCTTTAAGCACTGAAGCTCTCACATTCATGCACACTTTTTTTGTAAATTCTGTTTTCACTATCAATTTTCCATTTTACTGGTTTTACACTCACTATTGTATACGAGAAATCACGACAAAGAATTAATCAAGTTCACTGTTCACTAGCAACGTAATAGATTAGTCGACTAGCCTACGTGTCAGTAGCACACTGGTATAATGGCGGCTGGCGACGGATGGTAAGCAGTGGGAGGTGTGGCCTGCGTGATCTGTAATTCTCAGTTCTCAGTGTAGTTCTCATAGTGGTGGAAGACGATTGTGTTCGATACATGTCTGCGAAGCAGCACGCGGTACAGTACTTGTGATGTAAAAACACTGCTAAACCATAAAATATATAATAAATTAAAAATTTTTTTACAGTAACAGCATTTAAAGAAAATATATGCTTTTTGAAAATCTTACGTGGGTCACAACGAATAGCCTCGCGGGCCGGATGCGGCCCGCGGGACGCTAGTTGGACAAACCTGGCCTAAATACTCGAATTTGCTTATGATGGCCCTGCCTACGCTACCGGCGTCAACTGATTCGAGTAATGATGCTATACGAAACTGAGCGAGTAATATGGGATTCATGTAATACTAATCATAAATTAAAACACAAAGTACATGATGCATGGAATCGCATCAGTAAAAATTTGGATAATACTCCGATAGAAGAATTAACATTAAAAAATAAATCCATTTTGGCTACATTTCGAGCGCGTTAAAAAAATAAAGCATTTATCCATTAGGTCCGGAGCAGGTGCTGAAGATATGTTTTATCCAATACGGTTTTCTTTTGAAATTATGGAGAAAGATTTTGAACACGATGTATGACGTTCAGGAGACGATAAAAACAGAAAAGAGGGAAAGTACGGAATCAAAAGTTCCCGGGGGAGAGTAAATGTTACGAGACTGTTTACTGTTTCTTAAATAATTGTGTAACAAACTACAGGTCATAGTTATCGTTGGTACATTATATATATGTCAATCTCAACTGACTTTTAAAATATTCGATAAACGCTAGTTAAAACACCAAAGATATTTTCAAGAATGACACGACATTTTGACAGTTTGTAATTAAAATTACGTTCCATTGTGTTAATACTATGATTACATGAAAATGGTTTCATTACATGTTTATGTAAAGCAAAAGCTCCATCACCGAGAAATACATAGGGTACATTTATTTGGCTTCCGGGTAAAGGGGCGTCCCGTTGCAAGTTAATAGTGTATGTAAAAATTTTTTGCCAAAGTAAATAGTTTTGAAAAATTCCTTCATCACTTATTCATCCTTGGCCATCCATATTAGCAAAAATAAACCGGTATTCACTGTCAGCTAAAGCCATTAAAACAATGCTATATGTTTGCTTAAAATTATAATAATTCGAGCACTATGTACTGGACAATTAATTACAATGTGGTTTCCATCTATAGCTCCGATACACCGTGGAAACTTATTTCTAAATCCCTTTTCTATAGCTAACCATTCTGATGGTGTTTGTGGTAACTGAAATAAAAAAAAAGTAATTTATTTTTTCAGAAAGTACACAATGAAGATGCGCTAATACAATCTCAACTAGATGACGAAATGCCTACTGCATCAGAGCCAGTCACTTTCTCATCACAGCCAGTCATTTTTCCATCACAGCCAGTCACTTTGCAACTACAGCCAGTCACACTGCCACCACCACAAAATACCAGGCAAAATAAAGAAAAAAAGAAAGACAACATAGGTGAAACACAAACTAAAATATCACAAACTTAAGACAGTTTGAACTAAGTGTTAAAAAATTAAATTAATAAAAAACAAGGTGAAGACAAGTGCGATATCTATGCAAAACTTTTATCTAAGAGAATGCGAAAATATCCTTAGTCAATGCGAGCAAGAATTATGTACCGAATAGATGGTTTAGTTTTGCAAAATCCAGTTTATCTACCATCAAATACCTGCTCACGTAATTCATCGTCATTAGTTTAATCATATTCAGATTACCAATACCAAACATCATCAAGCTCTTTAACGACATCTACGATACGGGCCAGATTCCAAAAGATTGGCTTCGATCTACATTTATCGCCCTACCAAAAACACCACGTGCGAACTTCTGCAAGGACCACCGACTAATAAGCCTAATGAGTCACTTTTTAAAACTTTTCCTGACAATACTTCACACTAGATTATTTAAGAAATGTGAAGAGGTCAGTGGATGGAGTCAGTTTGGTTTCAAAAATGGACTTGGCACGAGAGAAGCGATCTTTAGTATGCAAAAATTGATACAGAATTGTTTAGATCAAAGAAAGGATGTTTTTATCTGTTTCATCGATTACGAGAAAGCATTCGATAATGTAAAACACGAATTGATGATAAAATACCTACAAGAGTTGGGATTGGATGCAAAGGATATAAGAATCATCGCCAATATGTATTGGAATCAGACAGCAACAGTACGTCTTCAAAATTCCAACGAAACAGAAGATTTCTCCATTAAAAAAGGAGTAAGGCAAGGTTGTATACTGTCCCCAATGCTGTTCAATTTATACGTAGAAAAAGCCTTCGCAGAAGCAGTGGAAGACTCTAATAAGGGTATTAAAGTTAACGGCATATTTATTAATAACATCAGGTATGCCGATGATACAGCCATAGTGGCAGATAACATCGAAGATCTTCAATGCCTTTTAAATGATCTAACTCTTGCAAGTGAAGCTCGGGGTTTGAAAATAAATATCAAGAAGACAAAATCAATGATTATAAGTAGAAATGATTACCCCAACGCAAAGATATATGTCTCTGGAGAAGAAATCGAACAAGTCAGGCAATTCAAATACTTGGGATGTTTGCTGAATGAGGGTTGGGACCCCGAGAATGAAATAAAGAGCAGAGTTGAACAAGCCAGAAATGCTTTTTTGAGGCTTCGTAAGTTTCTGACTGATCGCAAATTGGACTTCAACCTCCGATACAAGATGCTTAAGTGTTACGTGTGGCCTGTTCTCCTGTACGGAATGGAAGCATGGACGTTAAAGGCCAGTTCCATTAACAAACTTGAAGTGTTTGAAATGTGGTGCCTGCGTCGAATGCTCAGAATATCATGGACGGACAGGGTCAGAAATGAGGAAGTACTCAGAAGAGCGGGCTTACAGGATAGGGAACTTTTTAATTATGTAAAAAGTAAGAAGACTGCATACTTGGGACACATAATACGAGGAGAACGATACACTTTTCAGCAACTGATACTCGAAGGGAAGATAGAGGGTAGGAGAGGTCTCGGACGTAAAAAAATGTCATGGCTGCGCAATATTCGACAATGGACAGGAATCCACAGCTATGAAATGCTTCGCAATGCTGCTAAAAACAGAATTATTTAATCCAGAATATTTAACATCTCACCTGACAAGACGATGTACGGTGGACGCCTACGCAGAAATGCACGGCACCTTAAGAAGAAGAATGTAGCGTTATAACTGCTACATTGCCTGCTTTCTTTCTTATGTTAATATATTTCGTTAATTCTATTCTCCAATTTCCGTATCTTCTGTCATAATTCATATTCTTCTATATCCTCCATTGTATCTCTTATTTTTCTATATATTTTCTAGGATATAGATTGTATCAGAATTATGTCGTTACTTAATTGATTCATTATTCTCTTTTCATTTTTACTGGTATTTGGTATAAAAACCAGTTGGCGTCCAAATCTATCTTCTTTATATATATATTTTAGTATCTACCTTTCCTATTTTCTTAATGATCATCATTTTCATCTTTTACTCAAGTTTCTAAAGAGTGAATTTTATTTTCATCTCTATTTCTGTTACTTTGGAACGAGAGGTCCCATCTTTATTCTTGTCGACATTTCTCCTTCCCATTCGATACAAAAGTCGATATAAAGACTTCTATTTTCTAAAAATGTCGATTTTCTTCATGACTTCTCTAAGAATAGAATAACCAATTGTTGTGTCGTCTCCAGATTTGGAGTCAACCTCCGGGATACATTTCTCAGGTGCGGGTCAAATTCTATTACCATCCAGAAGACCAACCGGCCTGAGAATGGAACCATTATTCCAATAGGAGAGTTGACTCCGAGACAAGGAAATCCAAAACTACCAACATGGCTTGCTAACAACCAGAGCAGAAAAGACCAGGATAAAACTTAGGATTTGGTGACAAAAATTCTTCTTTCATATACCTAATGTAACACTGTAGCAAGAAGTCGAATAATTTTTATTTAAATTCAATACGATATTTAACATTTATTTTTCTGTTTTTTTTTTATATTTCAATAAACATGTGTTAATTTAACTGTGTATTGTTTCTTCTTTTTACTTGTTTGTGTATGTTGCTCCAGAGTAGGCCATATTCACGTCCTGAGTGAGCTAGCCAGGGAGTGTTTCGTATAACGTCTAATGTAGCAATTTTGTAATTGATGCATTAGGGGTTATGACGGTAAAAATTGGTCCCAACGGGAAACGATTTGTCACTCCAACGTTGTCAGTGATGTTAGTCAGGTTGTAGCAGCAAACTAAGGTTTGCGGTTACAGGTTGACAACAGCAGCTCAACGTTGGGATGTTACAAATTGAGCCTCGAAGGGTTACAAATTGGCACCCAATGAATATTTGTTGGCACGTCATAGATTGACGTCCAATGAATGTTCGTTGGAACGTTACAAATTGGCGCACCAACGTAATATACTCTGAGTAATGCATACATTCTTGTATTTAGTTGAAACAATACTTTTCTATTTTCTTGCTATTATTATCTTTAACATTTTTCTTCCTTTTTGGAGTAATAAATTTATTAAATTTCAGTAAAAATATCTATTTTCTATCTTACTTACTTTTTGTACTTAGTTTTTTATCTAATTTTTACTGATAGTTTTTTTTGATCACCAACCTTTTTTGTCTGCTGGTTATCATTAACCTTGACAAGTTCATGTGTTGTTGGGTAGTGTTAAAACTTAATTAAATATAAAATAGTAGTTTTATATTATTTTCTTAAAATTTAATTATCTTTATCTTTAAAGTTAATTTGGTTACTTGTTGCTTTACATAAATTGTTTGTTTAAATAATCTTACAAAATGGCTACCATCAACCCTAAGCATTTGAAAACTGATGAGTTAACTTATGAGTTAATTATTAGAGATCTTGAGGTTCCTTCTACAGTCGATGAGAAAAGAAAAGTCCTTAGTGGAATTTTGTCTCAGGAAGCAGCAGACAGAAGCTTCTCTGAAACACTTGTCTCTCTTGATTTTGATCAAGACCATAATCAGGCCTTGGCTACTCTATTTTCTTCTATTTTATCTTCTATTTATCTTCTATTTTATCTTCTATTTATTCTTCTATTTATCTATTTTCAAAGAAGTGCAAAAGAGAATACGTCACTCTTATGCGACGAATTCTAGCAGGTATAACCTTCGTAGACGTGATGTCAAATATCACGTTGGTGATAAAGTCTGGAAGAAAAATTTTGTCCTATCAAAAGCTGTCGATGATTTCTCTGCAAAACTAGCACCAAAATTTGTCCCTTGTATTGTCAATAAAGTTTTGTCTAAATTAGTCTACAATTTAAAGGATATAGATGGAAATGATCTTGGAAATTTTCATGTCAGGGATATCAAATTAGATGTCACTGATTCTAGTGACGATGAAAATCAGTAATGCATATTAAAAATATATCTTTTGAGTAAAACTTGCAGTTATACTATTATATCTTACCTTTAAGTGTAATTTAAACTTACATATATCTTGTATTGCATATATTTTAAATTATCTTCTTATCTCTTTTGTTAAGCTTATACATATTTTTTATTACCTGCGTTAACAAATATCTTCGTTATTTATGGACTTTTCAATAAAATATTTCGTTATGAGAACCTTTGCTAGAAAATTTATCTACTACCTTTCACAAGTTTGATTGTTATTTACTTTTCTTTATCTTCGTTTAATAACACATTATCTATTACCTTTGCAAGTTAGCTACTTGTATTACCTTTATAGTGTTATTAAAACTATTGCGGTAATAACTTATGTCTAATTTTCATACCTAGTGCAAGTGTCTTGTTTTTCCGTTAAATGGGTTCAAATATGAGATTTGTTCGAGCAAGCACATAAAAATTGCCTAGGATGATTTATCTTCGCGGGACTTGAGGTCACTGCAGGAAAACTATTAACAAGGGCGTTAATATTTTCCATTTACCCATTAGGGGTGTTGCGTTAGGCATAATTCTTTATCTTTTGGAGTGAAAGTAATCTTATGCATATATCTTCTTTTAATAGAAACCTCTGGTGTAAGATTATGAAGCTTTGAAGTTTTTGATTGCATTTGAATTGTCTTTAACATTTTAAATACATACGTCTATATTTATGCAGTTCTAGTTCTATTTCTTTTGTGTAGATCCCTAGATAGTGTTTAGTGTTATAGCAATTTTATATGATATTACCACAACTTGTCTTATCTTTGCTTTGTATTTTCCTTTATCATAAGTAAGCCAAATTTTATGCAGTATCTTTAATGTCTTTTGTGTAGAACTTTGACTTACTAGGTATTGTGAAGAATATACTTATCTTTATCTAACAATCAAAATTACTTGTGTTACTTAATTATCTTGATATTTACCTACCTTTAATTTTTGATACTATTTGGTACAAAAATTACTTTATCTTATACTAGCTTAATGTTAATTTGCTGTTTTATTGACTTGCCTTAGTCCATAAATATGCATATGCAATATGCCGAGAATTCATTCTCATTATCTTATCTTTAATAAACAATGTAATTGTTTCCAGACCATACTGTCTATTGAAGTTTAGTCATAATAAGTTTCTCTGATTTAGTTCACAATGATTGCCCTCATCAATGCATAACTATAATGAATTTTCTTTTTCTTGAGTGTTATATTTTAATGAAATTTTTTTTTGCATTTGCAAGGTAGATTTAACCTTATGCATACTACTATTTAGAAATCTGGTGTAGGGTTGTGTCTCTTTGAAATGACAATGAAAAGGTTTTTTTTTTATACCCTCTTGTATAACTTTGCTCTATACAATTTTTCTGTATAGATTACTTTATTATTCTAACATGTACATAACGTTTGGATATAAATCAAAGTATATTTATGACTAATTTTTCTTCTTCAGTTCAACTGAGTATAATTTTGCGCAGTTTTCTTTTCATCTTGTGTAAATTTTATACTTAGTAGATGTCTAGATTGGTCTTACTAAATTTTTACTTATTTCTTTTATATTTTGACGTTTACCTTATCTTTCTTAACTGCTTATAATGTTCTACTCATACTATCTCATGCAATATATGCAACTAAAATCTAGATTAGTATTATGATAACTAATATTTGGACTTATATACCTACTGCATTACTGATGATTATGATATCTTATCTTTTATAACTTAATGATTATATGCATATCTAGTGATATTGCTAATATCATAATTACCTATGTTTAAAATTAGCTTCCCTTAAGAACTAATATTCTTGAAAGAATGTCTTTCTAACGATGTTTATCTACATGCGTGATAGATACATCGTCCCCATATTAGTTGTTTTTGTATGATATATATGTAATTACATATATATGGGACCGAACTGTGGTGGAGATGTACATTTATACCACTGGATCTTCCTTTAATGGTAAGGTTGTCTTTAGGGTATGGCGTCGGGGGGTTCATAGTACACAGGACTGTCGTCTCTGAGGAGCGCTTTCGAGGTTTAACCATGGATTATGGGCTACTGCGTTCATACCAACATGATTTCAATCGACCCAGTGTATAATCGATGTACAGTACCAAAGGTTGCGGATAACCCTTAACGTAGCTTTTCTCCCTCTTGGTCTACGACCAATTTTAGTGTGACGAATACTATAATTCGTTGGGATAAAATATTTCCCTGAGTATTAACTCTAAAGCCTTGTAAGGAATTGCTATAAGGTATAGCATAGGATTATTTACCTTACAATTTTAGTGTGACGAATACTATAATTCGTTGGGGATGAAATAATACCCAGAGTTCTCACTCTAAAGTCATTTAGTGTATATAGTATTACAATACTGTAATACATAGTTTATAATTATGTAGTTAAAATTTTAGTTTAACGGATATTATAATTCGTTGGGTGATAGTCATTTATTTTTTGACTTAGGTTAATATAAGTATATTAATTTTTATATCTTATAACAAGTTAACCATTTTCACTTTATTTTGTTTAAATAATAGTATCTAAACTTACAAGTTATTATACCTATATCTAGGTATCTAGATAACTTTATTATTTGGTAAAGATTACCTTTATTATTATTTTGATGATCATAACATATAATGAGTTTAGTGATGAGAAAAATTTCTCAAGGTACTTTCGAAATTTTTCTACCGGGTGGTGGAAGTGTGTAGCGTTATAACTGCTACATTGCCTGCTTTCTTTCTTATGTTAATATATTTCGTTAATTCTATTCTCCAATTTCCGTATCTTCTGTCATAATTCATATTCTTCTATATCCTCCATTGTATCTCTTATTTTTCTATATATTTTCTAGGATATAGATTGTATCAGAATTATGTCGTTACTTAATTGATTCATTATTCTCTTTTCATTTTTACTGGTATTTGGTATAAAAACCAGTTGGCGTCCAAATCTATCTTCTTTATATATATATTTTAGTATCTACCTTTCCTATTTTCTTAATAATCATCATTTTTATCTTTTACTCAAGTTTCTAAAGAGTGAATTTTATTTTCATCTCTATTTCCGTTACTTTGGAACGAGAGGTCCCATCTTTATTCTTGTCGACATTTCTCCTTCCCATTCGATACAAAAGTCGATATAAAGACTTCTATTTTCTAAAAATGTCGATTTTCTTCATGACTTCTCTAAGAATAGAATAACCAATTGTTGTGTCGTCTCCAGATTTGGAGTCAACCTCCGGGATACATTTCTCAGGTGCGGGTCAAATTCTATTACCATCCAGAAGACCAACCGGCCTGAGAATGGAACCATTATTCCAATAGGAGAGTTGACTCCGAGACAAGGAAATCCAAAACTACCAACATGGCTTGCTAACAACCAGAGCAGAAAAGACCAGGATAAAACTTAGGATTTGGTGACAAAAATTCTTCTTTCATATACCTAATGTAACACTGTAGCAAGAAGTCGAATAATTTTTATTTAAATTCAATACGATATTTAACATTTATTTTTCTGTTTTTTTTTTTATATTTCAATAAACATGTGTTAATTTAACTGTGTATTGTTTCTTCTTTTTACTTGTTTGTGTATGTTGCTCCAGAGTAGGCCATATTCACGTCCTGAGTGAGCTAGCCAGGGAGTGTTTCGTATAACGTCTAATGTAGCAATTTTGTAATTGATGCATTAGGGGTTATGACGGTAAAAATTGGTCCCAACGGGAAACGATTTGTCACTCCAACGTTGTCAGTGATGTTAGTCAGGTTGTAGCAGCAAACTAAGGTTTGCGGTTACAGGTTGACAACAGCAGCTCAACGTTGGGATGTTACAAATTGAGCCTCGAAGGGTTACAAATTGGCACCCAATGAATATTTGTTGGCACGTCATAGATTGACGTCCAATGAATGTTCGTTGGAACGTTACAAGAAGAAATACCAAACACCCTCTTTGGTGCATGTCTTTCCACAGGCTGAACAATCTCAACAACAAATGACTCTAATTGAAACAGCATATTTCAACGCTGCCGAAATGTAAATATTATTAAATTTTTTACGTTTAGTTTGTTTTTAAGTTTAATTTGTTACTGTATTATTTGGCCAATTTGATTAAACATAATTTAAAACTACTTGTGTTACTATACTTTTATTTGGTTCTTTAGTACAGAGTTAATAGCTTTGCATACTTCAGGAATAATTAACGAAATGGCTGGTGTAGACACCTTAAATAAGTAGTGCAGACTTCGATAACTATCCCCCGTTGCTAAATAGCGCAAGGCTAATACCAAACGTATTTTTGGTGGTATGGTAATTCTCAGTTTAGTTTGGTTTTTTTGTATCATGCTTTCTATTTGATTTACCAAAAATTCAAAATCTGTAGGCGACACTCTGCAAAAATTAGAAAACTCGCTAGCAACTCCTTAAAAAAATTTTCATACTAATTTTATCACACAAAAATTGTTTCACTCATTAATTTCATACATCCTATATTCACATGTGTGCACATAAAGGAATTTTTAGTAGTATTTACTAACGTCGTTATATTGCGATTAATTTCTTTCACCCACCATCTTCTTTGACGACGGCGACGGCGTATTTGATTTCTTTTTAAAACATTCAAATAATTAAGTATATATCGCACCCTCAGTAATATAGAGGCACAATTCAAAAAAGTAGATTTGTGGGAAATCGCATTTAAAGATTCTGGTATCCGACATTACAGCTATTTTTTCAAATAAAATGCTTATTATTTAAGTTATAAATATGAAATTTGGCAGATCTGTTATTTGATAACTGCACTAAAAATTGCAATGAGGAAAAAATAATAATATAAATAAATTCTATTAATTACAAGGAATGGAAAAAACTACTTTCGAGTTAGTCCCGTATAGTATAAAAAACCATAACAGAAATAAGGAACTATTTAAGTTTGATCCCTTATATTATTAGTGTCCCTGCCACTGTTTAATTTTTAATCGTAAATGGTACTCTATATCACCAATCCCAACCGATGTTTGAATTTAATGTTTCTGTTTTATAAATAAAATATCAGGTAAAATAATAGTAATACTTTATTAATCAGTGCAAAATATAACAATAATCTAAAAAAAATTCAAAACAAGAGTTAAACATAATAAGATAGCTTTAATATTGTCACATTTATGAGTTTTAATTCCAAATAAAACTTACAAGTAGGAACTCCTCAATTTTTACATTGTCGTTTACTTAATACTTAATTGTATATCACAATATCTCCACAGTAAACTTAAAAAATTATACATAACAAAAAAACATTCATTCCTCCATTCTAAACTTCGAAAACTGCACATAACAAAAAAATTCATTCTAAAAAATAAAGTCTTCAAAAATAAAATTCAGTCTCAAAACTTTAGTAATATTAAGACATGTTGTTATAATAAGACGCATAGTATGGATCTATCAATTGTTTATTAATAAGATCCTTAAGATCATTCTTTTTAGCACAACTAAGTGGAAGTGCCTGGAGGTAAGCTTTCTGCATGGTTATTTCTTTAATATTTGGCATTCTCTTCCTCTTATCACGAACATTAACTTTTTTAAACTCATCCTTATATGAGCACTTGTAATAAAACGAAAATGGGTCTTCTTTGGTAAATTTCAGTACTTTAATACTATTTCATACAAGATTATTTTTCTGTTCATCTGTATTAAAATTATAGCCCCAATTTTCTTGTAATTTCTGAAGATCGTAAAAAACATTGTAAGTTAAACTGTGAATAAATGAAGCACCCATTTTCCTTGCTCTTTTGATTGCTGAGATGTATTGAACAGGAGAGAATATTGGGCCAGTTTTCCTATCTCTAGCTATCTGCTTTTGTATCAAACTATGCACGTTATCAGCTTCGTTCTGAGTGTGCCCTTTTATGAGATATTTGTGAGTTATCGACGACAAATTTTTAGATTGGCAACAGCGTATAAGTATAAGCATGTAAGATATTTATTTTTGTTTTGCCCACAACAGTTATCGGAAAAAATGTTATATTTACTTCCCTGTCACCAACTTTATCAGACACCATCTGTAAATAATGGAAAACACAGCTCCCTATCTCTGTAGCGCCTCTTTTCGCTTGAGTCTCGTCCCAAAAATAACAATGGACATTTTCATAGCCTTTAGAGATGTCCATTGTTGACACATCGTTTTCGTGTATTTTTTATAATTCCGTCATAGTGAAATTGTAACTATTTAATTTAGATTTGTAATAGAATGGTGATGTTTCACCGTTAGGACTTTGCATAATTTCTTGTACATCGTAACATACACAAATATTGCACTCATCAATGTTCTTTCTGTCATTCTTTTTTTCCTCCCTGCATAACTTCTTTTTTCCAAATGCGTATGATATTGATCCTAAGATTCTGTTTTAGTGGTTCAGTAGAATTTTGGAACTGCAGGCAAAGATCGCATTGATCTTTTTTTGGTTGATAAAAGCCAAGGTTAAATTTTGTGTTAAAAATTTCATAAAACGTGTGATATAGTCCAGCCGGGCGAGACCTTTCCTCTTGCAGTACTTCAAAATCTCTAAAGAGCTCTGCAATACTTTTACCACTACTGATGTACTCTCTAGAGGTAGATGCTCTTAGATAATGTGACTCAATGCGGGGTATAGAGTTGATGAAGTTGGTGATGTCATTTATAAGCTCATCACTTACACTTTTATGACTATTGTGTTTGCCGCGTTGGTCATCCTTTATGAAGCCCCCAGTTTTTCTACTATCTTCATGTACATTTCGAATCATCTTATGAGAAATATCAATAGTATTAATAAAAAAGCTTTTGCATACCCTAACTCTTTCGTTGTCTACGGAAAAATAAAATGCATGGTTTGGATTTCGTGGTTTTTCGGCATTGGTATACTTGTACCTAGGTGTAATCTGTGCGCTATTAGACAAAACATACATTCTTTGTAATTGTCTATCCCCTAATGCCCAAAATGCACTAAATAATTTCAACCTTTTGGAATCATCGATTCGCTCACTGCATTTTAATCTACATTTTTGGCCACAAGGTGGTTTCATATTACGTGCAGGAACCAATTTGTTCGAATGTATAGCTACATAGCTTTGACCCAAGTTTCGTTTCATTTTTTGCGTGTTTTGTATCCATTTGGTTGGATCTGCTTTACGTTTTCTTGATTGTCTTTGAATGTTATCATTTGTCATAGTTACATTGTTTGTACCAATCGAAGTTAGAGTTGCTGTGATCCGTGGACGTCGACGAAAATGTTCTTGTTTGTAAGTGGGATCGTCATCACTGAGGCCTACGTCGCTTTCTTCTGAATGTATTGGAGACATTATGTAACTACGTACTGTTCTTGATCTAACTGATGGCAACTCATCGCATCTCGATCAGGATGGCATGGAAATATTGGCTTTAGACGTACCTGGCTGAGGAACGAACTCGCCGCAAATCGGATCAATTAAAAAAATAGTTAAAATTTTCATGTAAATAAGGGCCAATTACAAAGTTCGCCATCAACAATAAAACAATTTACGTACTATAATGAACCAATAAGATATGATTCCGTATAACATCTCTACTTTTTGGCAATATAGCGAGCTATTATGAATTAAACCCAATTATTAATTACATTTTACATAATATAAGGGCTAAACTAAAAATTGTTCTATATAATAAAAAATGTTAACATACAAACTCACCAGAATTTTGTCATAGAAGGGCACAAACAGGAATCGCACGACGTTTGAACAGTCCGCCTTTGACGACTATAGGCACGTTACTGATTGTTACCTTGTAGCAGTAAAAACAATAGGTTGGCGGGGAGAGTAAGAGAGAGGCACAAATATATTTACCGAGCAACTAATGTCCTATTTCTCTCTCTGTCAGCGCTAACCGGTAGAGAATTTAATTTTGTGCCCATAGCATCTAAAATCTCAATTTACCAAAATTTTGAGTTGATCCCTTATATTACTGAGGGTGCGATATATTGACAAGACATAACGCTATCGTCGCAATGACACTCCACGTCCTTAGCAATATTTCCGGCAGCGGCAGGAGCAGTGGCAGTGGCTAAGTGTAAATGAGACATAAGATTAAAATTTGAAAATATATAAAAGGAACAATAAGTACATTTACTCTCTGGTAACCATCTGGTAAAGTTGTAAAATTATGATCTTTGACAAAGGCTAAACATTTTTTTATTAAACTGTTGTCATTATGTTTTTAATACAAATGGTAAATGTGTCCATTCTTATCAACTCTTTAGGAATTAATTATTCCTTCCTTGGATAATTACATCCTATTCTGCAATATTACTTGAATGAGTATTATTTATTATCTACACTTTATCTAATTTACATACTGATGCACGTCATCGGCGTAATAGCCCGTGACGTCACATGATACCAACACGAAATATTTAGGCGATAGGTGTGTTCTTTTTTAGAATCACTTTGCCGAGTACACTGGCATTACAGCCACTAGACATATTTTATTATATACGCGTAGAAATAATATTTAAAATTTCTATTAATGTTAACTTAAAGAAATACACAATAATATGTTTCATTTAATTTGTATAAATGCATTATAAAGCGTTTTTATGAAGAACATTTGTTCGGAACACACTGTAACTGTAATCGAACGAAGGTGAAATTTTGGCATAAATTGGTAACACTTATTTGACAGTTGCGGTGTTGACACTTTTTGTACTTTATTATTTTGAATTTTAAAGTGAATACCTCTTGTTTTATATTTTTACCTATTTAATAAAATCTGTTCTTTTTAGAACAAAATTAGTGTGTTTTATTTCAAAAATGTCACGTAAGAATTTAAATAGTCGTTGTAAAGAGATGGTAATACTTTTGCAATAATTATGTGATCTATTTGATTTAAAATGGAGTCAGGATTTTTTTATACTTTGGCAACTATGTCAACTTCGATCTCTGACGTAGATAATGACGTGCATCGATATGTAAATTTGATGAAGTATAATTAAAAATTCTAAAATGTTAATATTTAAGTAAGTAAAAGCACAAGTTTTATTTTTTAGTCAAACTTACATTAAATAACGACAGATTTTCTCCAATAGGTTGAAATAATTCTTAATATATTTTTCTCTTTTATTTTATTTAAGGGCTGCGTAGGTCTCTATTTGCTGACTTTTCATATGCACAAAATATTAAGAAGTTTAGAGTTACTACGTAACATATCAACTAAGCTGGATGTACAAGATGATACTTTTGAAGAAAAAACCCGTAATCAATCTCAAAAAAGAATGAATCTTGCCTATATAGCCATGATTGCAAACTTCATAACTCACACTATTTTTATACCATTTTGGATTGTGGATGATAGAATTGACATTATTCATTGGTTTTTTACTTATTGTTATATTGAACCTATAAGAAATGTGATGAGTGTATTGGGAGTCATTTCTATATTTTTAGGTAAAAACTAAATTTACTATATTGTAAGTAAGTCTTTTGTGATAAGTTTAACGCTCCATTCACACAATACGACTTTGGTTGTTGCAGAGACCACAAGGCGTATAATAAAAATTTTGGCGTTGTGGTTAGTTCATCCCCGTAAAAAAAGACAGAAACGTACATCGACTATATTGGGTATATCTTTTTGGGAAAAAACGTTTATAAATCTCTTCACAACTATTTTTTTTCGCTGTGAACTATAGTATTTGGTTCCACAGATAATTCAGCGGAAGAATTACTCTTTAAGTTTTCTACAAGAGGTAGAAACTTATCTTTTTTGAGAACAGAATTATCACCATTTTCAGTGGATGCATTAATTTCTGACTGATTCTCAGCTAGTGGTTTGTAGGTCACTTCGCTTGCTATAAAGTCCATCTCGTTAAATATTTGGTGGTTTTTTGAAGCAGCTTGAAATATTTTAATAGAAAAAGCACTTTCATGTACACGTTATGCCAGAGCACCTAAATGTCTAATTGTTACGACCTTGGCTGGATTTGTTAGCAGCCAGTTATGATGCGTAGCCGCAAGATACGTTTTATAAGGGCAGTAGACTCCAATGTTTAAAGGCTGCAACCTCTGATTATGAAGGAGGAATGACAGCAGTACGATTCGGTTTTCTTGATACTATCTGATTACTTCCACAGAAATGTGGTATTCATGGTTATCAACAAGCAGCAAAACCCTATTTTGTTGAGTATATTTCACGTGACTGATGAAGAGTTTTATTACCACAGGAGAAATTTCTAATGCCATATATCCTGTTTCCAAAAGCAACAGCTGTGGCTGGATATTCATCCCCCTAAGGAGCAACGATCGAGGGCACCACGAAGGGAGACACCACTGTCATTAAGCCAGTTTCATCTAAGTTCCATATATATTTTGGTCTAAACATGTACTTCTTAAGAATGGAAATGTATGTGGAGAAAAAATCATCAATGACAGGTTTATTGAATGTCATTGGCCTACTGATGCTTGGGTAGTCTGGCTTGCGTAAAGATATATCTTTATCGTGCCTTTTCATAAAGCTCTTAACCAGTCAAGACCTAAAAGAGGAACTTTTAATATAGAACAATTATTATAATAATCATAAGGCACAAGCCTGCGATCTTAATAAGATTCCAAGATGTCCACATCGCGGTATGTAATTTGCATAATCGAAGGCAAGACTTCGTATTTGCTTGTAGTTTAGGCCATAATTCAAATTAGAATATTTTTTTATGTAATATATAAGGTGTTCTTCTTGAACTGTTGTAAATATTTGTCTTGATGTATATTTGCTTGAAAACGACACATCCTCCTCACTTTTCTTACGAGAATCCTTCCAGACAGCCAGAATCTCTTCTTTTGATTTCTTCTTTAGAAGAATTTTTATACGTGATTATATTGTTTGTCGTTTCACAAAATATTAGGTTATGTTATGCCATATGAGGTTATGTTTTTGCCATAATATCATAGGTAAGTATACTGCCATAAGTAGCCTAGTATGTAATACACAAATCAAAGATCTAAAACAAAAGCGGTGCCTACGACACAAAAAATAAATTTATCTAAAAACTTATTTAAAAACACTAAAAACACTATTTTACACTTAACTCGGAAAAAATATCTAAAAAAATATCTTATACTAAACCTGGCGCGAAATTCAAAAATAATACAAAATTATTAAGGATAGCCGAATGTTCTCTATAGCTGAATGTAAAACTCTTTCCCCTATATTGCTTTATTGGAGTAATGGAGTGTGGGGTAAACTTTCGTGCGACGTTTTGCGGTAATGACCAAAGTCGTATTGTGTAAAAGGAAGGTAATTTAGTTTAAAAAATTTTGACTTATCGGTTAGTAATCATACCCTGACATAGAAGATTTCGGGACAAAAATATGAAGTGTTTCATTTTATATCTAGGTACATATTTTTTATTATAAATATCTAACTTCCGAATTGTTTTTTTAATTAAAAAAACATACTTTTGAAGTAAGTTATTATTTGGACAGAATAGTATTTTGAATATAAAGATTATTTGTAAGTACACGTGTTGTAGTATAAGCGTATTAAGCTTTTTTCAATTGTATAAGCCAACCATATTAAAATATAGCAGGCTTTCTAAGACAAAGTATAACTTTTATGAGACAATTTTATAATAAATGAAATGAGGTTGAATGCTCGAATAAATGAACTTTGAAAATAAGGCTATTATCGAGCACAAGTTAATTAAATATATCCCAAGTACTTTCGCTTAAAATAGCATCTTCATGGGAATTTCGTCAAAATGTAAACTATCCGGCAAGCGTAGAATGTCATCCCTCCAGATACTGACAGAGAATGTAGCGTAGAAGTAATTTTAAACTGTTTGTCCTCGTTTTAGTGTAGTGTTTTGTACAATTTTATGTTATTTTTAATGTTTCCACATTCTACGCTTGCCGGATAGTTCACATTTTGACGAAATGCCCCTGAAGATGCTATTTTAAGCGAAAGTACTTGGGCTAGATTTAATTAACTTGTGCTCGATAATAGTCTTATTTTCAAAGTTAATTTTATAATAGCCGAAAAATTTTTCTGTAGAGATAAGTATTTAATATAAGCTTCTTTAAGCGAATATAAGTCAATTCCTTGGACCGACCGTAGAACAAATAATTCAATTTTAAGAGAGCTAAAACAATTAAAATATTTTGGGCATGTTATGAGAGCAAACACAGAAAACATGGAAAGACTCATAATACAAGGAAAGGTAGAAGGCCGAAGATCACGAGGAAGATCCCCAACAAGATAAATAGATCAAATTACAGGAATATGCCAAAGACCTATGCATGAATTAAAAGAAATGACCAGAGACAGAGATATCTGTAGACGGACAATACACGACATCACGTCGACCACTACACTCCCCCTGGGGGGTCAGGATTGAAGAGAGAGAGAGAGAAGCCTATTCAGCTTTTATTGTATAGTTCCAAGCTTTCGGTGATGAATTGTGACGAATTCCACAAAAAATAACAAAATTCCTTCTCGAAAATCCTATGATGGTCAGCAAATACTTCACAGCAATTATTTAGAAGATTCACGCACAAAAGGTAAAATAATCACACAGCCCTGCACAAATTAAAAAAAATAATATACAAAATGTGCTTGTCATCGTCATGCATCGACGCATCCTCAAAAACCACAATCTCCTTGGTGACATCCTTTTCAACTTAGAACTTGAACCATCCGAAAATCAAGCCATCTTATACACAACTAGTCCTATTCCGAACATATAAGAATAAGAAGAGAATCTGCAAGCCATCCCAGACCACAGTCACATAATTATATCCAAGTGAACACCCACAAAATATACAGATACAAACAACACAATACCAAAAATACTCACTACACCAAAGAAAAAACAAAGAAACACGTACACAAAACACACTCCTATTCCGTTCACATCTAAAGCATCCACTCCCTACCATAATCCTCTTCTTCAAAACTCCCTACCTACACAGCCCTACAAACACAAAACACACTCTCACCAACACACACTCAACCGACGCTATCACCCATAGACTCACCCCACTAGAACAAACAACACCTACACAACCACATGTCAGAAAATGGTCCGTTACAATCGGAGAAAATCGGAATGGTTTGATCTACATTTATTCGAAGACTGGTTAAATTTATTGTGCTCCATTATTTTTAAAAACTTCAAGAATTAAAGGTGTTTTTTTTTTATTTTAGTTTGATGGCCTTGAATGAGCCAATTAGCCAGACAAATTTAAAGATAAACAATTTTAACAATCAGAGGAATTTTTTACAGTTAGAGGAATAAACATACAATCATCCGTACAATCTAACGTGCAATTGTTAATAAATTACATTTTTATTAATTATATTAATTACATTGTTAATAATTACTTTTTTTTTAATTCTTTTTTCCTGCGCGAAGACATAATCCAATTCAATTAATTTTATATATAATATATAATATATATATATATATATATATATATATAATATATATATATTAATTTTATTTTTTTCCATGTTTTTTTACTGCCATAATACAATATTTACTTAAATATAAGGGTTAGTTTTAAGCTACAATTTATATTTACAGTTTTTGATATGTTCGTAAATCGATTTTAATATATTGATATCTCTAGAGAAAATCAAATTGTTGAGGTAGACGGGAAGTGGAATTTTTAATATAATAAGATTATCATAAAATTTGTTTATGTTTACTGATTCGTGGGAACATTCAAGGAAAATATGTAATATTTTCTTTTTTTCCTTTTCATAATATTTTCACCTTTTGATTGAAGGTGTTAATCGGGGACAATTTATCCATAAATCGATCACTGTCATATAAGAATGCGAAAACAATAATATTAGTTTTGTTCCTGTACCGCCTAATAGCACGTATCTAACGCAACCGCTGGATGTTTGCTATTTTAGACCACTGAAAAATAAATGAAGATCTGTTTTGACTAAATGGAAGCAAACACAACCTGGCCCTACAAGAAAAGATCGATTCCCAGGTCTACTGAAAGAAACATTAGTAGAACAAGGGCAAAAAATGCTGACAACATAAAAGCCGGGTTCAAAGAGCCACGACTTATTCCTCTTGACCGAGAAGCTGTTTTCAAATAAAAACCTTCTCAAGATAGGCCTGTTGGAGAAATTGCTAACGTTTTGAAAGATATGTTTGAAACAACAAGATATGTGAAACCGACCATGTCCGGCAGACGGAAGAAACTAAATGATGCTCTAGAAGAGAACATCTGTGCAGAAGAGTTGGAAGCACAAAAACCAGACGAGACAATGTTGAAAGTACGACTACCTAAGTATTTTCTTTTGAAAGTGAAATAGATGATATAGAACTTGAAGACGAGACCGACGAAGAAGAGTTCAGCGATACTGAGCCCGAGGATAATAATTTACAAATGCGAAATTAAGAGCAACATATAGAAGACAAGCAAAATAAAGAACTGGTGGAACCACATTCATTTCAATGTGGAGAGTTTATTCTCGTGAACTTTAATACAGAGAAAACGGCTTGTAAAATATGTTGCAGAAATCTGCCAAATCATAGATAAAGAGCACCTTCAAGTCAAATTCTTACGAAAAAAGTGGGTAAAAAAGAAACTTTTTTGCATATCCTGACGTAATAGACGTATCTATGGTGAACAGAAATAAAGTCGCTCGCCTTCCAGCTCCTCACCTTCTTCGCTGAGAACGTTTCAACATTTTTGACAAATTTGGTTAAAGATGATAAATGTTTTATAAACAAATAGGTTAAGTAATTATATTATTAAAAATATTGTTAACTAAGATCTAAATCTAATACAATGTAAACTTTTTGCGAATATTTTAATTTGTTGATTTATATTTTGTCAGAATAAACGTTTTGAAGTAAGTGAGTAGTAAGTAAGTTAAATGCGATGTCAAGTCGCCTATAGAACACCTTTCTTGCCATTTACATTAATTTTTGCTTATATTTTTAAGTACAGCCAGGGTGACTTGAGAAACACGGATGTGTTTTGTACTTTTTGTAAAAAACGGTTCATATTGGTTCTATTCTTTGCCAAGAGTGTCATAACACCACATTTTTTGTTTAGTGATAGATTTATCAGTATGGCAGGTATTACTGAATGATTGTCCAAATTATAGCCAAGTCTTTAAACTATACGGTAATTAATTAGTATGAACAATATACGTAATTAACAATAAATCGTTCAGTAACAATAAAACTATGTGATTTCTAACAAAACTGATGGCAAAATAGTTAGTTTGGTTAAAAGAATATTACAGACGATAGAATGACGAATTTCGTCAGAAACACTGAATTATTTTATATAATCTTTAAATTACATTTATTTTAGGGGCATATGGACTTCAGTTTATGATTCTGTATGTCGTGTATATATCGTTTCATATACCATTGCACATTAATTGGCTATTTCGATACATAAAACTAAATTTAAGGAAACCTAAAAGTAAGGCTTATTTTTTAGATAAAAATTACCAAGCCAATATTAGCTCTACTCTGAAAGAAGTAGCGAAATATCATATAAATTTTAAAAAGTAAGTAAACAACTCTAGTAGGTAAGCAAACGGACCAGTATTTTTTACCAAATTTTTTAAAACAGCAGATCCTTCAATAAGTAATTACATAAAATCACAAAATTTGTAATATTATATATATATATATATATATATATATATATATATATATATATATATATATATATATATATATATATTATTGTGATATTTAAAGTCTTGGTGCGCCAAGCAATAATTAGCTAATTAATTTTTTTGATTAATTAAAATTATTTAAATGATATGATTATGACTCTATCACAATTTTTAATTCTTTTATCTCAGGGTTAAATTCGTGCTTCAATATCTATGCTATTACATTACAAATAATATTTTTCTATAATTCTTAAAAACTAACAAAAACATCTTTCCAAATCTCTTCTATTGTCTATAATCGCTGCGTTAATGTATTTGGAAAAACCTGGTTCAATTGTCTTTGGGATTTCACTTAAAATTATGCGGGTCACTTAAGTATAGTATAACAAAGGAAATAATTTATGCTTAGCCTACATTTTGTTTAATACAGGTAATCCAAAAATTTAAATATTTCCTTCTTCGAAATGTTTGTTGGGTATTATCCTAATTATCTGAATTATTTTAATGTTTTTGAATTTTGAAATATTTTAAACAAACCAATATTTTTCTCGATTTTACATATCATAACAAATCCCCGCCATTTGATCTGCCGAAAACTCTTTGTTAAATTTTAAAAATGACAAAAGTTTTCTAGGATCAAATTATTTCACTATGTTATTAAAATCTACTCATGATACTGATAGATGTCGTGAATATTAAAACACCCCGTATATTGCCTGTCTTTATACGGGATTGGATATGCTTTCGATTTAAATTTTCCCAAGTTTTTAACTTTAAAAAATATGTTCATCATTTTTCTCCACTTGGCTTTCTTCAGATATTCCCATTTCTCGTGATATTTTCCATTCTGTAGCTCTTGGTTTATTTTCCTCTGTTTATTTTTTAACCATAAATAGTTGAGAAATTTATTTTCGAAATCTGTCCAAATTTTAAACTCATCATCTTTGCTTTCATCCCATAATGCTGCTCCTTCTTTCAGATGGTTTCTAATAGTTTCTTTGCAATCGTCAACATATCTCACATGTTGCAATTTGGTTTTCAAATTTTTAACAAACAGTACTGGGTGTGTTTTTCTAAGATCCCCGCCAAATTGTATTTTCGCCTTGCTTGTTCCATAGGTAAACATTTCCCTTTTTTCCCCGGAATTTTGTTCCTTCTTGATTTCCTCCATTTTTCTTTCTATTTCTCGCAAGTCTTCTTGTAACGCGTTTTCAAATTTTGTTTCTAATTTTTCTAATTCCTTTTTCTGGACATTCTTATTATTTTTCATTTTAGTTTCTATTTCTTCTCTCTGCATCTCTAGTTTCCTCTCTCTTTCTTCTCTAACTTTTTCTTCATTTTCATATTTGTCCAAACGCTTTTCCATTTTCCTATCATTTTCTTCTAATTTCTGTTCTATTGCTTGTCTTGTTTCCCGTTGGTTTTCTTCCATTTTTAGTGATGTTTCTTTTTGGTTTTTCTCTATTGTTTGTTCTGTCTTTTCATGGTTTCTATTCATTTTCTTTGATGTTTCATTTATTGTTTGTGAAAACTCATTCATTTTTCGTAACGTTTCTTTGTGGATTTTATCCATTTTCTCGTAATGGAGTTGCATTAGTTGAAATATTTTATCTAACATTCCTGTTTCTTTTCTTTCCTCAACTATTGTAACATTTCCTTCATTATCCGATCCTTCTTCCACAATTGTTTCCTCTTCTTTATTATCCTCCTTCCTTTCCTGCATTTTGCTTTGACTCCTTGTGGTCGACATGTTCTTTCTTTTCGTTACTGTTTTTGTCCCCGCCAAATGTGAAATTTTACAACACTCTATATGTTGCAGAACACGACAATATTTCTCCCCAATTGTAATAAATTTTCAAGACAAATATCAAATATGCAATCAGTAAAATTCAAATAATTCAAAATAAATATTAAATGTACGATTGGTAAAATAAAATCAAATAATTCAATAGCAGTAAATATCAACTAACTACGATCAATCAATAAATCAAATTTATATCCACTGGAAAAAATTTTCAAAATACTTTCAAATTCAAATTCCCTCAATGTTATATGTTTTTATCTCTGGATCACCTGTACTTATTCCAGATCTCTTTCCCTTCCTTCAAATGTAAAGCTGCGATATTTTCAAGCCCCACGTTTTGGAAGCCAGTTATTGTGATATTTAAAGTCTTGGTGCGCCAAGCAATAATTAGCTAATTAATTTTTTGATTAATTAAAATTATTTAAATGATATGATTATGACTCTATCACAATTTTTAATTCTTTTATCTCAGGGTTAAATTCGTGCTTCAATATCTATGCTATTACATGTGAAAGGTAAGGTCCAAAGAATACCGGAATAATAAAAAACACATATGATCTAACACTATATATTGAAATAAAAATAATGAAATAATTCACACTCAAAAGTTTTCAGTAAACAAAATCTCATATAATAATTCTCAAAATTTTGTTCTACGTACGTGAACAATCAAAATTAATGGTACAAACAATATTAGTTGAAATCTCAAAATCCAAGTATTACTCTAAATCTCCTAATCAAAATATTTATATCCTTTCTAAATTAAGTGTAAAAAATTGTGTTATCAATGAAAGAAAAACTGCAGAAAACAAAACTATCTCTCTCTGATGATGAGTGGTCCAAATCCTTGTTATTTGTAGACTATACTATTTACTCGTGGCCGCTCCCTAAGTAATCAGCAATCTTACAATAAATTGTTGCAAGTATATTGTCCTTAATGATCTCCTTCAAAAGCA
Organism: Diabrotica balteata; assembly: GCA_918026665.1. Classification (NCBI taxonomy): domain Eukaryota; kingdom Metazoa; phylum Arthropoda; class Insecta; order Coleoptera; family Chrysomelidae; genus Diabrotica; species Diabrotica balteata. The sequence continues at coordinate 74,616,575 of OU898276.1, read as the reverse complement.
CAAATCATTCAAATTATGATAGCCTTTCTCCTCTCGATAAACTGAATCTCTCGTTGGCCTGAGTGAAAAATGACTCTTGGAATATCTTCTCTTTACGATAAACTGAATCTCTCGTTGGCCTGAACAGTGACTCTTGGAATATAAGTAGAAAAATATGACTTACAATATTTTGCTGCTTCAGCTTCTGTCAGATACACTAACTCCACAAAAACTCACTAACATTCAACACTACTGCTTGCTACTTCTCGGGAACTCGCCAGAGAACAACTCACTGTTCGTCTTACAGACTTGAAAAAACCAACTAACTATCTTTTTTCACTCCGAAATCTAGCTAAACTTTCATTTCTACATACCTCCCACCTTTTTTATCTCCGCCAATCAAAACTCGTCACAATTCCCCATTCTTTCATTCCGATAACAAACAAATTTTTACCTATAATTATAAAATTTCCTAAAACTTATTTACAAATAATATTTTTCTATAATTCTTAAAAACTAACAAAAACATCTTTCCAAATCTCTTCTATTGTCTATAATCGCTGCGTTAATGTATTTGGAAAAACCCGGTTCAATTGTCTTTGGGATTTCACTTAAAATTATGCGGGTCACTCAAGTATAGTATAACAAAGGAAATAATTTATGCTTAGCTTACATTTTGTTTAATACAGGTAATCCAAAAATTTAAATATTTCCTTCTTCGAAATGTTTGTTGGGTATTATCCTAATTATCTGAATTATTTTAATGTTTTGAATTTTGAAATATTTTAAACAACAAATATTTTTCTTCGATTTTACATATCATAACAATATATATATATATATATATATATATATATATATATATATATATATATATATTATATATATATATATTTATATATATATATATATATATAATATATATATATATATATATATATATATATATATATATATATATATATATAGCTTTGAGGTTTATTGGGATTTATTCAGCGGTGAAATAAGTGTACTCTTTTAACTAAGTTTCAAGCTTTCGAAAATGTTTATTTTCATCATCAGGAAAAACTGAAAATAAAGTGCGACTGTTAGTAAATCATCCTCGAAATTAGTTGTAGAAAATGGTTTTTTTAAAAAACGATAAAAAACTTACGTTATTGAGGTTCGTCTTTCGTGGATGTTTCACTTACAGGTGACAATTTTACGCACCACTCATTGATTGAGTCAAATTTTAAAATATTTAACACATATAAAAATTGCATGGTGTATAAGACCAAACTTAATAAATTATTATACTTTAACACATAAGAAAAAGACAGTTAAAAAAGTTTACAACGGCCACGTGTGCCGGCCAACTGTTGAATGAAAGGTTAAGAGTAACTGTCATTCCTGGACATGGCAAATGACAGTACTTCTTCTTATTTCTTTGTCTTATGTAGTACTACTATTATTACACATCAAATTATTGACAAAGGTTGTATTAGAAAAAACAGAATTTAATAAAGAAACTGTGAAAAAATATAACGAAACCTGGAAACTTTACAATGAATCAGTCATTGAAACATCATTGAAATGTGATGATCCATCCAAATATAATAGGTAGGAGTATATAGTGCTCAATTGATTAATGTCACTCCTTTTGTTCATTGCATTTGAGTTTTGTGCAATGAATGCCATTTCTAAAAAGAGTCTTTTATTGTAATTGGACTCCGTAGCTAAAATTTTAACTGAATCGTAATTCATAATATGATGTTCTTTATTTACATGTTCTGCCAGTGCAGATCTTTCTGGGTATAATCTACTGTCGCTACGATGACTGATTAGGCGACTGCCTAGGTTGCGTGTGGTTTGTCCCACATATACTAAATTGCAGTTGTTGCAAGGGATCTGGTAGACAACGTTGGAACAATCTTTGATGTTACTTTTATCTTTAACCTTAGAATAGATGGATCTTACAGTTAATGAAGTTTTATAAGCTATTTTCAAATTGGTGACATCTTTAAAAAGTCTTGTCAGTCTGGGTGTTATGCTTTTTATGTATTTCAGTGAGGTATATGAGCAATTGGTATTATGTTCTCCATTTGTGGCATTGATTTGTATCTCATCATTTCGGCGTGTTATGTTAGGGGTCAAACTAAATAGAATTTTGGTGACTAAGGGTTTTGGATATGAATTGTCCATGAAAAGGTTGAACAGGATTCTCAGGTTCTTCTGGTGGAAAGAAGGGTCACTGATGGAAATGATTCTAGCCTTCATTTGTTTAAGTAGGTTGATTTTGATTGAATGTCTATGGTATGACCAATAGTTGAGGAAGCGTCCAGAACTATGAGGTTTTCTATGCCAGTCGATAACAAGGGAGTTATTTGGGGTTCTAATGAACCGGGTGTCAAGAAAGGGGACTGAGCATAGATCGTCCTCATGTTCGATTGTGAACTGTAGTAGAGGATCATACCTATTGAATACATTTAAGATTTCTGTGGATCCATTGCTGGGGATAGCTAGGATTAAGTCATCCACATACTTTTTTACAAAAGGAATATGAAAGGACAATTCTGTGATAACCATATCTAATAGATGATCCATTACATAGCAGGCCAAAATGGGAGAGATAGTAGCTCCCATAGAAGTTCCTTGTGTTTGTTTAAACACAGTATTGTTGAATGTGAAATAGGTGTTATTAAACAGAGAAGATATGAGTTTTTTGAAGTACTCCAAGTTGATATTACAGTGAGAACTGATAAAATTCCAATTGTTTTCAATCGCTGTTAAAGCTGCATCTAAGTGAACATTGGTGAATAATGAAACTACATCCAGACTGACAATCACATGGCCTTCTTTTTTAAATATTCTATTCTCATCACTCCAAATATATATTTCATTGATACTTGGTTTTTTTCCAACTCTTTTCTCAAAAACCTCATAATCATTGAAAAAAATACATCACTTTATGCACCTCCATTACCTTCGTGCCAAACATAGCATGTGCCTTCATGTGTTGCCAAGTTATAAATAGTCCAATTGTGAAATTTCAGTTTTGTTTTATAATCGGCTGTAGATGCCTTCATATTTAATCAAGTGAAAACTTTTTGCACATCAACAGCATAAACTTGCACTTAACTTGAGTTTTCAGCCCTGTTTTATCTGTTTTTTTTATTTCTGGATATAACTTTCCTGTTTTGGTGATTATCGTATTCTTCGTTTTTTATTTTTCCCAATTTGTGTTTTAGGCAAGTCTCACACTGATATTTTTTAGGAAGAAAAAACCCAATATTCTTATTTTCAAAAACTACCTGAAAAAGAGCTTTTGATGCTGGTTGAAGTTGCTGCTATTGGCAGACACGCTCATATTCTCTGTAAAGTTGACTCTTGCTTTCCCACATTGGTTCTAAATACACTTTGCTTGTTTTCACGGCACGGCAGTAATACGATTCCATTTTTGGAAAAGAGTCTAAAAACTGATGGATTCCCATCCTTTTTTCTGTATCATCATTAGATGGCGTCTGAGTACCGGAATCAATATTATTTGTAGATTCTACATTTTCATCGTTTTCTTGATGAATAGGAATATCAAGGCGTGATTTCATAATCCAAGAACGTACAGACCTTTCCTTTAAAGAGAATGCATTTAAAAACATTTTCTAACATACTCGCATTCTTATATCACCCACCTTCAAATGGTACTTAAAAGAATAATTTATACGCAAGTTCTCTAAAACAGTACTTGATTGTCGAAACTTTGGTGTAGATTTATCCACCAAAGGCACTATAGTAGCTTGTTTTGCTTTCCAACTTTCAATTCCTTTCCAAAAATTTGTGAAATGTTGAAGCCTGTTAGCTTCACTTACTTTATCACAATTAAAAAGCATATTCTTGCATTCACATGAAGCTTTCATTTTTCGCTTTTGTCTTTCAACAGAAACTTTGTACTGGCCGTTGTCTTGTTTTTTTAAACCTAAATACTTTTCTCCTTTTCTTCTTTTTGCCGCATTAAAAGTTCGTTCCCAATCTCTTTGGTTTACGTTTCCCCCTTTTTTTCTCTTCTTTTTGGTGAAGGCACATTTTCCGTGCTATTATTAAGGCCAATCGACCGAACCTTCTTTCGTTTTGATTTCACGTTAGTTTTTTGTTTCACTTCAGTAAGTTTTGTTTTTGTTTTAATCTTTTGTCTTTTAGAAGCAATATTACTGCACTCTTTATCACTAACCTTTCCTTTGGTAATTCTATGAGACCTTTTGATTGTCTAAATATTTGAACTATGTATATAAGTACCAGTGGGCTACTTTGTCTTGTAGTAGTAGATTCTTCATGCATAATAACATGCATGCAGCATGCAGCAGAACGTGAAGTAAATAGCTGGGAAGATCTAGCAAATGTTTTGACAGAAATAGCTGAAGATAAACTCGGTAAAAAAGAGAAACATAGAAAAGAATGGATATCAGATGAAACTTGGAATCTTATCGAAGAAAGAAAACAGCAAAAAAAAGATAGTCTGCAAGCAAGAACTGTAGAAGAAAGAGCGAACCGACAACAAGAATATGAAAGAATAAATAAAGCAGTTAAAAGAAATGCAAGAAGAGACAAAAGAAGATGGACTGAAGAACTGGCAAAACAAGCCGAAATAGCTGCACAACACAATAGAACTAGAGAGCTATACCAAATTACCAGACGTCTAACAAAAAGTGGGCCCAACTGTTCAAACGTCGTAAGATCCAAGACAGGAGAACTACTTACTACAACAAATGACCAAATAGGGAGATGGAAAGAGCATTTTCAGGAGATGCTAGGCACGCCCAGGGATAACGCAGATGAAATTGTCGAAAATCCACAGAATATAGACTTGCGTATATCTTGCGACGCCCCTTCCAAAACAGAGATAATAACAGCTATCAAATCTCTGAAAAATAACAAGTCTCCGGGAATCGATAACATTGCTGCCGAAATGCTTAAAACTGATCCGCATCTAACTGCTGAACTTTTGCTCCCCATAATCCGAGAGGTGTGGGAAACAAACCGCATTCCAGCGAGCTGGAAAAAAGGCATCATTACTAAGCTTCCAAAAAAGGGCAACCTCACACTATGCAAAAATTGGAGAGGAATAACCTTGCTTACCGCCATAAATAAAATCTTCACGACCATCATACTTAAAAGATTAACAAACAAGGTTGAATTTCGAGCTAATCAAGTAGGCTTTAGACCAGAATCCTCCTGCATAGACCACATTAATACTGTGAGGCTAATAATGGAACAATCGGTTGAATGGAACACACCCCTATACATGGTTTTTGTTGATTTCGAGCGTGCTTTTGACAGCTTATCTCATGATGCAATATGGAAAATTTTAGAGCTAAGAAACATCCCGCATAAAATAATTTCCATTATAAAGTTACTGTACACTGAAGCGAAATGCAGCGTGACACACAATGGGATCAACAGTGACGAATTTGACGTACTTACTGGAGTCAGACAGGGATGCGTGCTTTCTCCGTTTCTTTTTAACATAGCTCTAGACTATGTTCTCTCCAAACTAGACTCTGACACAAGAGGGATACAATGGACGTTAACCACACGCCTAAGCGATCTAGAATACGCCGACGATATCTGCCTGTTAGGACAAAGGTTCCAAGATGTGGCTGACCAATTGGAAACACTTTCCACTGAAGCCAATAAAATAGGTTTGAAAATCAATATTGGTAAAACCAAATCCATGAGAATAAATGCAAGAAACAACACGCTATTCACCATTAATAACATGCAGATTGAAAATGTGGAAAACTTTACGTATCTTGGAAGTGTCATAACAGAAAGCGGAGGTACAGAAGACGATATTCGTATGAGGATACGAAAAGCGCAACAAGCTTTCAGCATGCTCAACCCTGTTTGGAGGTCTGGAGAATACACTACGAGGACAAAGATCCGCATATTCCAGTCAAATGTCATGTCTGTACTACTTTACGGATGTGAAACCTGGAAAGCGACAAAAACCCTTACAGACAAACTGCAGGTCTTTGTTAATAAATGTCTACGAAGAATTGTTCGTATTTTCTGGCCTAACATCATCAGAAACGAAGACTTACTACACCTGACCAAACAAAAGAGGGTAGTAAATGAAATAAAGTCCAGAAAGTGGGGTTGGATCGGTCACACACTCCGAAAAAATAACTCCAGTATTGCAAAGACTGCCCTAGAGTGGAATCCCCAAGGAAAACGAAAAAAAGGTCGCCCAGTACAAACTTGGAGAAGATCCATCATGGACGAGATAAGAAAACAAGGAAAGTCTTGGAATGAGGTGAAGGCCTTAGCGCAAAATAGAACCCGATGGCGCGTTTTCACTGAAGCTCTATGCTCCACTTAGGAGTTCAAGAACCTTATATATATAAGTACCAGTGGGCTACTTTGTCTTGTAGTAGTAGATTCTTCATGCATAATAACATGCATGCAGCATCACACTTTAATTCATAACTAGCAGGTGGACATACTTCTTGACAATTAGAAACAGGTGGTAAGATCCCTGCTGGTAGCATGATTCTGAAGATTTATCGAAAGCATTTGATACTTTAAATCACAAAATACTAATGGAAAAGCTTTACAGATATTGTATTAGAGGGCCAGGTTATAATTTAATAAAATCATACCTCTCAAACAGAAAACAGAAAGTAAAATTTGAGTGTGAGGGAAGACATTTCTTCTCTGATGAAGGTCTTATTTCGGTGGGAATTCCTCAGGGAAGTATGATGGGTCCTCTTCTCTTTGTTTTTTATGTAAATGATTTAGCCTTAGACATAACAGATAACAATCAGAATACTCTTATTGTGAAATTTACCAATGATACTAACATTTTAACTATAGGGTCATCCTTGAATAATTTATTGAATATCGCTAATAATAGATTAGATAAAGCACAGAGATGTGATGATCAAAATAGAAACTGACGTAAATAAATATAGAAAGTCTGTTCAATAATTGCTCATACACCTTGAACCATACAAAGTGGAGGAATACCTTCAAGCTAACCTATAAGCAGACTAAGGGCTCTTACCTGAATCTAAATGTCACTGTTATTATCATTATGTTTTAATATTACTTTTATGTTAAGTGTAGTTTGGTACAGCAAACCATTATAAATTGTAACTGACACCATTCTCTCTATTGACAATAATTTATATTTGTATGTAACTTGTGAATCCTAAGAATAAAGCTTTTTTCTATTCTATTCTATTCTATTCTGCAACATAAATACACAACTACACTGTAGTAAACTAATTTAAATTTATGGTTTTAGTTTTAAGTGTTTTAGTGTTATAGACAATTATTTCTCTATTTTTTATTATTTATTATAATAATATCTTAATAATAACTTATTTATGATTGACACTACTTCGATATTAAGCGAACTCAAGAGAATAATAGTTGTCAGTACAACTTACGCTAAATCTCGAGTAGAGTCATTCTCTTGCACTTGTGCAGGCGTACGACGATTCACTTCACAGACCTCAGTAGCAGCTAATAAGGTCCCTTTAATAGCATCTTTATCGTGTGGTATGTTGCTTATTTGCACATCAGGAACAGGTAGAAGCTTTTTGATTGTAGCAATGTATTAAAACAAAAAAAATGAATAAAAACAATAAATTTATGTTGCCTGTTGTATTTTTGTTTTGACTTAATAGAAATACAAACCAAAAAGGAATAATACACTGCTATAATGTTTTATGTTAATAACCACAATATTTATTACACTGGAGGAGACAAAACTGATCATCGATACGGAGTAGATTTTATCATAAGCAACACTATTATTAAAAAATCAGTGTTAGGTGTGATTCAAATCTCAGAAAGAATAATAATGCTAAAAATTCAAGCAAGGAACTGTAATATTAATATGATCCAAGTTTACGCTCTCACTACTGATAAGACGGAAGATGAGATCGAAAACTTTTATTTAGAATTGAACAATACAATCAAGTTAACAAAATCTAGAGATATTACTTACATTTTAGGAGATTTTAATGCAAAAATTGGAGTAGGTACAGTTGAAAATATAGTTGGACAGTTCGGACTAGGAACTAGAAACGAGAGAGGAGAAAGGCTCATAGAATTCTGCCAAGAAAAGAATATGGTAATTGCCAATACTTGGTTTCAACTTCCTAAAAGGAGACTATATACATGGACGTCTCCTTCACATACAGAAAACCACATTGTCAGAAACCAGATAGACTTTATACTCTTAAATAGCAGATATAAAAACTCTATAACCTCACTTATCCTGGAGCAGATGTTAACTCATACCACAATCCGCTAGTGGCTGACGTAAAAATAAAATTAAAAAGAATTGAACTCAGAAAACAACAACCAAAAATTAACATAAGAATGCTACAAAACGAAGAAATAAAAAACGAAATAAAAAATAATGTGAATGTTAATATGCAAAAAACACTAACTGACAACAAACAAATTATGGATGTAAATAAAAAGTGGTGTAATATAAAAAACACATTACTGAAACCAGCTCAAGAAAGTTTAATAGAACATAAATCAGAGGCCAAAAAACACTGGATGACAGAAGAAATACTATAACTGATGGAAGAAAGAAGGAAATATAAAGGAAAAGATCTACAGAAGTATAAAGAAATACAACGAATAATTAAGGAAAAAATCAAAACAGCTAAGGAAATCTATTTGATGAAGCAATGTAAAGAGATAGAAGAACTAGAAACAAAATGTGATATGAGAAATATGCACAAAAAAATTAGAGAAGTGACTGGAATGGGTCGAAATAGACAGCAAGGACACATAAAAGACAAAAAAGGAGTACTACTAGCAGATTTACCAGAGAAGTTAAGGCGATGGGAGGAGTACGTTAGAGAACTTTTCCATGATGAAAGAGGTGAAATGCAGAAAATACAAGAATTAAATCCTTTAGAGATACAGAAGATCACGATAGATAAAATCAAATATGCTATCAAAAACTCTAAAGACAATAAGGCAGCTGGATTAGATGAAATACCAGTAGAACTCTTAAAACTAGTGGAAGAGGACAACTTGGAAGTATTGGCAGATTTATTCAACACGGTGTACGATACGGGAATAATACCACAGGAGTGGCTAAAGTCAGCATTTATAACCATCCCTAAAAAACAAGCAGCAAAAGAGTGCTCTGATTATCGAACACTGAGCCTCATGAGTCATACTTTAAAAGTTCTGCTAAAAATAATACATAAGAGAATATACGAACGGCTAGAGGAGGATATTAGCGAGACGCAGTTCGGGTTCCGAAATGGAATGGGTACTCGAGAAGGACTATTTGCCATCAACATATTAATTCAGCGATGTCGGGATGTAAATGTTGATCTACACTTGTGCTTCGTTGACTACGAAACAGCTTTCGATAAAGTAAGACATGAAAAACTAATATCAATACTTATGAACAAGCGCATTGACAGTAAAATCATAAATATAGTGCAAACATTATATTGGAACCAAAGTGCCATAGTTCAAATTGATGGGCAACACTCAGAAGAAATGAGGATCTGTAGAGGAGTTAGACAGGGATGTGTGTTATCACCACTTTTGTTTAACTTATATTCTGAAGAAATTTTCCAAAACACGCTCAATAATATCGAAGCGGGAGTCACCGTTAACGGAAAATTAATTAATAATTTAAGATATGCAGACGACACTGTGATCATAGCAACGAGTATAGAGGATCTACAACATCTTATCGAAAGCTTGAGTATAAATAGTGCTGAGATGGGAATTACTATAAACACTAAAAAAACGAAGTACATGCTGATTACAAAAAGGCCACAAAATATACATCACCTATTGACAATAAATGGTAACGTGATAGAACAAGTAGAAAAATATCAGTATTTGGGAACTTTGATCAATGAAACCAATGATCATACTGTAGAAATAAACAGACGAATAGAGATTGCCAGATCAGCATTTATACGAATGAAGCCACTCCTAACGTGCAAAAATCTAAATTTGGAGATCAGACTACGTACCATTCGCTGTTATATATTTTCAATATTATTATATGGAGCTGAGACTTGGACATTAAAAAAATGTAATTTAAAAAGAATCGAGGCCTTCGAACTCTGGTTATACCGCAGAGTATTGAAAATATCATGGACTGATAGAATTACAAATAAAGAAGTACTGGAGAGGGTTGGTAAAGAAACAGAACTAATCACCACTATACAAACCAGAAAACTGGAATACCTATGCCACGTGATGAGGGGACCAAAATATGAAATTTTGAGACTGATAATACAGGGAAAGATTCAAGGAAGAAGATCTGTTGGCCGAAGGCAGAACTCATGGTTAAAGAATCTACGTGATTGGTACCAATGCAGATCGATTGATTTGTTTAGAGCAGCAAGTTCTAAAATAAAAATAGCCATTATGATTGCCAACCTCCGTAGGGAGACGGCACTCGAAGAAGAAGATAATGTTTTATCAAGTGAGGTTAATATAGAAAACTTAATTTAACGTACTTAACGAATATAGAAACGAATAATTTAAATGTAGTCCTAAAAGAAACGGATGGTAAAAAAGAAAAATCAAAGAAGCGGCTCTAATTATGCTAAATGAGACCAATTGTGTCGCAACTTCCTCGGCAGAATGTGGTACGATATGGTTACCAACATTGAAAGAGGAAGCTATTAATAAGAAAATACCAGGTTTAGTAAGTCAGCAACATATAGAGGATACATCATTTATGTTTTTTAAATAACGAAACATATAAAATCAGAACTTTGGTGTTTATTAAAGGTAAACTAAATGCACGAACACATACTTACCATGTCGGGATAGTATTATGAGGTTTTTTTCCTGGTTTTTCCCTCATAATTTACTATGGAATCACTAACAGGAGAATTTTGCTGTCACCATGTCATGTGTTTGTCTTTTTAAAGACGAATTACATGCTATGATTTTTTTCTGACGGATATTCTCAAGTTAAAGTTGATTTCATGTAATCGAATGAACTATCTTATAAGTAAAGTCGTCCCAGGAGCGCAACTCAACAATATTGGCAATATCATTTTAAAGTCGTTTACTTTAAAATGCATAATGTATGTCTGAATTGACAATATAAATGAGTCAGATAAAATTAAATTATTAGAAGAATTTTTCACTATGTAACAAAAAACAAAATTTGTTTAATTTACTGTTTGTATTTTGAGAACGATTTTTGAAGTGGGAATTGAAACGTCGATAAACGTATTTTTTTATATTTAATTGTGGCTTATTCCCAGTTAAATAGTAATCAATTTAAATTGCCACAAGAAAATAGCTTCAGAACAATATTATGTACGTACTGATGGGACATAAAGTATGTACAATGTAGGTACTTTGCTGTACGAAGTACGTACTTAATGCGTACATAAAACGTACATTTTCCAATTTATGGTACATACCTAATACGTACTGTAGGTACGTACCTAGTACATATTGAAGGTATCTACTTAGTACATATTATATATACATCTTATGTAAATACTATACACACTTATGATGATTTATGTAAATAAAAGTAAATATAGATGAATATATTTTTATTTTTTTTTAAATAAATTTAATTTTTATTCATTTAGAAATAAGAAAGATAGTTTTTAAGCGATCCCCGACTCTCGTCAACCATTGTCCAATTGTTTGCCCCGCCACCTTCTTATCACTACATTTTTGACACAAAAAACACTCGACTGAATAAAATAACAGGAAACTACACTATAAGCACCAAACACCAAAAAGTAAAAAAAATCTAAATGAAACTGTCTTGCAATGAATAATCACATTAAAACTGTACTCTAGGTGGAAAATTCTTATCTAAATAAATTAGGTTAGGTTAATGTAACCTAACACAGTAAATATGCTTTAACTTTTATTTCTCATGGTACATACTTAAGACATAATAGTACGTACTCCTACGTACAGGTATGTATCTCAGTGTACGTACTTAAAGCGTACATTTTACATCATGTACGTACAGTAACAAAATTGTACGTACTTAAAACGTACTGTGCTGTTCGGGTAAAGGGCCTTTTGATAAAATCATTAGTTTACAGCCAATTAATTTAGACATGTATAGTTGGTTGTCTATTAATACCCACAAAATTTCACCGTACTTCAGTCTAAATTTAGGACAAATTCACATTACAAATTACAAAATTGATGATAGCTACTGTTATAATATTATAATTTTAACTTATTCAATTTTATATATTGCTGGCTTCTGTCATATTTAGACAACTACCGTTAGTTACACTATCTGCTTTGTTTCGACTTCCGTGCACATATTTTAGTGACTCAAAACATGTATACTCAGTAAATATTAGGGATGGGAAAAACCTACCAGTTTTAAACGAAAACCGGTTTTTTTTTAATTCGCAATAACCAGTTTTATCGATTGTTTTTTGTCCCGGTTTTTTATTTTTAAGAGGCTACATCAGCGCGTCATCAAGACGGAAAACGCGTTCCAAGATTGCAGCTTTAATTTTAAGTATTTTGACGAGATATTTGGCACACATATACGTGATATAGTAGAGAATGGCGGTACGAAGTCCAATTTGAGAAATATGTTAGTATGTGAAAATTACTCTATAACTAAATAAAATATTACGAAAACGAGTTTTTACCGCCATTAAGAAAAACAAAAAAAATACCCTCTCCTCAAATAAACTTTTTTATCCCATGCCTAGATTTTGTGTCACATTGGAATTACTAAAATCAATTAACTATAAAAAGAAATTGAACTTAACTGAGTGAGTTGACAACACAGAGAAATAGTCACCGCTATTACATTTGCACTACGTCTGTTTTCTGACGATTCTGCTCTATTATCTGTATCGATATCCTGTTCATGCAGTAGTGTATTATTTTCAAGATATTGAAATTCGAGTTTTGATTCATAGTAAAGTAGTGTTTGTTTAAAATTAATTTATTATATTTGGGTAATAGAACTGAGTTGTCGGACTATTTGAAAAGAATAAATTATTAATAATTGTGTGTTTTAAAAGTCTATTTTACGTAAAAATATTTCAAATTCTAATGCGAGTATATAGTCTTGGGAGGATTTTTTCTAGAAATATAAATATTTTTGAAAATGGGAAAAATTTCCAAATCCAGAAAAAACGTATGTCACCAATACATTAAACTGAAAACGTTTAAAAGAAAAAAGTTTGAAGCTTTAGGTGACGTTAATAACACAAAGCATGAAGTAGACCGTCGAGTGCGAAATGAAGCAGTTGAAGTGGCAGTATTGGGTCATTGACAAATGGATAATCGAAAGTCTATCAGACAACTACCTCGTGCATCTGGTCTATGAGCATCTAGTGTTTATCGAATTATAAAATACTATAAATTTTATCCTTATAAAATACGATTACTTCATCAATTAAACGAAGATGATCCTGATCATCGACGTCAAATTTGTGAAGAATTTAGTGAAATCATAAAAACAACCAACATCGATTGTACGTGTTTTTCCGACGAGTGTACTTTTATGTTGAATGGTAAGACAATAGACCTAATTGTCGTTATTTGAGTAACAGTAATCCTCATGTATTCATTGAGACACATACACAAACAACTCAAAAACTAAATGTATGGGTTGGAATTTTAGGGAATCACGTTATTGGACTATTAGTTTATTAAGGCAATCTCAACAGAACAACTTATTTAAATTTGTTAGAAAACTTTATTGATCCGCTGCTCACTGACACATTGAAACCTGATGAGAATCTTGTAAACGATAAAATGACTTTCTAACAGGACAAGGCATCCCCATATTATGATATACGCGTAAGACAATTTTTGAATCAACAACCTTTTCCAGGGCTTTGGATTGGCAGAAGGGATCCAATAGAGTAGTCGGCCAGATAAACGGATCTTTTGCCTTTCACCTAACATCAAAAATATATGCCACTCCGTCTGTAGATCTTGCCGAGTTCCGACAAAGGATTGTGACAGAATGCCGATTATTCAGACCGGAGGTATTTGCAAATGTACGAAGGGGCTTTGAAAATATACTATATTATTGTATGGAGGTCACAGGAGGTCATTTCTAACATTAAATTGGTTAATTTAATGAAATTTTATGTTTTTTGTTAATACTTATGATCAACCAATAAATTAGTAAAAATCATCTTCAGTTATTTCGTAAATTATTTAATTTTGACAAACTCTTGGTTTCTGAGTTTCTGGGATGGCCAAATTTTCGTTGAAACACACTGTATAATATTATTAAATTTATGATAGGTACTTATTAATTCCTAAACTAAGATGTTTTATACTAATTTTCGTAAAAAAGGTTTGTTAAAATTTATATGCTTATGTTTATGCTTTTTTATATAATAAATAAATAATAATAAAATATTTTCACAAAATCTTTAAGCTTTTTGTGCGTTTCTTTATGCTTTTAAATCCGATCCGAACTCTAATTATCACAATATTGTGCCTTCGTCTTTGATAATGTCACGTACTGCCGACGCACTGTTGCCAAAGATTCGCAGAACTTTTGAAAGACAGTGCGGCCACCATTTCTCGAATTATTATTGATGACGAGCTGATGTAGCCTCTTAAGGTAAAAACCGGTTGTTAGGTTTTTACAGTGATTAGGATTCGGTTAGGTATTATTTTGGATCTAAATCATAATTATTATTCTCAAGTAATTATTCCAGACAAAACCATAATTCAAAGTTTATTTTATTTTATAAATACAGAAGCAAACTGAAAGTGCAAACTCATATTGTAAATGTAACTTTGTAACCTCTTGGATTAAAAAAACCGAAAACCGGTTTTTATAAAACCGTTTTCTTCTGGTCGGGTATAACCAATATTATATATAACCGATTTGTTAAACCGTAAGCAAAAAAACCGGTATAACCGAAAACCGGTGTTTTGTTAAAAACCGCCATCCCTAGTAAATATTAACCACATTTTGCATTAACCTTAGACAACATTTCAAATTTCACGTTCTTTTTAATTAAACTGGTTATATGCTTTCAGGTTACACTGTTGATGGAATATAGATATCGAAAACGTTTTGTAATAATTTTGATATAGTCCGTTTGGTTATTTTATTTTATACATTTTATTAAGGAGTTTAAATAAAAAAAATTTGTCATACATGGTATACAGCTAGCTACAGGAACTTAGTTTCCTAGTGGATTTTAATATATTATTATCCATTTTTCAACTTATTCAAAATCATAGTTAGATGAGTCTAATTAGAAAAAATCAAAGACATCAGAAACGTGTTTACTATGTCTGGCTAAAATAGAGAAAGACACAAGTGGCAAACTAACAAATAACAAATTGTTCTTTTTTTTTAAGTGTCAGTGAAAAAATCCGTTCCACGTCTCCTCGCATCGCATAAATAAACGGTGCAAATTGGAATTATGCGCATAAAATCGATACCACGCAGTCTCGTGACCTTTCTAAAACAGTACAAAAGTGACGTATTGGAACAAAACTATAGTTTTGCCATCCTTTCTCTTTGTGTTCGGTCAATTCTAGTAGTTTGCCACCGGTTTTTAGCGTGATATGTAAGGTTGTTTTGTTATTAGTCGTTGTGAACTCTCACTTTTTTATGCAGATTAAAAAAAAATATTGCTTTTGTTACAGTTCTTCTATTTCGACGAATCTTGTATCCAACCATTTTTCTTTTGTTTTAGTTATTTTTTTCTAATTATTCTACTTGGTCTTTTATATTCTCCGTCCTTGTCACCTTTTTCTTTAGACTCTCTTCGTTTGTCCAGTAATTGTAAAATATCTTCTGTTATCTACTCATGTTTGTTATTTCTGTATGTTTGTTCAGAAATGTAAAATAATGAGAATTATTTAAATTTGCCGCGCATTTGTAGACGGGTCCTTAGCTGTATTGGCGGTTGACACTTCATGTCTTGCCGAAAAAGAGAAGAATCGTCACCCGCCAGCCGAGAGTGACAGTCGGTCGAATATATAGGTTGAGGTTAAGATATAGCATGTTGATATAGTCGATTTATTTTTGTTATAAGAGTTTGAATAATAAATTTGGTATCTGTGCACATATCCTTTAATTTTTACTAGAGATACAGTCCACTAGGAAGTTAAACCAGCGCACCAGTTACAAAGGCGAACAGAATCATTCAAGAAAACAAGAATGGTCTAACCTACGCCATCATAAAACATTTGATCATTCTCGCCGGATGTTTTTACATTACTGAAGTGCCAGAGGTGACCTAATTTATTGCAAGCAAACATCAAACAAGCAGCAAGTTGCCGACAAGGTTCAAAAGGATTTCAAGTTTTTCTATCAACTACCACTGTTTTTTACGAGTTCAACCACAAGGCGAAGCCGGTTTCATTTCCAGACAGCGAGGATTTGGATGTCGTCTTCACAGGTTGAAGTACTAAGGATTTGGTATTGTAAGTAGTCATTTAAATTTGTTTGGATTTATTCAGGTGGTTGAGTGGTTTGCATTTTTTATTCTTGATTGAACATTTACATGATGGAAGACACAGTTAATCCAGAATTACCACATATGCCAACTCAAATAGCATTACAAAGTCAAATTGCTAGATTTACAATTAGAAAGAACGCAGCAATTAGTAAATTAAATAGATTTGTAGATTTTTTTCAGTCAGTGAGATTATAAAAAACATCTGAAACTGAAACAATTCAGTTACAAACTAGATTGGATCAATTACAATTTGTATTAAATGAATTTTTAGCTTTACAATTAGAGTTACAATGTTTAGATACTCAAAGCTTTGATGAATCAGAAACATTAACTTTTGAAAATACATATTACAGGGTGATTTCGGAAGCCAAAGAATATTTATCAAAACAAGGTGAGTCAAAAAAGTCACAATTAAACATGTCTGTAGTTAAAGGTCAATTAAATATTCGTTTACCAACTATAGAATTGCCAAAATTTACTGGTTTATTTGAGAGATGGTTAGAGTTTCGTGATTTGTGTCTATCATTAATTCACAATTCTGATCACATGGAACACATTCAAAAATTTCATTATTTACGTGCATCACTAGAAGGTTCTGCTGCACAATGTATTAAATCCATAGCATTTGTAGCCGAAAATTCTGAGTTAGCATGGAAAACACTATGTGACAGGTATGATGATAAATCATTAATTATTCACAATCATATAAAATCATTAGTGAACATAAAAGAATTAAAACCAGATGTTTCAAGCTCCTATAGAGATATTGTTGATTTAATCTCAATAAAACTAGCATCATTAGAAAGTTTAGGCGTTAATAAAAGTCATTTGGCAGATTTATTAATTATATTTATTGTCTCTAGTAAATTTGATAATGATACTATTGATGAGTGGGAGAAACAAATAGTAAATACAGATTTTCCTAACCTGGAAGATTTTATTTCATCTTTATCAGATAGAGCAAATTTCATTGACAAGGTCAATAAACATAAAATCAAGCACAAGGTTTCATCTTTCAAACAGAAAGCGTTTGTGGTAAGTTCAGGTGGTCAACAGGATAAGCAGAATACATTATCTTGTTATTACTGCAAAAAACCTCATTTTTTATTTAAATGTAGTGAATTTTTGCAATTGCCAGTCAGTCAGAGGAGGCAAAAGGTAAGTTTATTCAAAATTTGTGAGAATTGTTTTCGTCAAGGACACCAAGCTACTACTTGTAAGCATGATCATTGTAGGCACTGTCCAGAGAAACACAATTCTTTGTTGCATGATTCCAAGATAAGATATACCCATGTAGTTCACACAGGGTCGCATTTAGATCAAGTTTATGGTCTAGCTCAAGATTTTCAGAGCACAGATTCGCATTCAGATCAAGTCAATACTTCAGCTCAAAGTTTTCAGAGCATAGGTTCACAAGCAGGTCAGTTTTACACTTCTGGTCAAGGTTCTCAGAGCAAAGAGTCAACTACAGCTTATGGTAGTATATATTGTTCTTCAGCTCACAATCCTCAGAGTATAAATTTGGATTCAAATCAAAACTGTCAACTTGAAGCAGATCCAACCTCATATTGTCAAAACAGACATACTAATATTACTGTACCAGTAGATACTCAGCTAAGGAGTACAGTCAGTAATGGGTTGCAAGTTTTAAATCAAGCTTCAGAATCAAATCAGGAAGCTAAACCAGATACAATAATCAAGAATTTTTGTAATTTTTCAACAAGTGGTCAGGTCTTATTAGCCACAGCTTTGGTACAAGTATTTGACAAGCATGGAAATCAGCATATTTGTACAGCACTTTTAGATAATGCTTCAATGTCTAATTTCATATCAAAAGGTTTAGCAGATCGCCTAGGGATTACTCAACAAAGAGTTCAGTTGTCAGTATCAGGACTTGCACAGAATCAGTCTGTGATTCAATCCTCTTGTAATGTAACAGTTAAGTCTCTCAGTAATCAGTTTTCATGTTCTCTTCAGTGTTTAGTTATTCCACAAATAACAGATGATTTGCCTAATAGGTATTTTTCTAAATCTTCATTACCGATTCCCAACAATATTACACTAGCAGATGATAGGTTCAATGACCCCAAAAATATAGATATCCTCATTGGTGCAGATTCTTATTGGAATCTCATATGTACAGGTATGATTCACTTAGGAAAACATCTACCAGTGCTACAAAAAACAGTCTTAGGGTGGATAATTTCAGGGTCACTTGGATTATCTAAATTAACATCAAATAATAGCAAATGTCATTTTACGAAAGTCACCGATTTAGAATCACAGGTCGCAAGGTTTTGGGAATTAGATACCATTCCGGACAACAAGCAGTTGTCAAATGAAGAACAGCAAGTGGAAGAACATTTCATAAACACAGTTCAACGTGATACATCAGGTCGATTCATTGTATCAGTTCCGTTAAAGGAACCAATATCAAGGTTAGGGAACTCAAAGGACATAGCAATGAAACAGTTTTACAGTTTAGAGAGAAAGCTAGCAGTCAACCCCCAACTAAAGAAGTTGTATTCAGACTTCATGAAAGAATATGAAGAATTAAACCACATGACACGGTTTACTCCTAGTGATACTCAAATTACCTATTATTCACCACACCATGGTGTTTTAAAGGAAGAAAGTGACACTACCAAGCTTCGTGTTGTTTTCAATAGTTCCGCATTGTCATCTTCAGGACATTCATACAATTCCATTCAAATGGTAGGTCCAGTAGTTCAAGATGAATTGTATTCAATTATGTTAAGGTTTAGACAACATAACATAGTAATTTGTGCAGACATTTGTAAAATGTACAGACAAGTGATGGTACACAAAAGGTTCCATCCGTTGCAATTAATTGTTTGGAGAAACAATCCTAACGAAGAACTGCAGACATATGCGCTCAACAGGGTAGTGTATGGCACTGCAAGTGGTCCATATTTGGCCACGAGATGTCTGGTCCAGTTAGGTATCGAAAATGAAAAATCCAATCCAGAAGCAGCTCGAGTCATAAAGAATGATTTCTTTGTAGATGATTTAATTACAGGTGCAGATTCAGTCAATCAAGGAATCATATTGTGCCAATAAATAGATGAAATATTAAAATCAGGAGGATTTCATCTCAGAAAATGGAAATCAAACAATTTGGAGGTATTCACAAATATTCAGCATACACAAGAATTTGATGAATTTTATTTTGGCTCTTCAGAAGCGTCAAAGGTGTCAGGGCTTTATTGGTCAGCAAACAAGGATGTCTTTTCTATGAAGGTAGCGTTACCCCAAGTTACAAAATTCACTAAACGACTTATCTTATCCGAAATAGCAAAGATCTTTGATCCATTAGGTTTAATTAGTCCTTTAATTATTAAAGCAAAAATATTGCTTCAATCGCTTTGGTCTTTACATTTATCTTGGGATCAAGAGGTTCCACTAGACATTCGCAATAAATGGATTTCTATAAGAACAGATCTTAAAGAACTGAACTCACTCCAAATTCCTAGACATGTTGTTTGTATGGATCGAGTACATGTTGAAATTCATGGGTTTGCTGATGCGTCTCAGTCTGCCTATGGTGCATGTATCTATGTACGGTCCACTGATTCAAATAACACTATTCAAACTAGTTTACTTACGTCCAAAACAAGGGTTGCACCATTAAAAACCATCAGCATTCCAAGGTTGGAATTATGTGCTGCGCTTTTGTTAGCAAAATTATTTCAGAAAGTTGTTAAATCGTTAACAATCTCAATTGATGATTACTATCTGTGGAGCGACTCCACAGTTACACTAGCATGGATTAAAACTTCTCCTCATATGTTACAAGTTTTTGTGGGGAATCGTATAGCTCAAATTCAATCTCTCACAAATGTAGATAAATGGAGATATGTACCCACAGCAACAAATGCAGCTGATATTCTTACACGAGGTATGACTTCAGCTAATTTACTTCAGAATTCACATTGGTTTAGTGGACCTCCCTGGTTAAAAGAAGCTCCAGATAAGTGGCCACAAGATATATCTAATCTTAGTCCCATCTCAGCAGATAGTCTTCTTGAAGTTCGAAAAATCTACACATTTCTTCAGAGACAACCAGTTCATTTATTTCCATTTGAAAAATTTTCTAGCTTACAAAAACTTCAGCGTGTAACAGCTTATTGTTTAAGATTTATTTCTAATTGCAGAAAACCCAAACAAGAAAGAGAGGAAGGTGATCTCTCCTTAACCGAAATAAATCAATCACTAGATATGTTAATATCACTTGTACATCGGGAAGTCTTTTCGACTGAAATCGATGATCTGTTAAAACTAGGTAGGGTAGACAGGAAGAGTCGACTTCTAAGTTTGACACCATTTCTTCAAAAGGGCATCATTCTTGTAGGTGGAAGACTACAAAATTCTTCTTTTCCATTCGATAAGTGTCATCCAATAATTCTTCCTTCAAATCACAAATTAACTTACCTTATTTGTCACAAATTTCATCAACAATTAGGTCACGCAGGACCGCAGCTAATGTTATCAGTCATTCGCGAAAAATACTGGCCCATATCAGGTAGAAATTTAGTAAGAAAAATTGTCAGAGAATGTGTTACATGTTTTCGATGTAAACCGACAATTTGTACACCATTAATGGGTCAATTACCATCATCACGAGTTTCTCAAACTTTTCCTTTTAATCATACAGGAGTTGACTATGCAGGTCCATTCATGATAAAGGATCGTAAGGGTCGTGGTTGCAAGGTTTTCAAAAGCTATCTTTGTCTTTTTGTTTGTATGGCAACAAAGGCAGTACATTTAGAGGTAGCCACTGAACTGACCACATTCGCATTTTTAGAAGTATTACAGCGCTTTATTGCTCGCCGAGGCAAACCATCTGCCATCTACAGTGATAATGGCAGTAACTTCGTTGGAGCGAACAATAAATTGAAAGATCTTAGTTCTTTTCTTAAATGCAACCAATCTACTTTACAAACGGAATTGGGTGTTAATCAGGGAATCAATTGGCATTTTATACCAGCTTACTCTCCGCATCAAGGTGGACTGTGGGAGGCTGGGGTTAAAAGTGTTAAGCATCATCTAATTAGAATTATGTCCAATCGTTTGCTTACTTTCGAAAGTTTTTATACAATTGTAACGCAAATTGAGGGAATTTTGAATGCTCGACCACTCACACCTCTTTCCTCAGATCCAAACGATTTCAATGTACTTACGCTCGCACATTTCCTTATTGGTCGTCCGATAAATTCCATACCATACCCAAATGTTGAAGCTGTTTCAAAGACGATGCTGTCCCATTTTGAGCAACTTGAACAGTGTAAACAACACTTTTGGACTCGTTGGTCAAGAGAGTACATCAATGAGCTACAACAACGCACTAAGTGGAAAACAAATGCAGCTAGTGTCAAGGAGGGAGCTATGGTCATAATCAAAGATGACAACTTGCCTTCGTACAAGTGGAATCTAGGACGGATCGTCAAGTTACACCCTGGAAAGGACAATATAGTGCGAGTGGTATCGATTAAAACTGTTAATGGAATTTACAAACGGGCCGTGGCAAGAATTTGTCTATTGCCAATCGAGACGGACAATGTTTTTTTGTAACATGATTGTATTTCAATGTTTATTTGATTTATAATGTTATATATATTTTTTATTTTTGCATAGTTCATATTTGTTGAAAGATTGTCTTTCAAGGCTGGGGGCATGTTCAGAAATGTAAAATAATGAGAATTATTTAAATTTGCCGCGCATTTGTAGACGGGTCCTTAGCTGTATTGGCGGTTGACACTTCATGTCTTGCCGAAAAACAGAAGAATCGTCACCAGCCAGCCGAGAGTGACAGTCGGTCGAATATATAGGTTGAGGTTAAGATATAGCATGTTGATATAGTCGATTTATTTTTGTTATAAGAGTTTGAATAATAAATTTGGTATCTGTGCACATATCCTTTAATTTTTACTAGAGATACAGTCCACTAGCGAAGTTAAACCAGCGCACCAGTTACAAAGGCGAACAGAATCATTCAAGAAAACAAGAATGGTCTAACCTACGCCGTCATAAAACAATGTTGCTTTTAGGTGTTTTTCTATTACGTTGTTTATTTGTTTTTTAATAGTTTTCCATAGTGCTTGAAAGTTGAAAATCATAGTTAGATAAGTTTTATTAGAAAAAATCAAAGACATCAGAAACGTGTTTACTATCTCTCTTTAAAATACAGAAAGAGAAGCAAATGTCAAACTAACAAATAACAAATTGTTTTTCTTTCTTTTCAGTGTCAGTGTAAAAATCTGTTCCAACACGTCTCCTTGCATCGCATAAGCAAACGGAGAAAATTGGAAGTATGCGCATAAAATCGATACCACGCAGTCTCGTGTCCGTTTTAAAACCGTACAAAAGCGTAGTGTTGGAACAAAATTATAGTTTTCCCATGCTTTCAGTTGGTCGCCCGTCAACTCTAGTAGTTTGTCATCTGTTTCTAGCCTGTTATGTAAGGTTGTTCTGTTATTAGTCGTTGTCAACTTTTTTACCTTTTTATGCAGATTAAAAAAATATTGCTTTTGTTGCAGTTCTTCTATGTCGACGACTCTTGTATCCAGCCATTTCTCTTTTGTCTCAGTTATTTTTTTCTAATTATTCTACTTAGTCTTTTATATTCTCCGTCCTTGTCACCTTTTTCTTTGGACTTTTTTTGTTTGGCCAGTAATTATAAAATCTCTTCTGTTATCTGTTTTTGTTTGTTATTTCAGTGTGTTGCTTTTAGCTGTTTTTTTATTACGTTGTTCATTTGTTCTTTAATAGTTTTCCATAGTGCTTAACTAAAGACGCATAACAAAGATGTGACTGGACCAAAAGACCAAAACAAACCTGTAAGCTTTAAAAGAAAAGAAAAGAAACAAAAGTTTTTTACCAACTGTTCAAAGAGGCACCGACATCAGAATTGAATAAACTTCAGTGATGTACTGATAATTTAGTGAAAAGGGACGCCGAATATTTCTGAAAGATCCATAGATAGTAAAAAGCAGGGCTCAAGACAAAAAGAATTATGGAAAAAGATGAGAGGATGAAGTGACAGTAAAAGCGCAAAATTTTCTAGACGTGAGAATCAGGAAAAGATCAACTCGGGATCGTCTAGGTTGGAGGCATAGTGACAGTATATTGCTAAAGAATTCTTTATAAAGCAACATACTGCAGCATAGTTTGGAGTAGGCCAAGGCATTTAGCTATCATTTATTTAATTTTTTTTTTTTTTTTTTTTTTTTATATATTAACGCATCGACCACGCAGGGTCATTAGCGTATTTAGATTATGTAACATATGTGACAGTTGATACAATATGTGAAATATACATTAGTTTACAATAATAATAATGATAATATGTATGTTTGTTAAAATGTACGTTTTAGATCTTTTGAAGAAGTTGACAGTCTTTAAGATAGGAAAAAATTTTTCGGTTATGTGTACTTTCTTCTAGGGCATCTTTTAGGGAGTTAGGTATGTTATATTTGAGTCGTTCACTGGTATATTTGAGACACTGTGTTAAAAAATGTTTTACCGTTAGAACACTGTTGCACTCTTCACACACTGGTTTGTTTTTGCGTTGTAATAAATAGTCATGAGTAAGTCGTGTATGGCCGATACGGAGACGGGTAAATATCACTTGTTCTCTTCTCTCTTTTATTGTTGGTTTCCATAGATGTGGGTGTTTGTTGACTTCGTATAGCCTTGATGGAGTGTTGTTCCAAGTTTGTTGCCATTTGTGAATTATTTTTTGTTTTAAGTATGGTTTTAGATCGTTTTGTACTAATATGTTGCTTTCTTCGGACATCGGATTAGTTGGTGCATTTTTGGCCAGTTTATCTACAGCTTCGTTACCTTCAATTCCTACATGAGAAGGCACCCATAAAAAGTGCACTTGGATGTTCTTATTAGAAATGTTTTTAAGTTCTTTTTTAATAAGAAGTAGAAGGGGGTTGTCACAGTATAATTGAGTCAGTGAGGTTAATGAACTTAGAGAATCTGTGATTATTATACATCTTTCTTTGTTTTTGTTTTGTATTAACGATAGTGCTTTTAGAATTGCGAATAATTCAGCCGAAAAGATGGTTGTAATTGATGACAATTTGAAACTAACTGAGGAGTCTTCCGAATAAATTGCTGCCCCAACTCTGTCTTCATTTTTTGACGCATCTGTGTATACGTTGTAGGTATTGCCATATCTGTTTAATAGTGTATGAAACTTTTGTTTAATGACGGTTGATGACATCTCTGATTTTCTTAGGTTTGTTAGACTGATGTCGATAGCAGGAATAGATATTGTCCATGGTGCAGGGTTGTGGATTGATGAGGTATCATAGGTTTTTGGAAATTGAAAATTTAATTTGGATAAGTATGATTGTATACGAAAGTAAAAAGGATGATTAATTTGATGTGTTTGTTGAAATTTATTTGTAAATCGGTCAGCAAAAACGTTATGCAGTACTGGATTATTTCGGTTTGATGACACTGCCGCTGCATATGTTAGGCTTAGATATTGTCTTCTGAAAGAAAGAGGAAGTTCTCCACTTTCCCAATAAAGACTTTGAATGGGACTTGTATAGTGAGCACCTAAAGAAATACGTAGACATCTATTTTGGATAATATCCAGTGACTTCAAATGTGTTTTTTTGGAGGAGTTGTAGACTATGGCTCCATAGTCAAGTTTTGATCGAATTATGGATTTGTAAATAAGTATTAAACTTGAATAATCAGCACCCCAGTTTTTAAAGGCAAGTGATCGAAGTAAATTTATACCAGGAAGACAGGATTTTTTCAGCTGTTGAATATGTGTCTTCCAAGTTAATTTTTGATCAAACGTCATACCCAAGAATCGGATTTCTTCTACATAATCTAGTTTTTGTTCGTGTAGATATAATTCTTTTGTTTGGATTTGATTTCTCCTTGAGAAACAGATTGCTTTCGTTTTTGAAGTGTTAAACTGAAGTCCACTTGTAGCTGACCATTTCTCAATGTGTGTTAACGCGTTTTGAATGTGATTGTAAATCGTTGCTATGTTTTTTCCTCTACAGAAAATAACTAGGTCGTCAGCGTATAATCTAGCTTTGACAGGGTTTTCAATTTCTGTTAATATCGAATTTATTGCTACTAAGAATAAAGTTGTGCTTAAATTTGATCCTTGTGGTATACCATTTTGTTGAATTTTTGTTTGAGAATATGTTCCGTCAACTCGAACTTGAAATTGTCTGTTTTCAAGAAAATTTGAAATGTATTTTAATATGTTACCCCTTATTAACCAGTTGCTGAGTGTTTTAATGATTGAATATTTCCAAACTGTATCATATGCTTTGGTTATATCAAAAAATATTCCAACACAATGTTGTTTTATTGCAAATGCTTCGTGGATTTCTGATTCTAAGTCAACGAGGTTGTCTAAAGTTGAGCGATGTTTTCGGAAACCACATTGTTCTGGAATAATTAAGTTGTTTGATTCTAGATACCACATAAGCCTATTGTTTATTATCTTTTCTAATATTTTACCTATGCTACATGTGAGTGATATCGGTCGATATGATTGTGGATCTGATTTTGGTTTAGTTGGTTTTAGAATAGGTATTATGATTGAATTTTTCCATGATTTAGGAAATACGTTTCTGGATAGGATTATATTGTAGATTTTGAGTAGATATTTTTTAGATTGAGGGCCTAAATTTTTTAGGAATATAAACGGTATATTGTCGGGTCCAGGACAAGTGTTCTTACAATTTTGAAATACATTTTCTAATTCTTCCTCTGTTATTGGTATATTTAGATCGTTATTATTTTGATCGTAATATTCTATAGGATTTTTTTCTTCTTTTATTTTGATTTTTAAGAAATTGGAAGTATAATTTAAGTTACTTGAGTTATATTCATAAGTAGATGCTAGTATATTGGATACTTCTTCTGGGCTTTTATAAATAGTGTTATTTTGAGTTAGAAAGTTGATTGATTTATGGGGTTTGGAACAAGACATTTTGTTGACTTTTTTCCATATAGCAGTTATAGGAGTTGAACTATGTATTGTGGTAACATATTCTCTCCAAGAGTCACGTTTGGCTTTTTTAATGGTATACCTAGCGACTGCTCTTAATTTTTTGAATTCTATAGAATTTTCTTGAGTTTTGTGTCGTTTGAATTTATTAAAAGCTTGTTTCGATTGTTTTAATGCTTCTTTGCAGTCATGATTCCACCAAGGTACCGACTGATGTTTGTAATCGTACTTAATTATTCCAACGTACTTTTTTGCTGATTCTGTGATTACATTTGTCAGAGAGTATATTGTTTTGTCTATATCTACATTGTTATTTAGATTTTGCAGGTTGTTTTCAACGTAATTTTGAAATTCTATCCAATTTGCGCCTTTTAAATTCCATTTTAGTTGTTGCGGGGTAGTTGATTGTAGTTCATTGCTTATTATGATAGGGTAGTGATCACTATCATATAGATCTGGTAACACATCCCATGTAAGAGTATGTGCAATTGATGGTTCGCAAATACTTAGATCTATACTAGAGCCTTCGCCTGTTCTTATTTCAAAGCGCGTATGTTGTCCGTCGTTAAGAATATTTAGATTGATTTCTTCTATTATTTTTTCTATTTTTCGACCTAGAGATGTTAGTTTTGTTGAACCCCATAACGGATTATGTGCATTGAAATCTCCAATTATTATCCGTGGAGCAGGTAGTTGATTTAATAGGTTTGAAATTTCTTTTGAATCGGGTTCTTTATTGGGGGGAATGTAAATATTGCAAATTGAAAAAGAAATTGTGTCTGTGACTCTAATTCCAATTGCTTCGATAGTTGTTCTAAGTTTTATTGGTTTAGCGTCAAAGCTATCTTTTATGTAGATTGCTACCCCTCCGCTTGCAATTTTCGAATTTTCTCGATTTCTAAAAAAACAATTGAAATTCTTTAAGTCATGAGCTTTGTTGTTTTTGAAGTGGGTTTCTTGTAAACATATCAGACTAGGCTTATGTTTTGAAATTAATAATTTTAACATTTCTAAATGGGTATAATACCCATTTATGTTCCATTGAATTAGAGAGTTGAAAATGATGTGTTATTAATTTTCTGTTGATGTGTCGCTTTCTAAGTCTGTTTGAATGTCTAAGTTGATTTGTTTTAATATTTTATTTTTTATTCGAGTGCATTTGACTTTAATTTTTCGGTCCTTTAGGTAAGGGTATATATTAGTTAATAGATCTGTGACCTCTGCTGTTTCTTCTGTATACATTTTGGCGATACTTAACGGGTCTGATGAGTTCTCACAGTTTTCAATAAAGTCTAATAACTGTTCGTAAGTTATAGGGTAGTTAGAATTTGGGTT
This sequence comes from Diabrotica balteata, assembly GCA_918026665.1. Classification (NCBI taxonomy): domain Eukaryota; kingdom Metazoa; phylum Arthropoda; class Insecta; order Coleoptera; family Chrysomelidae; genus Diabrotica; species Diabrotica balteata. The sequence goes on along the minus strand of OU898276.1, from coordinate 74,588,798 downwards.
CTCAAATAAAGTTTTACAGTATCTTAGCATTTCTTCTAGTGTTTTTTGTGGTTTGACATTTTGATCTGATTTTACTTTCTTCTCTTTATTTTTTGGTGTAATAAAAGTAGGTTCCTCTTTAGATGTAGTAGCTGGTGGAGAGATTTGGGAGATTGTGCGTTTGTTTTGTGCTTTGCCTGTGTTTATATGCGTTGTCTTATTTTCTAGATCTATTTTTGGCTCGTTTGTTGTTTCTAAATCTTCTTTGGCTGGTTGCATGTGTAGTTTTTCTTGTTGGGTAGTTTGTGGTTGAAATTCTTGTTGTGTGCTTTCTTCTTTTGATTGTTGTTGTTTAGTGTTTGTCTGGGTTTTTTGAATTGATAGATTAGTTGTATTTTCAATTGGGTCTATATTTGGAACTGCATTATTTGATGTTGAATTATCTGTTGTAATCGCAGTAGACATTGGACAATTTTTTGTTAAGTGGTTGTTTTGTTTACATGTTTGGCAAGCTTGGTTATCTAATGAAAGGAAAATCCTGTATGTCGTTTCCTCATGTGTGATAAGAAAAGAATCAGGTAAGGGCTGGTTATTTAGTGGAGATATGTATATTTGACGTCTGAAACTCAAAATATGCTGGAATTGTGGTGTTGATGTGCCTATTCTTAAAAATGTTAAAGGTGACAGAAGATTTAATCCATGTGATTTTAATGCTGATACTAGGACTGAGTGTGGGATTGAGGGACAGACATTGGACAATACTAATCGCTGACTGGGGCTAATTAGTCTACGAGGTTGTAAAAGCTGCTGGCCTATTTGAATTTTTTCATTTCTGTTTATAAAATCCTCAGCTAGTTTTTCGTTTGCTAAATAAATACATACTCTATTATTTGACAATTTCGAACAGAAGATGATCTGGGTTGGTTCTATCAGACGACTCAAAGCGAACAAGTAATCATCTAGTTTGGTATTTTCAACTGAATCAAAAATAATTGCTTGTTTTCTTGATGGAAATATATTAGATTGTGGTGTTTGATTTGTTACGGAAGAATATGTACGTGATCCATTAAATTGATATGATGATGTGCTGTTTGGTGTATTAGTAGTTGCAGGAATTTCGGATTGAATAGAACTATCCATTTTTAATTATCATTGGTAAATGGAGTACGGTCCTGGCAAACAACCTTCTTAGTCTATAGTGGAACAGGTTTGGTATAAATACCTGTCCTAGATTTTGTAGGTTATCCGAAATAATATTTGATAATATGTAGTAAAAACTCTTATGATTAAAGTAACTTACTATCTCTATTGTATTTATGTTTGTTATTTCACTGCTGGATCACTAATTAATGAAAATATTTTTAGTATTTCACTACTTTTTAAATTCAATTTAAGAGCTCGATTTTAAAAACACGTATTAGGTACTGTGTAGATTTAAATCATCTCTCTATTTAATTTTTGTTTACTTGCTTTTGATCAATTTACATTTAACTTTTTCTTACTGTTATTATATTTCAATTTACATTTTTATTCATTTAAGAGATTATGAATAATTTATATATAAATCTAAATTATTTATTAATATTACTATTCATAAATATATTAAGTTCTACCAGGATTATTTGTTAATACATTACTATAATAAGTATGTTTACATTTTAGATGCTTTGATGTTTTGGTTGAAATTAATCAAATATCAAGTTTTTTGTTATCACTGAGTGGTCTGGTGATGGCAGTACCTACAATCTGCTTCTTAATATTTGTAAGTATATATATGTATGTATATATATATATATATATATATATATATATATATATATATATATATATATATATATATATTGTTTTAATTTTACTCATTTTCTTAATGTAATTATGCAAAATTATAATTGTATTTATTTTTAATTTTCTTACTAGATCAAAACTCTTTTTGGGCTAGCTCAAACAAATAAGTAATCTTAGGGTTTTACGTCATTCAAACACCGAAATACAAAGCAAATACTCAGAGGAACCTCATGGATAAATAAAATTCAAAAATAAATTATAACCGTATAGTAAAAATATAGCCAGACAGAAAATAAAATGTAGTTTCACCTATTTTTAAAAATTTTAAAAGTGTTTGTTTATCCTTGTGTAGTGTAGTGTGATGTAACCATTTTATGTTTATAATATTTTATTCTTGTGGGATAGGCCGTAATTGACGAAATGCCCTGAAGATGATCTAGGGATCAAAAGTACTTGGACAAGATTAAATTAATTGTGCTCGATATTTGCCTTTTATTTGATCAATATATATTTATATATATGTATATATATATATATATATATATATATATATTTATGTATATATATATATTTATATATATATATATATTATATATATATATATATATATATATATATATATATACTTCTAGCGGTTAATATGGGCTCCGTACTAAAACGGTATTATACTAACTCCAGGAGAATATACGCCGTGTATATTATTATCTGAGTAGCGCTTTATGTAGACTCCGACCAATACGTCGGATCAAGTGGACTCCGTAATAGGATCAAACATTTTTGGGATCCGTATATAACTTTTCCCGTACACTTCTTAACTCCTGCGATGTTGCCAATAATTGTATTAGTAGTAGATTTTTAAATTTTATAGGTGGTACATTTTGGAACCTATTAATATGAACATCGAGTAGCGTAATCGTCTAACAGTTTAAGAAACTCTTCTGTAAGATCTTTATAATTTTTCAATTACTGCAGTTTATGGCGTGTAATATTTATTTCATGAAGTAGTTAAAATTAGACTATAATAATTTATAAATTAATCTTTAATATTATAATTTTTTGCTGTCTAATTTCAATATGTTGATTTGTAATTAACAAAATATTTGATGCATTAAAGTCGCGTAGCTATTTTCACCAAACATTCAATTTTAAAGCTATTAGTATAAAAGTCTAAAAAAAAAGTATAAAAATCTAAGGAATTTAATATGGATACACACGTCAGTGTGCTTTTCTCAAGTCTCAAGTTTCTCGAATCCATCAATCATTCATTGTATTTCTTATACTTTCATTTTAATCCTCTCCAATCAAGATTTTAAAGCAGGTTTGCTCCATTAGTCCATTTTTATTACTTTTTGTCACTATTTCTCCTTTTTCATTATCATCATCATTACGTGGCGCTACAACACTGGGTGGGTCTTCGCTAACTACAAATTTTCTCCAAGTTGATCGATTTTCCACGAATCTGTAATCAAATGAAATGTTAATATTTTGAGATATAATTGGATGTTTTCTCTCCATTGCTTACTGAGACGCCTAAGCGGCATTCTTTCTTCTGTGCTAACTTCCTTCCATACAAGTTTTACAAGTTTGATATATTGGCGTCTATGCATGTGTCCGATCTACCTTAAGCGATTTATTTTTCTGAACAATATCGTTATAAAAGCTTTCTTTATTCAGTATGGGTTCTTATTCTATACGGATTTGTAGCGATATGATAATGAGGTTAAAACATTTTTCTAATTATTTTTATTTCAAATCTTCGTACTTCTTCCTTATTTTTTTTAGTCAATGTCAATGATTCGCATCCATGTATTAAAATAGGTCTAAAATTTGAATTATGCTAAAAGTATCTAGTTATTGACATTATTATTAACAGTGATTATTTATCTAAGATATTTAAAGTGTTCCATGTTTTTGAAATTGTAGTTGTTAACTTTAATATTTTATCTAGATTTATTAAATTGGTCTTTTCTGTTGATTCGCTTGTATTTGGTTTTCATTTCGTTGATTTTCGTGCTCTCTTTACTTTATTGAATATGTTTGCGGATGGGAGAGTTTCTTATGAGATCTATGTCATTAGCATATGCTAGGAGTGCTTTGTACCTTGGGCCTTTAATGAATTACATCTTAAATAGGCGATATTTCCATTTTAGTAAGCTGTTCATTAATTTTTTGACTATTTGAATCGACAATCTGTATTTTATTCGACTGTTATATCACAGAGTTTCTTGGCGCATGACATTCTTGGTTTTTTGTTTCCCGTATCATTATTACAAAGATTTTTCTGGAGGTCGACATAGGGAACCCGGTGGTATGTACATGATGTTTTCATAACCAACATCGAAAATTTGTCTTACTGTAAAGTCATAATGATTTTACTAGGAAATATAGTGTTGTTTAATAATAATAAAGTTCAAGCAACAATTCCTATATGCAATACCTTGGTATGATATTTCTGCTCCCCGATACCAAGTAGCAGTCCCGAAAATATTAAAACTGCTACACTCATGTTTCCTATTATCCAAAAATTAGCCAGTCCAGGACTATACTGCCCTCATAAGTGAATAGAATATGTACGGAGGTTTTTGGCAATTTAATAGGATTTTGTGTGTTAGAATATTATTTCTCCGAGAAAGTAAAGAATATTTATTTGCTATCCGAATATAATCCATAAATTAAATATTAGAATGCTATAAAATAATGCTACTAGCAGCAAAAACGGTATAATAGTCACTAATGTGAAAATCAAATAAATGTTTTTTAACATACAAAAGAAAGGATGTAGAGTAAGGCATAACGTAACAATAAAGCTATATAATTTTGAAAGATTGCAGCGTTTTAGATATCGTAGATAACGTTGTCACATAAGAAATAAAAGGGAAAATTCAGGTAGCTAACTGATGTATATAGAACCTATATAACACTTTTAAATCCAGAAGCCTAATATAAATCTCTAAAATCAGGATATATAAAACAGTGAACCAGTGCTAATGTGTGGATATGTAACGGGAACGTATTAATTAGATCAGGATTGCTAGAAAAGCCATCAGAGGTATTTCCCGACTTACAAAGGTCCGAGTACTAACCAATACCGAACGAAGCTAATGCCAAGGTCAAACACATATATAAAGATAGCAACGAGGTATAAGAACCTAAATCTCAACTCCAAAGTTGCGCTGGCTTTATCCAAAGGCTCTCTCATTAACTGCATTCCCAAGTTAAATTGGTAGGATGCCCCGAGAGAAAAAATGCCCTTAGGATGCCCACGGATGAAGGGCGCAGATTTAGGAATAATGAGACTACTTACCGACTCATCATATTTATCAACACCTGCTATCCTACCTACAATCAATACATATCTGTTGAGGACTATCAAATCAATTACATGTAATCAAACGAACTAGGCTTAAAAAAAGTATCCTAGGAAAGGCACTTCGGCAATATTGACATATATTTTTAAAACGCCATTTATGTGGCTGAGTTTGCAATAGGAATGAGGAGACAAAAAGGAAGAAATGGTAATAAAATCTTGTTGCGTTCCGACTATACGATGACGATGATCTCTATATAACATATAGGAAGAAATGGAGAATAATGTCTATGTTCAATTTAGAACTCGTTGGTTTTCTCCCTTTCGAATTGGGTATGTATATGTATTACCATAGAAAAAATCAAAAAAAAAACTATAATTATGAAACTCTATCTAAAATAGTAAAATCGATAAACAAATTATATAAACAAAAAGATTATATAAATCCCTAATATTTAAACAGACTGCTTTACAAAAGGTGAACGAATAAGCATAAATAAATTGTCAACAAAATAAATCAGAAGAATATGACACAGTATATTGCTTAAAAAGAATTCTTATGTGACTATGCTAAAATATGATACGATCGGAAAAACGGCAATGACTTTTACAGCTGATTGCCACATAAATATTAATGTAACGCAAATATGATGATATTGCCTCGTACTGTTATATAGCAATTTGTTGTCACATTGCTGAAAGTTACTTGATGGAAATTCATTGTATCTAACAATAAAACAAGTATGCGTTTACACGTTATAGATTGTAACTGAATAAGTTGAGGAGTTGAGGAGAAAATTTCCATAGGTTTAAATTTTCATGGATATCACTAGACTCGAGAGCAGTGTATGATTCCTTAGTTATGTTTTTAAAGGATAGTAAAATAACCATCTAAATAATTATGCATTAGTTAATAACGTAACCTTTGTTTCTAACCCAATTGTCAAATTCCTTTCTTACCGTGGCCTAGTGTTGTACGTCTTTTTAAAAAATGCCTTGATGGCCCCTAGGCGAGAAGAGAGTGACCCTGTTTACCTGTCTTTTGTTTTGTATATTTATTAATATAAACTCAAACAACTATTTGTACCATGTTGAGTCTGGCTGAATGACTAAAAGTCTATGCCAAAAAAATTTCATAGAATCTAAAGACAGCTTAAGGCCTTTATTATAAATATACTTTTTAGTAATGAAAATAAGTAAATAGAACCTAGAATATCCATGTAAAAGAATGTAATCTTTGATCTCTGGGATAAACTCATCTCCTGAACAATGGTGCCGATATATATGTAGTTAAAATTTTGTACACCTATTTTAACCTGTTTGTTTCCTTATTATCCATATATGAGTTGTGACCGATGCTACAAACTCATTTACTTTTTACAAAGAGTCTATATAAAGTAAATACTTTGTCATTTTTTATGGAGTTCAACGTAGAAGCCTTCACGAAAATTTAAGTACTAATAAGAGCACCGCAATCGGGCGTACCTTGGGTAATGAATAATTAATTAATTGGTTAATTCTTCAATCACTCGTCCGATATGAGTTTTGTCAAATCGGTCCTTTTTAGGACCAACTATTCTATAGAGATAAAGTAAACTATATCTAGAGATAAAGACAATTCATAAGCCTGATGGAAGGTGTAATAAATAAAGCAAATACTATATTAAGTAATTATATGAGCAAAAAGTATATTAACTTTACATTAACATAAATAATATGATTGTCACTTAACTGGGTATTATACATACGCTCTACTTTACTTAAGCTCATCAGACATAAACGCTTAACACAAATGTGACGTATTTCTAGTGCAGTAAGCACATAGAGGGCCAAACCTAGGGTATTTGGTATAAAACTGATCGCAGAAGATTACATAATAAGTGCCGGCAAAGAAGCAAAGAAAAACTTAAAATGAGAGAGGACTCAAACTAGTCACTGCATGAACCATTTAACTATGTTGAGCTTGGATCCACTATCCACGTATAAAATAAACAATATCACGGCTCCCGATTGAGGATCTGAGCACAAAACTAATTATAAAATTTTGACCAAAGATACTACAATGGCTAATATCTAAAGTCTGTAGACAAGCAAAGCAAAGACAAAGTTATCACTATGCTTTAACCTGGCAAAAACTCCAACGACCACAAAAGCTATCGGCCAATATATCTATTTATTTTGTCAGCTATACAAAATAAATCTGCACATGATCCTTAATATAAACCGATAATAGAAGAAGAACTCAAATTAAAAGACAAAAGTGGCTATATATGACAGGGAAGATCGTGTACATCACAAATACTAAATCTTGCCCAACACAGCGAAGACGGGTATGAAAAATATCAGGTATGAGGAGTCGTATTTGTCAATCGCAATGCCGCTTACGACACCTTAAATTAGAGGGCATTTTTCAAAATCTATGTGATATCCCCTTAGGTAATAAACTCACTTGTATTATCCGTGTATGCCTACACAACATAAGATTTTTCGTATCACTCAACGGTAAGAATAGCAGATGGAGAACGTAGAAGAACGGTCTTCTTTGGGGTACCGTAATCGCACCTACGCTGTATAACATTTACACAACCCATACCGGTAAATAGTAGGACTTTTATTATGTAGACGATACATCTATTGTTGCATAACCAAAAACTTTTGTTGCTAAAGTAGAGAAAAATCTAAATAATACCTTAAACAAAATAAAAATAGAATCTGAATCAATTTTAAGCCACACCCCGGGAAAAGTTAGGTATGCTCCTTCAATGTTCCTAACAAAGACGCTTTCACAAATCTGAACATATACCTGAACCAATAGTGTCAAGAAATCCTTAAACTCTGCACTTGCTATAAATACCTTGAAGATAGTTTCTATCACACTTTATTATTCACAGAACTTTGTTTAAAACTAAATGAAAACCTAATACTACTATAAAAATGAAATGAGAACCAAAAAAATAATATTCTCCGCAAACTTGTCAGCTAAAAATAGGGAGCACATTCTTCCACCCTTAAAACATAGACTTGAACTCTATGCTTCTGCCAAATATACCTTGCTAGTATGGGTGACATCAACACATACTTAATACGTAGATTTAGCTATAAATTAGTCAGTCAAATTCAGAGTACCTATATTAAGACTCACATCCATACATAAGCTCTACAATATCGTAGCTATCAATCCACCTAATATTCGAAGATAAGTAGCTAGAGAACGAAAGAAACAAAGTCTAGATTCGTAACATCAACTCCACGCATACCAGCCCATTTTATGACTAGAATCGAAGAAAAAACTGGCCAGATCAACACATCTGCAGGATATACAAAAAAAAATTAAGCTGCTCCTCGACATCTAAACCCTCGAAAGAAACTTCCTGATGGTAGTTATCTTCCTTAAATCTGCCAGGAGGACTCCGGTTAACCTATGTGAATGTGGGGTGGTACAAGATTCATCACACTTTCTTAGTTGACTTTATCATCCAAATCGGTCTTTTCTGAAGGAAAAGGTTAATTTATTTGAACTAAACATGTAAAGTACAGCCAGTAAGCTATTACTTATAAAGTAAAGATCATTGCAAATTTGACACTACCTCCACTTATATTGATTACATATTACCCCTAAATACTAGATAAAATATTCAGAAATATGTAATGATCGTGAAGTGATATAATTATTGTTAGACAAATTAAGCATTCTTCCCTTTTTAGTGCACTACTACCCATTTTTACACAAAAATATCTATTTTAGCACTATATTTCGAGATAACCGTCTATCCAGAATTATATGTAATACACAGATACAACTATAAATAAAATAATAAAAAAGCTGTATACAAGATATCATAAAACAAGAGATGAAATAAAAGAAGTTTTTATTAAGAGGGTTCTTAAATAAAACGTATAAAGACATACTCACGTTAACAAAATACATTAGGAAATTTCCGCATATGAAACAAAATCCAATTTGGTAATGAAATCCTTTTGTATCTATAAAGCTATTTTTAGAGAAGCACGTACCTACCAAAAACAGGTAGTTATTAGTATACATATCTGTTACACACTGTAATGCGTATGAATGATAACAAAAATAAGAAGTCCATATAAACATGCTTTATTGAAAGAGGTAAAAGTACACTGCTAAGAAAGTACATTGTATTTCTTATACTTTCATTTTAATCCTCTCCAATCAAGATTTTAAAGCAGCTTCACTCCATTAGTCCATGTTTGTTGCTTTTTGTCACTGTTTCTCCTTTGTCTTTATCATTATCATAACGTAGCGCTACAACACTGGGTAGGTCTTCGCTAACTACAAATTTTCTCCAAGTTGATCGATTTTCCACGAATCTGTAATCAACTGAAATGTTATTTTTTTTAGATATGGCATTTTCTGTGCTAACTTCCTTCCATACCAGTTTTATAAGTTTGACATCTTGGCGTCTATGCATGAGCATATGCATCTTGGTGTCCGATCTACCTTAAGGGATTTATTTTCCGGAACAATATCGTTATAAGAGCTTTCTTTATTTAGTATGTGTTCTTATTCTATGCAGATTTGTAGCGATATGATAATGAGGTTAAAAAATGTTTATTATTTTTCTTTCAAATATTCGTAATTCTTCCTTACTTGTTTTACTCATTGTCCATGATTCGCATCCATGTATTAAAATAGGTCTAAAGTTTGAATTATTCTCTGTATTTTTTAGTGGCATTATTATTAACCGTGATAATTTATCTTATAAGATATTTAAAGTGTTCCATATTTTGGAAATTGTGATTTTTAACTTTAATATTTTATCTAGATTTATTGAATTGGTCTCTTTTGTTGATTCGCTTGTATCTGGTTTTCATTTCGTTGATTTTAAGTGAAAAATTTTTCGCGCTCTCTTCACTTTATTGAAGATGTTTGCGGACTAGAGAGTTTCTTATGAGATCTATATCATTAGCAGGAGTGCTTTGTACCTTGGGCCGGTAATGGATTACGTCTTAAATAGGCGATATTTCTATTTTAGTAGGCTGTTTATTAATTTTTTGACTATTTGAAACGGTCCTGCAAGTGACAACAGTAGGTTTATTTAATTTCGCTTCGTAATAAAGTTAAAATTATTCGGGAATTACAAGTTAGAAAATTCAACCGAGTTCAAAAATAAGTATCAAAAGTTAAGTGCATACAGGTGATATTAGTTAATAAAGAAAATACCATCAGACAAGTAAGATAGAACTATTTTAATAATTTTAACAAGTCTTAAGTAAATGAATAATTGAGTGAAAGATTAAAAAAGTGGTTTTGGCGAATGTTCGAAGGGTCTTAGGCATTCCTACGCGTTTTTTGTTTTTGTTTTTTTTTTGGCAGATAAGAAAGTAATTCGTGCTGACAAGAAATTAATGATCAAAATAAAAGCCACATAATTTTATTACAAAAATCCAGATCTGGCCTTAAAATAGATTTGATTAAAGTTGGGATTAGAATTAAATTAAAATAATAAATTAAAAGTAAATGTAATACAATAACTAAATCAAATGAACAGCAAAAGAAATAAGCCAGAACACGATAACTCATTCGACGAGGAGGAAGCCATCAAAAGAAGCAAAGCCACGTTAAGAACATCTCCAAAGGATAACATAAAAAATCGCGAAATGGAAGAACTAAACAAACTACTAGAAGAAATAAATAAGGAGATTAAAATGGAAATAAAAGAGCTGAAAACAGAAATGAAGGAAGAAAATAAGGAGATCAGAAGATATATAAATGAAGTTAAAGAAGAGATAAAACAAAATAACGAAGAAATAAAAAGCATAAAACTGGAAATAGAAAGGGTGAAGGAAGAATGGACAAAAGAGAAAGAAGAACTGAAAAGAGAAAACGAACTAACCAAAACCGATAACAAAAAGATAACGGAAGAATTAAATGATCTAAAACGCTCATTAGAAAGGTTAGACAAAGAAAAAAGAATATAATCATCAGTGGATAACAAATAGACTCTGAAGACCCAAAAACATTGAAAGAGGGAATGACTACTATATTAGAAAATCATCTTGGAGTCAAAACCAATATTAAAAGAGCACAAAAAATAGGAACAAAAACATGCTTAATTGAACTTGAAAGCGAAGAAGAAAAAACAACAATCTTAAGAAACAAATACAAACTTAAGAATGTGAAGATCGAAAAAATATGGATTACAGAGGATCTCACAAAAGGAGAGAGAGAAAATGGAAGCTTTAAGAGATAAAGCAAGAGAAATGAGGGAAAATGGAAAAATGGTTAAAATAGGATACAATAAAATCACAGTGGACGGCAAGGAATGGAGATGGTGCTATAAAGAAGAAAAGGTGTTGGAAATAGCGTGTTCAAAAAACTACCAGAGCAACATAAAAAGAACCAAGGAGAGGCCAAGCAACGAGTAGAGAAAGAAGAATTACTAAATAAACCGGACAATGATGACAAATGTTTAGTTTTAAGTAGTAATAGGAATAGGATTAGAAATAATAAAAATAGATTATTAATCAATTTTAAGCCAAACCCCGGACATGTCCCTAATAGAGACGCTTTCACAAATCTGAAGATATACCTGAACCAATAGTGTCATGAAATCCTTAAACTCTGGACTTGCTATAAATACCTTGAAGATAGTTTCTATCACAGAACTTTGTTTAAAACCAAATGGCAACCTAGAACCAGAAAAATAATATTCTCCGCAAACTTGTCAGCTCAAAATAGGAAGCACATTCTTCCACCCTTAAAACGTAGACTTAAACTCTATGCTTATGCTGCCGAATATACCTTGCTAGTATGAGTGATAAAAACACATACTTAACACGTAAGTATATTTAGCTATAAATTAGTCAGTCATCAGATCATCACATCTGCAAGATATACAAAAAAAGGAACTTCCTTATGGTTGTTATCTTCCTTAAATTTGCCTGGAGGACTCTTGCCTGCAAACACCGGTTAACCTGTGTGAATGTGGGGTAGTATAAGATTCATCACACTTTCTTAGTTGACTTTTCCATTCAAATCGCTCTTTCTTGAAGGGACAAGGTTTATTTATTTGAACTAAACATGTTAAGTATAGCCAGTAAGCTTTTACTTATAAAGATCATTGCAAATTTGAAACTAACTCCACTTATATTGATAACATATTACCCCTAAATAGAAAATAAAACATTCAGAAGTATGTAATATTGGAGAAGTGGTATAATGCTTGTTAGATAAATTCTTTCTTTTTTTGTGCACTACTACCCATTTTTACACAAAAATATCTATTTTAGCACTTAAATATTTATTTTGAGATAACCTTTTATCCAAACTTATATGTAGACATAGATAAAACCAGAAATAAAATAATAAAAAAGCTGTATACAAGATATCATAAAACAATGGATGAAATAAAAGAAGTTCTTATTCATCGGATTCTTAAATAAAACTTATGAAGACATATTCACGTTAACAAAATACATTAGGAAATTTCCGCATATGAAACAAAATCCAATTTGGTAATGAAATCCTTTTGTATCTATAAAGCTATTTTTAGAGAACTCGTACCTACCAAAAACAGGTAGTTAATAGTATACATATCTGTTACACACTGTAATGCGTATGAATGATAACAAAACTAAGGAGTCCATATAAACCGTCCAGACTTTACGCGAGAATTATACATCTTATAGCAGAGTTGCCAAACTATCAGAGCTTACTTAAACCGATATACATATGGTTCCAATATACAGTGAAAAAGATCTGAACGACCCCTATAATATATACACGTGAACTAAGCGATATACATTTATGATACAGGGATAATTATGGGCTCCAAAATTTTTTTAAAAATTATGAAACTATACATGTTGACGAATCGACAGAGCCAATATTATGGCATGGTCAAGTGAACTCCGTATATCGGTGTCCACTTGACCACGGAGCTCACCTGAACCTGAATTTTAACATGGGCGGAGTCCACTTTATGCCGTAAATATATATATATATATATATATATATATATATATATATATATATATATATAAAGTAGTTAGGTATTATTGACTGACACGTTATGTAAAATAAAGTTTTATTTTGAGGATGCAGTCATTTAAGTAGGGCAGGATAAGTAAAACTCTTTGTTCTTAAATCAAGCTTTCGCAAAATTTATTTGCTTCATCAGGATATGCTAAAATATGTTATGGTAAATACAATGAAATTAGAATTAAAAAAAACATTGTATAAAACTATATAAAAACTTACAACATGAGGTTAAACCATTAAATTATTAAATTCACAAAACATTATTAATTTTTCCTAAATTATATTTTTATGCAAGTACAATATTTTAATTTTGAATATATTATGACATTGATTAATAATGATGTTTGATTTATGTCAGAAAGACACTCGTGTCTGTTTTTATTATTGATAATTAGCTCTAGATTGTTATTATGCTTACGTAAAAAGTGGCGCCAAATATGAATATTTAAATTTTTGAAAATATAGTATTTATAGTCAGAAAATCATATATTAGAAAATTAAAGTATTAATTTTCGTAAGATAGAATGTAATTATAGATATTGCTGAGTTTGTTAATATCAGTTTTTTTATTAACGCATTGATATTTATTTATGCATACCATTTCTAAAAATTCTCTTTTATTTAATTGGTTTTCACGTCTTAATATATTAGTTTCATTAAAATTAAATGAATGATTATTATTAGTTGCATGATCTATTAATGCACACGTATTTTTATTATTTCTAAGGTCACTTTTATGTGATGTTAGTCTACCTATTAGATTTCTAGATGTGTGTCCGATGTATGACTTATCACAATTTTGGCATGGTATTCTATAAACTACATTTGAGCTTTCCATAATGCTAATAGGTGATTTAGTTTTTGTATATAATGATGCTAATGTCTTAACATTTTTAGTTGCAATTTTAATATGAGAATAGTTAGCAAAGACTTTAGTTAATTTGGTTGTTAATGTTGGTATGTAAGGTAGTGATGTGAAAGTAAATTGAGATTGCATGATTTGTTGATTTGATTCTATTGTTTGATTCATGTCAATGATTCAAAGAGTTTTACTTATCCTTCCCTACTTAAATTACTGCATCCTCAAAATAAAATTTTATTTTATAATATACTATAATATATATATATATATATAACTATATATATAATATATATATATATATATATATATATATATATATATATATACGTCTTCATATCAAGGCGAGATCCGATTAAATCGAGGACAACCCGAGATCCACCAATAGGAAATTAATTAATGGAGTATATTGTTTCATAACTATCTTTATAATTAACATATTAATCATGGCACACTTAGAGGGGAAAAGATTTTTGAACTTAAATTTTTTTGATAAATTTACAACAAAATGAGATCCGTAGCTGAAAAGGGAAGGGGAAGACTTATATACGAAATTTTAGATATTTACAGATCAACGCGAGATCAGACACTGTTGCCAGCTCTAAAGAGTATTAGTCGAGCGACCGGAGCTCGTGTTGTATTGCATATTTCCTACTCAAACAGTAAAGTAATTTGCGGTTATGGTGTTTTGTATTTTAAAAATATTGCAAGGGCAGCGGTCAGTTGAAGTAGTAAAACAAAATTCAAAGATAACAGAAGCTAAGTAATGATTATAATTTTTATGTATATTATTAAATAATTCAAACATATAAACTTTAATAAACCGAATTACTAAAATGCTCTGTTTTATTGAATTTGTGAAATCTATTCTCAAAGCTCTTTTTGTTTATTATTTATGTACAAAATTAAAAAGGGGAAATTATTTAAACTAAACAGTTTATCTGTATAACAAAAGCTATATTTTAACATTCTAATCGTGATTTAACATAAAAATATTAGTTTTGTACAAGAGTAAATACAATACTGAAGAGTAAATAGACTGGAAAAAGGCTTCTAGAATAGATTTTGGTGGGCACTTTGTTGCTAAAATGCAAAACCTATTTTTTATTCGTTTCTAATATCTTTTCTAATGCAAAATCACTTGGTCGTCCAAAAATCGTAGCGTGAGGGGAGTGGTGGGAAGTCTTACAAAAAAGTGCTAATTTGTTTTTCACCATTTTATTCCATTTTACTCATGTAGAGTCATACGCCGCCATGTTACCTATCCAACGGTAACTTAACCATCACAAATTAGAAACACTAATAATGTAAAACAATTTCAAATTTATAACATTTAAAGGGTTTTTACCCATATATTTTGGTGGCTACTAGCATGTACAACCGTAAGTATTAACCACATTTTGCTCTAACCTTTGTCAACATTTTCATTTAACGTTCTTTTTAATTAAAGTGGTTATATACTTTCAGGTTTGCACTGATGATGGATTGTTTAATCCGAAAACGTTTTGCAATGTGTTTGTGATAGCCCGTTTGAGGCAATTTTATATACCTTTTATAAAGGATTTTAACAAATTTTTTTGTGATATATGGTATACAGCCAGCTACAGGAACTTAGTTTCCTCGTGGAAATTAAGAAATAGGTACATAGATTTAATTGTTTTTATTACTATCCTTTGTTCTTGAACGTGAAATTTGCTGCCAGGGAAAAAGCGTTGCAATTTTAGATGTTTTATATATCACAAACTTTTGAATTTTAACGCCGTTACAACGTCCTTAATAAGCTTTATATAATACTAGATAATAATGTATGAAAATTTTTTGGACAAACCCCGATGTACCAAGTCACCTAGGAATCGAACACAGAAAGAGTCCCACAGGTCAATCCTTTTGATAACGTGGGTATCTGGGATGAGTGAATTTTCCCCTACGAGGGAGTGCGAGCTGTATAGCTAAATTTGGATTTTCTTCAGTAAACGAATTTAAAGGAAATATAAAGTTAATTTGTTTATAAAGCTATAGCTCGTAAACAATTTGACGTACAGTGTCCAAGTTTAGCATAAATGAACTACATATATTGAAAAATATTCCCGTGGAATCTTAATATAGTACGTGAACAGCATAGTTGGTCCCTAAATTATAAATATGATATGCAAAACAGATTTGTGTTTGTAACTCTCATTCAAATTGAACGCAGTTAGATTTATTTTGTAGGTCTTTTAAATGCGATTAAAGTAAGTTTTTGACATTTTTTGTAAAACAAACAGTGGAGAAGATATGCGAAGAAAAATTGTAAAAAAATAATACTACAAATAAACAATGTCCCCGAAATTTTTTAGACTTCGAGTACTTGCCAATGTGTTCTACATATTGAATCTAAAAAATTACTTAAAGTCATCTAACTCCTAAAAATGTCATCAAAACGACGATTTTGAAGCTCTTTCCACTGGTTAAAGAAGCTATTATAGATTCACACAAAAGTTGTGTTTTTTTAACTCTAAATTTCTAATTTAATTAATTATTCTAATTTTATATCTATATCCATAATAGTTCTAATCTAATTTCAAAATAATTGATGGATTCGACCGTTACTTGATGGAAATTCATTTTATGTAACAATAAAACACTGAAAACTTTGTTTTCAAACTTCCACAAAATTTATTTTAACTATTATCACTACAGCTGTTTCGGCTGATTGCCTTTGTCAAGTGATCTATTTTTGGCATGCGTTTACAATTTATAGTCTCTAATGAAATAGGTTGAGGAGGGGAGAACTGTTTGTCTCAAGTTGGTCATTCAGAATTATATCTGTGTTTTTTAATTTGTTGATTTCCATAGATTCTAACAAAGATAGCTTAAGGCCTTTATTTTGAATGTGAAGTATTTTAAATTTGTCAT
The DNA here is from genome assembly GCA_918026665.1 of Diabrotica balteata. Classification (NCBI taxonomy): domain Eukaryota; kingdom Metazoa; phylum Arthropoda; class Insecta; order Coleoptera; family Chrysomelidae; genus Diabrotica; species Diabrotica balteata. The sequence goes on along the minus strand of OU898276.1, from coordinate 74,571,959 downwards.
TAAAAGAATGATTATGATCTAGAAGGTGAAGTGCGTATGTCGAATCTGTTTTTCTATTATTGAAAGCCCTTTTATGTTCTGCTATTCGTTTATTAAAGTTTCTACCAGTTTGACCGATGTAAGTTTTTGGGCAGTCGCCACATTGAAGTTTGTACACACCACTATTTAAGTGTTTTTTATTTTGGCTCTTGTTATTTTTAATATATTTGCCTAGGTTGTTATTTGTTCGGAAAGCTGGTGTTATTCCTTTCTTTTTTATGTGTTTGGCTATTTTTGTTGTTATTTTGCCTGTATATGTAATCGAGCAGAAAGTATGGGTTTTTTCTCTGGTGGTGGAAATACTAATTTCAGGGCTTTCTTGTGTAGTTTTTGATTTAACATTTTATTAATTGTTTGTTCGTTGTATCCGTTGTTTACTGCTATTTGCTTAATTATATTTAATTCTGTCTCAAAGTTGTATTTTGACATCGGAATTTCTGTTAATCTATGTAGCATACTATGATAAGCTGCCAGTTTATGTTGTGTTGGATGGGATGATGAATTGTGTATAGTCGTGTCAGTATGTGTAGGTTTATGAAATATGGAGAAGTCATGTTTGTTTTTAAGTCTGATAATTTTTATATCTAAAACATTTATGGATTGATTTTGTTTTACAATAGAAAGTTTACAATAGAAACAGATTCGACATACGCACTTCACCTTTTAGATCATAATCATTCTTTTAATGACAAATTTAAAATACTTCACATTCAAAATAAAGGCCTTAAGCTATCTTTGTTAGAATCTATGGAAATCAACAAATTAAAAAACACAGATATAATTCTGAATGACCAACTTGAGACAAACAGTTCTCCCCTCCTCAACCTATTTAATTAGAGACTATAAATTGTAAACGCATGCCAAAAATAGATTACTTGACAAAGGCAATCAGCCGAAACAGCTGTAGTGATAATAGTTAAAATAAATTTTGTGGAAGTTTGAAAACAAAGTTTTCAGTATTTTATTGTTACATAATTTCAAAATGTTTATTTAAATAAAAATGAAGGGTTCCAGTTGAAAATTCAACCGCGTTCGCAGGCAGAATAAGAACCCTGCTATTGCATAAGTATATAAATTTTGAAAAACCATTAAAAAAGAATTCCTAAGTTTTTTCGATACGACGTCTAGTTCTCGAGTTATTTGACAATCGCCTTTCTGGACAGAGCTCTTTAATAATATAAATAATATTATTCAAACCGGAAATAAGCCGAAGGGAGTGAGAGGTCTGACTGTAAAATTCATGTGCGATGTTGCCAAATTTACCGGATCTCGGGTTGTCTACAAAATGTATATTTAGCATATACACAACGGATCGCTCGCACTGCCTCTACAGCGGATTTAGTGGAACTACTGCAATATAAAATTCACCAAAAGGGGTGCAAAATGAGGTCCAGACAAAAATCGATTTCTTTGTACCCCCATCATTGTTACATCGAGATGTCACTATATACACGTGAATACAAGGTGAGATCCAAAATCGGATCTCGCCTTGCAAAACGGATCTCATCTTGTATAGCTTATGATACAAACGGATCTCGCCTTGATATGAAGACATATATATATTATATATCTATATATATATATATATATATATATATATATATATATATCTATATATATATATATGTAGATATATATATATATATATATATATATATATATATAAATATATATATATATATATATATATATATAAATATATATATAATATATATATATATATTATATATATATATATTATATATAATATTATATATATATATATATATATATATCTATATATATATATATTATATATATATATATATATATATATATATATATAATATATATATATATATATAGATATTTAAACCTTAAAACGTTGAGTTTTAAATTCAACGTGGTTCCTTCCGAGTAATTTTTATTTACCGCGAAAGACTTCCGCGGTTAGAACAATTAAACCTAGAGCTAACATTGTTACAAGAATTAATAACTCAATAGTCTTTTGGAATAAACTGTCTTGTATTCTTCAGGGCTTCCGAGGTCACAGTCTCCCAAGCCCCCAGCACTACTACACTGCTCACTTACCCAATGCATTACTGGTACTGGGTACAGAGGATGGTCAATTTATATCGTCTATGGTGACTTATTTTTTATGACGGTTGGCGTAGGAGTTTGCGTATGGTTTGGTGCGAGTAATGCCGCTGATTGGAGCGAACATTTCTGGCGAGTAATATTATGATTAGCAGGTAGAGCAGACGATCTTTTTTTAATGAGAGGTCTCCATGTCGAATACCCGTATCTCTTTTATTAAAAAAATTTGGCCTTTTTTTATTTCTATGGCTTCTCGGATAATTCTTGGTTTATAGAAGCGAATGGGGAATATGGTTCTGGAGTTTTTAAAATCAATTTTATGACCTGTAGGAAGATCATGTTGACCTAAAGCTGAAATTAAATCGAAATTTTTTAGTGAAATGTTCATAATTCCTGTCTGGGATTCATTGATTTGTTTGGCTTATATGCGATCGGATGCAGTCTGTACAAGGAATTTCATAAACTTCGTTTATAGAAAGTTGTCTCTGATTAATCGGACAAGAGATAAAAGTTTTTATTAGGGTATAAATACAGTTTTCATTCCTTTCGATTTAAAAGTTTTGTTGACTTTGTCAGTGACACCTTTGATGCAATGAAGAAAAGCTTTCATATGCCGAATGTCTGAGTCTTTGAGTTAAGATTGAGTAGTAGATTGATGTTTATGGATGCTCCTATTGATGTGATATTCTTGGTAACCGTTTTGGATAAGGGCTTGTTTGTTGAGACGAGGGTATTAATGACAATTAATTTGTGGTGTATGACGGGAATAGGCATGCATGTAACATGAGGGTACAATAAACAGAGTGATAAAAGTCTTGGGATCGTTTTTTCTTTATAAGGTCGAGAGACGGTAGTAATGAATCAATTTCCACCCCTACCGTAAACTGGATATAAGGATTCATACATTCAGATGAGTTGGAAAAGACAACAAAGCATCTCTTCTATGGGGCCAAATAAGGAATGCTTTGTTTATCCTATATAGGCCATACAAATAGTAGAATCCAAAATAGGATTTATGAACATTCAATTTCAGCTCTCGATCAACACCATCTTCATACAGTCACAAATTAATTTTGAAAATTTCAGTACATAACCGGTACATTCGTAAAACAAGAATTATCCGAAAGACATATAAATGGAAAAAATACCACTTGCTCAGAAAAGAGAGGACATGGTACCTTCGACTGGTGAAAATATTGTCTGAACCTGCAATAAAAATCTGATGCCAGAATGTTCGCGCCAACTAGTTAAAATTTCATAAGAAAATTCAGCATGAGACCGTTTGCCTGTATTTTTCGTTGTTTGCAGAAATTGCTTTAAATCAAAGTCATGCAGCTGATATGTAAAATGCGATTATCTCGTAAACTGCTAAGTTCTTAAGTTATTAACAAGTATACCATTTTTGAGTTAAAATGATGTATATTTAATATTTTTTGATACAAAGTACTAAATTGAATAATTTGTGCCACACACGAAAGTATGCATCAAATTATAATTCTTAACACTCAAAAGCCACTTATTTTAATTATGTGTACATAAATGTCCACAGACATAAAACTTATAGAGCAAAGTAAAATTTTAAATTTTAACTTAAACACACAGAATATCTCTTAATATCAACATTTTATTAAAGCAAGTAAGCTAAAATCGTAATTATGTTAAATTACATAAGGACCGCAATGTATACAAGTCTTGTGGATTCAATTGTATACCTAATTGCATTGCTATAATAATATGTTATAGTACAGTATAAGAACTTTATAGTAACGTTATCACGAGAAAGTGGCTTTCTAAAAAAATAATTAAGGTTTCTGATTACTATTCTTACCACTTTAAACTTTTTGTAGGATACTAGTCCAGAGATAAAATTCGAGCATGCGTGGCTATTACATACGGACTTTTGGTTTTCTTAATCTTAACCACAAGTTGTCAATATATTACAGACACGGTAAGTAAAAAGAAAACTTAAAAATATAAATCATATCCATATTACTGTTGATATTGTTATGTGGGATTCTGAGAGTTTGCATTGGTATTTTTTACATTTAAATTGGGTTAACTGGGCATTGATTCTGACAGTCTCTTAAGGCTTGTTGATGCAAATACAGCTTTTTCAAGTGGAGTTTCAGCCTATGACTGGTCAAGACAGTAATTCGTAGTAAAAAACCACATCTTTTCGAGGTAACGTTGTTGGCATAAAACATTACGGATCTAGACCAGTGCGTCCATAATAATTCCTGAAAACAGGTAGCAGTGTTTTCAGTATTAAGTTAGGACGGATAAGAATCAATCCTAGACCGGCTTATTATTGGCGTTATGAGGCAGAACGACAACAGCTTTCTGGGTCTTATATTGCGATTTAAAAGGCTAGGGTAATTCACAGAATTAATATTCTTAGGAGAACCATCATAGAAAACCAAATAAATTATTTTCAGGTACTGTGCGATTATTACCGACTATTAATCGGAACCCTTAGGTATCTGGGTTTGACAATGAGAATATGTAACTTGCTACAAAAGGTAAAGATTCAGGCATAGCGTGGAAACTATATGACGGGTTCAAAAAGAAAAAAATCTTAAGAACAGCGTATTATGCATAAGTGAAATTAGATTGCCTGAAAAGCGATTAAATGGAATAGAGAAAGCAGTGATGTATTACTTGGGAAGCTAGTCACAGGATCTAAATTGTTAAGAAGTTTCATAGTATTGCAGCTGAGATGCCATTCCTTTAACGTTAAAATTATACAAGTTTACACAGTGTACGCACCAACTAATAGCCAGAATAAAACTTATATTACCCAACTTATTAGCCCAAATATTCATAAAAAACTAAATTTATTTCATCTTGATTAATCAATAAAATATGTAATAAAAACTATCCGGGAACAGATATCAAGTCTGATCACAACACACTGACAACTCACGTAAAAATAAGACTGACACAATCAAAGTATACATTGAGATTAACAAAGTAAACTTTGATGCCATAAAGAACGACAACAAAAGTCTTCAGCTATATATAAAGGTTAACCAAAAAATACAAAGAATAAACAAAAGACACTACAGACGTAGATGAGGTATAATCAATTATCAAAGACACGGCAAACGAAATTTAGATCCCCTGGAAAAAGCAAGTAAACAAAAGAAAAATATTGGATGACTAATAAAATCTTATAGCTAATGAAAGAAAGAAGAATACAAAAAGATAACTAATAAGAATATAATAGAACCAAGAAAATCGTAAAAGTGCAAGGACATAAGAACACTTGTCAGTAACACGATAGTTTTAGTCTATATAAGAATATCTAAGAGATAACACATGTTTATAAAAACAAAACACATGCAAAACTCGTCAAAAACAATAAATTGTTAATAGACAGACAGTAAGAAGCAGAAATATGGAAAACCTACATATTCGAATATTTTGCTGATGATTAGGATATAGTAGAACAATTAGATGTTGAGTTGGGGGCTGACATGCTTAGAAGAATAAATTAAAGTTTTGGACGAAACTGTAAATGGAGAAATACAACTCAAAAAATGTAATGAGTACCGTATTTTTATGAATTCTATACCCGAGATCGGTAGTGCTTAACCTTGTTGAGTCAAAAAAATGGAATAAATAAAGCCTAACGAGACACAAGCGACTAACGAAATCTAGACGGCGATGGCATCAGCAGCAAGCCATACAAAAGGAACCTACGACATTAATAATATTTATTTTAGCAAAATATTGAATCAACAGATCAAAATTGTATAAAATTTAATTCTCTCCAATTTTATTTATTTATTCATATAGTAAAGTTAATAATAAACGAGATAATTCAATAATTAGAGTTTTTACTATTTTTGACGAATAGTTAGGAGATATTGAGCAAAAACGGTTCTCTTTTAAATTCAGGATAGCAGCTAACGCAGCGGTGCGTATTCAGTCACGACTTAAAACTTTACACTACTATTCACCATCCCTAAAGGTTAGAATAATAAAATTTGGGGTAGTAGCTCGCCACTCGCCAGCAATGTCAAATAACATCGCGATTAGACTATTTTTTTATCAATATTTGCATTGAGAATAAAGCATCTCTGCAGCTAATACCATTTTAAAACCAAATTGGCTTTCACTTCATTTTTTATTTTATTTTTTCATGTTTTTATTGACCTATCTCCATACTCTGAAGTAGGGGTCTTTCAACCTGTTGTACATGTATGCACTGGTGATAATCAGTATTTGCGGTGATACGTAAACCGCAAAAACAGAAAAACATAACCAAATTCAACACCTCATAAAATATCAAAAAAAAATTAAAAAAGTGCAGTAGTGACACGCCGCCCGCCAGCCATTGAGTAGTAGCTTTTTTTACGAACTTCTTTTTTATAAATACCGTCAAAGATTAATTGTCTTGTAAAGTGGTTCGTAGATTTTTTTGTACAAAATCGTGGCCTGTCATTAAACCCGAAACGAAAAGTTTTATTTGAAATGTGAAAAAATTGAAATATAAAATTGTTGAAATTTGAAACAAAATATTTAGTCTTCATCACTTACACCACTGCTGTTATCGTCTTGGTCTAAATCGGTAATCTTTTCAGACTGATGACTAGATTCTGTGACCAGTTCGTTATAAAAGTTTTGAACCTCTTTTTCAAATATTAAGTTAAATCTCTAAGGTTTTCTTTTTTTCCCTGAGGAATATTCAAACACGTACTATTATCTAATGGTTTAAATTCAAATTCTTTCGGTATACCATGTTTGTTTCTTATAATGGATTTTCTCCAGCTACCTGTATAAGTCTGTCTTACTAAAACAACCCCAGGTTTATCAACTGAATGCCTCAACATTTGCTTTACATTCGTTTATCGTAACATCTTGATTACGTTTTCCATTCTTTAGACATTTCGACGGTTTCAGATTTTTTATGCTTTTCAATCAATGAAAAATCTTGATCGCCACAAAAATTAATGGCCTTAAATCAAAAATGGATCAAAAAGATTCTTTGTTGTCACATCATTAGATCGTAAATATTGGAACAATAATAAAGATACTTTATTTTGTCCTTTACTTCCAATGTTTTCATCGTAAGAGAACATAGTTGCAGTATTATTTCTATCATTTTGTACATCGAATATGTATAACCATATCTGTCTAGCATAGAATACTGCATTGGTACGTATATGTGGCATTACAAGGTTTTGAATATAGTCAAAAGACCAGCAACTGGAGTTAATTATGATATGGCTCTTAATCAAAGCTAATGTATTTTCTGTCCTTTCATTTGGTCGGTTTAAATGCTTGCCCCGTTTATCCTTTGGTGCTGATTCACCATTATAGATATGTTTTTGTAGCCTCCGAACCCTTTCATATGCTATTCCATGAATGCAGCAAGAAGCCTGTGCACATTTTTTTCACACATTCTTTTACACGTTTTTTTTTTTTTTCTAACCTTATTTTATAATTATAGGCAGCAGAATGTACCTTGGCTTGGCGCATCATTTTTTTCTTATGTTAGTAAAACTTTCCTAATTTCAGCGTTTTTTCGGTTTCTTCTTTGCTTTGGAATGTGATAAGATATTAGTCCTAAAATGAAATATACCTGTTAATATTTTAGTTGTTTAAAAAAAAAGCGATTAATTTTACCTGCCAAATTAGTATCTTGCTCGTTTTTAGTTTCAAAAGCATAAAAGTGATCGAAAACTCGAGATTTCTCTTTATCAGTAATTTAAGAATAACATTGAAACCGTGAACACCTAACAGGAATATAAATGTTTTACTTATCATTTCACAATTAATATGTGTAACGTACCCGCAATTGAGACTCATATGTACTTGTGCTTTCTCTATTGCCCTTATAATTAACATGTTTTTCTCCCTTCATTCCAGCCTGTTTTATCTCTGTACGTCTCAGTACCTTTTTTTTCTTTTTTAATGGTACATTTTCACTTGAACTTTGTCGTTTGAGCTGATTGTTACTTGTATTTATTATAAAACTTATCTTACTAAATTGGGTTATGGTGTTTTCTTATAAAATCACACAACACAACTATTCGAAAAAACATTAACCTCTAACGATAGCCATAGCGGTAGCGATAAAGTTTCCTGCAAAAATACCAATAGTCATTAACAACTGTGGTTTTTGCAGAAAATTGCGCTTGACATATGGGGTTTATGCTAAGTCGCCTATATTTTTGTCGTTTATACCTTGAACTACAGTGGTGGTTTTAATGGAATTTTCGTACGCAAGGAACGTAGGTAATTAGTCCTTAAATGCATAGACGACGTAAGTCCATTTCCGAAAAAAACTGACGTACGGGATTTTTTCAAAGAACGCCTTAATTGTCAGTGATGATAAACGATGATTGTTGGATTGTTGGCTTTTAGTTTTATACGTGTATGTTTCAGTGCCGATAAGAGAGCAAAAAAAAGATATAACATAGAACTGGCCTTAGTTGTAACTGAACATACAAAAATACACTTCTAACTTTTTCCATTCTAGATATATTCAGTTAAGTGTTATTCGCTACCATCTGTTTGCAGTTACTATTTAGTTTATTATGTTTTGTAGGTGACGATCATAGCACATAATCATACTGTTTCATAAGTTTACATAATATTTAACATAAAGTCATGTTTTTTTTGTAGTAAGACAACCTTAAGTATGATAATTTTGAATCAATTATGCCCAAGAAGTATGCCGATTTAGAAGGAAACCAATATTTTTTTAACCAGGCTTCTTAACTAATATGTAGAGGATAATTCCTGATTAAGCAATATTAATAGTCGATATCTCCTACCTTTACATAACTTTTTCCATAGAATTCAAGTCTTAGGAAATATTATGTACCATTATAATCTTAAGTAAATAATTATTATTTTTTTGTATTTTAGCCTTAGTCTAGAACGTTTAGCCAAGTAATAACATACAAATATAAGTATTCATTAATTCAGAATTGTACAGGGGGGACACTTTTCACGCTCAGGTCTTCATCAGAGCGAGTTTATTATAACACACAAGACATAAAGCACTGTTAGATATGTGGCCACAAATAGGTACACATACAAAGGAAATATCCATTTAAACGATCAAATTTTTTATTCATACCTTTATTTTAATTTCTTACGCAAATATAATAATCAATTTAAAATTTTTTGTATTATCTTCACTTAAGAATACTTTTAAGTTTAATGACGTCTTTAAACCTACTTTCAGCAATTCTTGAAGCAGCTATGTACCTGTATCGACATGTAAGGGATAGATAAAGAATATGTGATTTAGATCAGCTATACTAGTTTCACACTCACATCTGTCTGTCGGGAGAATTCCGATTTTATATAGATGCTTAGGAAAACATCCATGATCTACTTTTAATCTTTGGATGGAGGACACTGTATTTCAACTTAGTACGGCAACTTTGTAAAATGACGGCGTTATGCATCACTAGATCAAGCGCTATTTTCTCAAATTGTGGACTATGGCGCGTTATGGTGGGAAACAGCATAAACTATGTACAGAATAAATCCCATTAGTCTGTTAGTAACGGTTAAGCAGATATATTTAACAAGACCAATTGCCTTTCTTCTTATTCTGGATTTTAAATTTTGCATATCTAGACCAAGCGACTAATTTTCTGTATTAGTTTTGCATTAGTAGACCAAGCGCATCTTACGGACGTTTGATTGATTTAATCGAATATTTGGCAACATACGTACATAAACGTTGTTGACAATAACTTGTTCAGGCGTTTAGGTTAAGAAGTAGTGTCAGTTATTGCTTAAATTTTATTATAAAATTAAGAGAGCTATAATTTGTTCAAATATTTCTAGCGTAAAAGAACAAAAACCAGTAACAAAAAGAAATACTACAAAAAGATACACAATATCTGCTGTGACAGTGTGTAAACCTTTCTTTTACAGACCTTGAGAATATCAAGTTCCAAATTCAATGCAGCATTTAAAGCTATGAAACGTCCAATGAGATTGTCGTGGTCCAAGTGAAGGTCATAATAAAATTAACGATAATCGTGTACAAAAAGTAATTAAGCATGTAACGAAATTCCCGAAAAGTACAAGTTATATTACAGAAGAGCTAACGCCTAACATGAGAAACATCATTAAGTAAAATGTATGAATTTTATATTGAAGAAGCAGACAATAATCTTGTTAAATTTTCGTTTTACAAAAACATATTTTTAACGCGATTTATTCTTCAAAAAAAAGAGTTGAAAAAAGATACTTGTAGTAGATTTGATTGTTTACAATAAGAAATTAAAATTTGCGCAGATAACGAAAAATTAAGCAAGTTTAAGGAAGAAAAAAATGTGCACTGAGAAGCTGAAAATACACAATCCAGAAGAAAGCTAGACATAAAGATAAGCAATGATCAACCAGAAGTGGAAATCTTTTGTTTTGATTTAGAAAAAACTCTTCCCCTTCCATGAATTCCAACAAATATCATATATTATAAGCGTCAATTATGTATTTAGAACCTTGGTATTCATAGCGGCAAGGATAACAAAGATCATTGTTATGTTTCGATAGAAGGTGAAGCTGGTCGGAGCCCAGAAAGTAGGTAGTTGTCTTAAGAAACACATTGAAGAAAATATTACTTCTGCAAAACATGTAATTTTGTAGTCAGGCTCTTGTGGCGATCAAAACCGCAACATCAAAATAGTTTTGAAAACAATTTCTGAAAACAATTTTGGACACTCATCCTACCATTGAAAAAAATTACCCATAGTTTTTTACCCAATTATAGTGATTTTGAAGATATTGAAAATGCCCTAAAATTTCAACAACGTTTAAAAATAAATCTCTTAAAAAGAACCCACTAGTAGTTCACAGAATAAAAAAAGAAGAATTCTTTTGAACAAAGAAGTTAGAAACTATGATTACAAACCGTAAATCATAAATAGAAAACATTAGGGTTAGCTGGCTTAAAACAAGAGGAATGGAAATAAGAAAGGATAAACCGCTGAGTATTTGAGTAAAAACTGATTTTAACACTAGTGAAGTTGAAGTAGATATTCACAAGAAACTTATGGTCTTTGACCCACAGGCAAGCCACTTTCTGTGTACAAGCTTAATGACTTAAGTTCTTTAATGCACCTAATAGCAAATGATGCAAAACCTCTGTATCGCTCACCTCAACCTTGCACAATAAATGAGCACATCTTAGAACAGGTCAATAGATTTAAGTACCTGGGATGTTGGATCGATAGCAGTCTAAATCCTGATCAAGAAATAAGATCGAGAATAGAACAGGCTAGAAAATCTTTTGAAAAAATAAAAAAACTGCTTTGTGATTCTCGAATAAAACTCGAAATTCGACTACGTTTATCAAAATGCTACGTCTAGTCGACTCTTCTATATGCAGTGGAAACGTGGACCCTTAAAACATCAACCGTAAATAAATTGGAGGCTTTTGAAATGTGGATCTACCGGAGAATACTCAAAATTTCATGGACATCGCATACCTCAAACGAAGACGTGCTGCATAGAATAGGCAAGGAAAGAGAACTTTTTAACACAGTTAAAGTAAGAAAAACATCATACCTAGGCCACATACTGAGAAATAATAAGTACCAATATGCCCAACTTATAGTGAAAGGAAAAATCGAGGGAAAGAGAGGCCTAGGAAGGAAAAGACTATCATGGCTCAGAAACATCCGACAATGGACAGGGCTAAATTTTGAACAGCTAATAAGAACAGCTGAAGATAGAAAAGAGTTTAAAATTGTAGTAGCCAACCTCCATTGAGGAGAGGGCACTTTAAAAAGAATAGCAAATGATGCAAAACCTCTGTATCGCTCCCTTTTCAGTAACAATACAGTAGAAGATGATATTGATGGATTTGATGGAGATTTAGACTTTGACATACAAAATGAGTAATTTCCTATTTATATTTATAATTTACTATTTTCATAATATTCAAACAATTGTACCTACTGTTAACACTGAGTTTAAATTTTTTTTTATATCTTTGATTAATTTCTTCAGTAATATAAAATATTCAAAACAACGATTTTTATTGTCATACCCAAAATGAAAAAATAGCTTGTGGCCTACTAATCATTCACTAAAAGGGATATTTTAGTTACGCATCACTAGACCAAACGACCTCCATGTCGCTTGATCTATTGATGTATAACACAATTACACAATGTGGCGAAAATGTGTCGTAAGTTGACCAAAAGCATCTTTTTTTTTTTCGTTTTTCTTTAACACTAGCAAGTTACTATTTCGCACTTAGAGAAAACATAAAAAAATGTCTTCGAAAACAAAAAATTACGACTATTATAACATTATACTAAATTTTAATAGAGAAAGCTTTGAAGTCAAATATCTCAAAATTAATTTTTGGGGCTTGGTCTAGGGATGCATAACGCCGTCCAAATTGATTTTTGGCCACTGAATTAGTGCCTGTAGTTTCACCGAACTGAATTAAATGTATATCCCATTTAAATTTAATATGCTGTTTGACATAGGCAAGGACATGATGTCTTAAATTCTTCAATCAATATACATATGTGGGTGCTTTAGTGGATTTTTAGCTAATGAATCCGCAATACTATTACCCAACATGTATGTATGTCCAATAACCATCATAATAAGCTAATAATTTTAGTAACTCTTGAAAATTATCTTCAGTAAACTAAAAACTGGTAATGTTAATTACAATTGCATTGTTGAATAGAAATTTGTTAAATAATTATTTCTCTTTATTACAGACCTCTAAATTTACAGAAAATATTTACAACTGCCCATGGATTTACTGGAATACTGAAAATAGAAAAATGTTATTAATTATTATGATTAGCGGAAAAAAGGAATGGGAAATTACCTGCTATGATATTTTTTTAATAAACAATAAATATATTTCTCAAGTAAGTTGTTTTTAGGTTTCTGATAGAATGTTAAATTGTTTGTAAGAACATATTACTTCATTTCTTGACATTCCTACTCTACGCTAGTTACAGTGTGTCTCATACACTCTATTTTCAAGGAGGAATAGGCAGTAGTCTGTTATCTAATTAAATTTTTATACAGGGTGTCCAGAAACTATCCTGACAAACGAAAATCGCAAATTCCTTATATAATTTTAAGACGATTTAACCCAATTTACCTAATCCGAAAATAATGATTCTTAAGTGAGCTAGAGCTCTTTGAAGATGGCGCCTTGTAAGTAGTAATGCGATTATTAGTTGAATTGATTCCATTAATTTCGAATTGCTCGTACCGTTCAGAGGCGTCCGTTTTGGCTAGGTCAACGGGTATTTTAACGCATAACTTTTATATCTGTAACTTTTATTTGTGATCCTAGATTATTAAGTTTTGGTTTCATATAGAGCATTTGATTTTAATAATTCAAGACAAAAGATGGCAGCGAGTTTAGCAGAATTCCCATCCCGTCCTCTCATCTGTACCCGATCTCTATGTAAATGCCAGGTCATTAGTGTGTCGTTAACCGTAATCGTAAGGCGAGCAAGTTGATTAACGCTAAGTGACTGCGTAATTAGCTGTATATGCTGCAAAATGCCCCTTTCCGACACTCTTCCTCTGCCTTTCCAATCTTTGGTCTCTGCACTTCCCTAACCCACCAAATTAAGGGACACTCTTTTCCAATTTGTTTCAACAGCCGTCGACAAAACCTCGCTCTAAAACCTCTACCACCCAATCTACCACTTTTTTTGCTATTTACCGAGACACACTTGACACACTCGATAATAAATAGATCAACTTACGGCTTAATCCTAAAAAATACAATTCATCCTCTGAAAGGTTGATGTTACTTAGATTTAAGACTCTAGGATAAAATTGATGATCTGAAAACTTATACATAAACCAACTTTCTGAAAAGTTGGTGTTACTTAGATTTAAGACTCTACCCTAGGATAAAATTGGTGATCTGAAAACTTATGCATAAGTGTTGAGGTACTTGTATGTTCTTTTGGCAAAATCAAACGGTTTAATTTGTTGGTAAGAATTCCGTTCTTGGTGAATTGTAAGCTGAAGACCCCATCTTCTATGTTGATAAAGGAGTCGTTGACAAGAAACCAAGGATGTTGTTGCAAAATATGATCATTAGTAATTTTAAGATTGACATTAATATGATTAGGTTCCTTAAGTTCTCTTGTCAGGATCTTTTTCTCCAAAATCTGTTTTTTTATTTTTTATTGTTATAAACTTAGCAAAAGTAGGAGTGACTTAATGTAAAATGCACTGCCTAACAAACCAAATATTTAAGAATATAATCATTCTCTTGCAGGATAGTCTTCTGTAAGTATCAACCAATACTTAGTAAGAAATCAAATTGACTTAATTTTGCTCGATAAAAACTTCAAAAAGTACATAAAATCTACTAAAGTATATCCTATAGTGGATTTTTGACTAAAAAGGTTTCTCAAAATTAAAAAAAGAGGGGTCAAGAAAAATAGACATCTCACAACTGAAGAACCCTGAAAATAAAACTAAAATAAGTATCAAGGTTAAGAAATAAATAGAAACAGACATTAAAGTAACATGGACTGCTCCAAAAGCAGCAAAATCAACAAAAAAACAAGAAGATCACATAGACATAAGACGAAAACATAAAATAAAAGCAATATAATACAAACGAGTCAATAAAATCATTGAAAAAAAGTGCAAAGAAGCTAAAGAAAACTGGATGTCAACCAAATGCCTAGATATTAAACAACTTAAACAACAAAAAAGATACGACACCTTTATTGTCCATAAAAAAAGTAAACGAAATGACAGGTATGCACAGAAAGAGATAAGAAACAATACTAAGAAATAATAATAATGAAATAATTATAGGTACAGAAGACAAACTGGAGAGATGGTCAGACACTTTTTGACGATAATAGTCTTTGTGTTACACCACCCATAGATGATTGAATAAATGAAACAGGACCAAGAAAAATACAAGATGAAGTAATTTTTGCAGTTAAAGCTCAGAAGAACGGAAAAGCCACCGGTCCAGACAATATAAATGTAGAAATACTTAAATTAATTAAAAACAACGAAAGTAAAAGCCTCCACTTAATAACAGCACTATTCAATAAGGTATATGACACAGGTAAAATACCGTCAGACTGGTTAAAATCAACATTCCTAACATGATCAAAAAACCAATATAAGGCTGAATGTTCGAATAAATGAACTTTGATGGTACACAAGGCAAATACAGTACATATTTATCGAACACAGTAGTTAATCAAATCTTGCCCAAGTACTTTCGATCACAATTATATGACCCCCTGTAGTTGGTGAGGTTTTATTGACTTACATTACCTCTGATCGGTGTTGGAGTCTAGGGCTAACTCAGTTATATAAGATGCCCCCAGTTTCATTTTTTAATATTACACAAGTCAAGAGTCTATTGCATTTACCTAAATAAATAACATGAAGATTATTTTTTAAATACAGATGTCCATCGAATGTTTTTTATGTGGCGACACAATGTTTTTTAACAACTTTTTATTAAACTGATGATGGAATGATACAATTCCGAAAAGATTTTCTTTATAATAAAAAATTTTAAGCTTTTAATAAGCGCTTTTTTATACCTTAATACACATGAACACCACGTGCTTTGACCACATAATTGTTGATGCTAGACACGGAAGTAATGTCCTTGACCTAAGAAGCCTTAGGGGCGTAGATGGAGATACAAACCATTACCTAGTAAGAGCAAAAATTAGGTTGAGAATATCATCACAGAAATTTAAAACGAACGAAGCATTGGGACAGTGGAACATTGAGAAAACGCAAAATAACGAAATCCGAGACAATTACGTACAGGAAATGGAACAACATCTAAATAGAATAGACCAGAGCAATGATGTCGAAAGGCTGTGGCAACAAATGGAAAAATCAATTACAGAGTTAGCAGAACTAATAATAGGAAAAAGAAGGACGAAAACAAGGAAATGGTTTGATAAAGAATGTCAAGAAAAACTACAAGACAGACAGAAAAAGCGAAACATTATGCTTCAACAAGAAACAACAGAAAGTAAAGAAAACTCTACAACATCACGACGAGAAACAAGAAAACTAATTAGAGAGAAAAAAAGAAAATACGAACAACAGCAGTATGAAGAAATGGAAACAAATAGACAACAGTCAAATAGTCGAGCATTTTACAAATCTGTGTCAAACGAAAAGAGAGGATTCAGACCGAACTGCGTGTCTGTACTGAGGAAAAATAATGATAAATTAATAATCAACGAACAAGAATGAAGAATACCAAGATGAAGAACATGGACAGGATATATACCTTGGGTGGACCTACCGGTAGAGTACCCGGTAGAGTAGTAAAATAGACAAAACATTGCAAGCAATTAACAAATTGAAAAACGCAAAAACTCCAGGCTCTGACAATATACCAGCCGAATTTCTTAAGTACGGAGGAGAAACTTTACATAGACAATTACACAAACTAATAACACTTATATGGAACGAAGAGAAAATACCAACAAAATGGCACGAAAGTGTAATAATTCCTATCCATGAAAAGGGAGACAAAACCAAGTGCTCTAACTATAGAGGCATCTCCCTACTTAATACGGCGTACAAAATCTTATCGAACATCCTATTAAGTAGAATAACACCTTTTGTAGAAAATTTTATAGGGGAATACCAAGCCGGATTCAGAAAAAATAGATCGACCATAGATCAGATTTTTACTCTCAGGCAGCTGCTTGAAAAAGGATGGGAATTCAATAGAACCATTCATAATCTCTACATAGATTTCCGACAAGCATACGACAGCATTAAAAGGGATCAGATGTGGAATGCAATGGCAGAACTTTCAGTTCCAAAAAAACTTATCCAGCTCGTTAAAGTTTGTGTAAATGGCTGTAGATCTAGAGTGCGGATAGGTAACAAGCTCTCAGAGTCGTTTGAAATAAACAGTGGACTGAAACAAGGAGACGCGCTGTCACCTCTTCTTTTTAATATAATCCTGGAAAAAGTAGTAAAAACCGCACAAATTAGAACAGAACTACTGACAGTAAATGGACCAAAATTACTACTAGCATACGCGGATGACATTGACATTGTAGGAAATACCGTCACCAATGTAAAAGAAACCTTCAATAAATTAGAGAGAGAGGCAAAAAATACCGGTCTAAGGGTCAATGAAGAGAAAACCAAATATATGTGCATTAACAGACAAAAGAGACGAGATAGAATAGGACAAAATGTAACAATAGACCCCTATAACTTTGAAAGAGTGGAGAGTTTTAAATATCTCGGAGCGACTATCACCACAGATAACGATATCACGGAAGAGATAAAAGGGAGAATTCAGGCAGCAAACAGATGTATGTATAGCCTCCACAACACTATTAAATCCAAGAGCCTAACACGAACATCAAAAATCAGGATATATAAAACAGTAATTAGACCGGTGCTCATGTATGGGTGTGAGACGTGGACGCTGACAAAAGCAATGGAAAGTAAACTCAGATGCTTTGAGAGAAAAATCCTCAGAAAGATCTTCGGTCCCTATCACGATCCGAATACTAACCAATACCGAATGAGAACAAATGCCGAGGTCAAACAAATGTATAGTGCTAGCGACGTAGTCCAAGAGATTAAATCCCAACGTCTAAGATGGGCTGGCCATGTTCATAGGCTCCCTAATAACCGCCTTACCAAGTTAATCTGGGAAGAAGTCCCGACAGGGAGAAGGCCCTTAGGACGTCCACGAATGCGATGGAGAGATAATATATGGTCAGATTTGAGAACAATGGGGCTACCCACTGACTTAAACATCATGGACGACCGTTCGAGATGGAAGCAGGTTGTGCAGTCAGCCAAGACCCACCCCGGGTTGTAGTGCTACCAGAAGAAGAAGAAGAGTTCTTGCGTATAACCATAGAGTCATTTTGGGATTAAGTCTCCAATTCTTACCGCACATTTTTCTGCATCTGCCCAGGATTATAGTAGCTTTCTATGTGGTTTTCAGAAAGTGAGTATTCTATGTTGTAACGCTAATATTTTGCCTACCACAGGGGCATTAATATAAGGTAGAAAATTGGGGGAAGAAACTATTGGGGGTGGAGATAGGGCAAGCAAAATAATCGCTACTGATGCGAACGGACACTCAGGGTTTCGTAGGAGAGCTGGGGTCGTGGATAAGTAAAAGATAAGGGCATTGGAGTGGGGCAACTACAAAAAAATGAAATAAAGGGCTCTTGGGATAAACAAAATAAAAATTAAACAAGAAACACCTCAAGGAATTTAATATAGGGCGCCACTTGAGGTGCCTAATTATGCCTATTACAACCACTAGTTGTAACTAGGGAAATAATTAGAAAATAAAATCAAAACATATCTTTTTCAAATAAACTCAAAAAGGGTTAGCTTAAAAAAAATAAATAAAAAGTTAAGAAAATAAAATTTAACCTTTAATTATGTGTACCACAAACAGTTACAAATACAAATAATACTAACAAAATACAAAAAAAAAAACGACTTACAATGGCGCTTTCGGTTTACAACTCTGGGCGTTGGGGACCCTATTTGCGCGACATTTTGTAGCGGTAACTATTTAAATATTTATTATCATATTTTTAAATGGAGCTTACTTACTGAGGTTAACCTTTTTAAAAACAAAACAAATTCAAAGTTTATGGTTATGTATGTACCAAATATCCGAAGACAATAATGCTAACTGTCATATGTCAAGATTAAATTTTTAAAACTATAAGAATAATTAATATGACAGTTAACCAATCCCTAATATTTATAATTTTATTTATTACAATTTTTGTAACTTGTCATGAAAGCAATTATCGATGAAAACTGTCTATTTTTACTTTAAAAAATGTTTACGAAAAAAAAAGAGTACCTGATATCACTGAATATTATATCTCCTTTAAAAGTTTTGGGGCTGGAACTTTACTCAAAAACACTGCAAAACAAACAAATGCTTCTCACAAGCTGCAAAATGGTCTGGAATGACCAGGGACAACAAATATACGATGAAAGCTGGGCACTGGACCATCGGACTTCGGGTTAATTAAACTGCAATCTTCAAAGCTTGGCTTTTCAAAACTTCTCAAAACACAAAGCTCTTCAAAACACAGCACGACCCAAATCGGTGATTAACTCAGACAAAAACTGACACATTACATTTGAGTATAATATTCACTTCTCCACATATAAATTTGCCGGTTCCTTGAAGAATACCACCCAAGCACTTTTCCGTCAATATCATAAACCAACCTCAAATTGTAACTACACATGCTACCAAACTTCAATACTTCTGATGAAAAAAACTAATAACAAAAAAAAAACATTACGAATTTGATGAAAATTCGGACTAAACAAACGAAACCAACTGCCCTTGACAGCGGCTCCACCGATAGTGACGAAATTAAAAATTTGTTCGCTTAACTTGAAAATCAACGAACTGCTGAAATAGCAAAACCAACGAACGACGTAGATATCCTTTGAAACGCATTTACATGAAAAGAAATCGCCGCAGTAAAATAAACAACAATTAAATGGATTTATTACTCTACGACGTTAGAATGATTGAAAACACTTTTCGAAAGATACGAACTAAAAAACAGAAAACATTCTTCGTTTTATTAAGACGATTTCATATACGAGGCGACTTTAAATATACTTCAAAGAATCAATCAAATTTAAAATGCTACAATACCCCCACGTAAGAGCGAAAACTGGACTAACAGGAAAAGTTTTCGTTTAGGGCGAACAACAATCAGGTTGGAACAACAGTAGCATTTTTTAACTACTGCAACAACACATAATGACTTCAATAACTCAAACAGAACAAAAAACAACAAACAAAAATCATAACCAAAACTACACATCATAACTGTTTATGGTTCTAACATAATAACATACAAAATAAAACTGGATGCTCAATTTGACGAATCGGCACCAGGTACAGTTCGTTGGCTCTTAAGCACAACGACACAATGGCAGATTTCTACTAAAATGGCTCTAGCCTAACCAAAAACGTGGAACAGACCAGTGTTGAAGTTTCTGGGAGCGAAAAGAGGGGTGCTTCCAGCTCAACAAAGGCGGGTGGCCAACAACACAGCTTAGACAAGCTTCGCTATGGTTATCCACATAATAGATAACCAAAACAATATCAAAAAATAACAAACTTGACTATAACAGTCAAGCAATGAATTTTCAACCACTGGTTGAAAATTAAACCAACACAAAAGAAGAAAACAGGATGGCCAATAGTTCCATAGAAATATCCTCTGGGATCGACACAGCGAAAAATTTCCAAGTCAGGAAACTCCCAAAAGGACAAAAGAAGAAAATAAATCCAAAATGCTAATACACAATCTTGGAAAAGAAGAAAGAACAGGGGCACATGGCATACAAGCCATAATCAATACACAATCAGTTCAGTCTCAAACTAAATACTTCCTGAAGAAACAAAAAAAAAACTCGTAACAGTCTTCCAAAGAAAACAAAAAAGTTACGACAACACTCCAAAAGAAACAAAAACATCATTACAGATCTCCAAGGGAACAGAAGAAACACTATAATCTTCCAAAAGAACAAAAAAATCATTACAGTCCGTCATCAACAATAAAACTTCCAACTGGGTACACAAATCTCAAAAGCAGGGCAAGAAGGGTAAAGAAGAAGAAGAGAGTATATATATATATATATACACAAGGCAAAAACTAATGCTTATCTTCCTTAAAAGCTCAACAGGTCACCTGGCGGACGAATCCAAAACTCATCGACCTAGCCGTTCCTCTTATGACAACTAATAAGGTCAAAGACACAGTTTGGGAAGGGAATAAAGGGACAACATCAAGAAATAAACTTCATCACTTCACGGATAATAATTGAATACAACATCTTCATACAAATCAGAAAGAAAACGTTCACTATTCTTCAACAAAACTCGAACAGGGTCACAACATAAAGTCTGGGGAATTCTAAGTGGGTCATTCAACGGTAGTACTAGAAAAACTTCAGATGTTTCACTAACATGGTCTCACAATCGACATAAACAAAATTTTCACAATAAACGGCGGCAGGTACTTTCACCTCAGCAAATCAAAACGTCACAATGGACAATGCCAGTAATTGTACCTCCGCTTCCACCAAATCATAAACACTACATCACAAACACTACAACAAGAAGGAATGCTATTGAGACTAGGTCAATAGTCTTACTTCAACACTTAGAAAGGCTTATCCTTTCTAATATATCACGGAAAGGGGATGCTGCTACGCAGTCTTACACAACAACAGAAATATCCAAGGAAACACAAATCCAGGTCACATGCCTGTACGTCCTATATGATATTTCAACAACACAATACTCAAATCACCAACTAATACATTTTAGACCATCAACATAACTCCACTACAACATCTGACCACACAAAGACACGAAAGACACAAACTAACAGACAGAAAAAAACATCACAATACTTTCGCTATGTATTCTCAACAAATCGGCCTTAGCCAGGAATACACGAAGTCGTATCATCACTCTCTTCTACTTGTACACAAAAAAGAACTAGGGAGAAACACAAGACTAACAGACAAAAGAAAAATAACAATACTCCGCTTTGTCACTAACAAATCGGCCTTAGCCAAGGACAAACGGAATCGTATCATCATTTCCTCCTACTTATAACACAGAATAGGAACAAAGAAAACACGGGGAAACACGGAAATAACAAACATAAGGCAAATAACAATACTTCGCTTTGTCACTAACAAATCGGCCTTAGCCATGGACAAACGAAATCGTATTATTACTTCCTCCTACTTATAAAACAAAAGACAACACGAAAACACGACGACATGGACTGTAAAATCAGAAACATTTTCTTTTTCGGGGCTTAAAAAAAATTTCACACATTGCCTGGACTATTAAACTCTAAAGATACGAAAAAAATCTGACCTATATTTTTCGTACAACAGCTGATTTCTGAAACGCAATAAATTGCCAATACTCAATAAGAAGACGAAATAGATAACTTATAAACACTTAAAGAAAGGACAGCGTCTACATACGAAATAAATTATTTCGTTAACGTAAACAAAATTCTTTTCTCAGACATGGATGATACTTAAGACGAACAAGAATAAACAAACTAATATCGTTCACATTTAAAATGCCGACAAATAAGGAATGACATCATTCCAAATACGTATTTTTTAATTCACAAGGAAATAGACGAAAATTATTTCTACATAATTTTACGAAAACTGGACATAGAAGAAAATGGAAATCGTAGCAGTTAACTTGGGACAGGAATAGACTTGATTTAACGAAAAACTGGATAAAAGCAAATCACAATATAACTGAAAATACAATTCGAAGCAAACTCAGACGAACTTCACATACAGGGCGGGACAAAAATACTAAAACAATGTTTGGGTGAAAGCAAATACACAATGTATACAAAACAACATACTCGATAAACTTCACATACAGAGTGATACAAAAATACTAATAATATTGAAAACTTGACTTTTGAGTGAGCTACACAAAATAACACAACATAAAAAACCTTGCTCTTGTTCTGAAAACTAAATGAGACTGCTCCTAGGCAAAACTAAACAGCACCTCCGATCACGAGTATAACACTTGTCATCATTCAGATACAAGACAGGAAACACAAAAGGGGACTCAGGGGAACACAATCTCCTATTAACCCGTGGCATTACATACGCCGTCAAAGCTGGTTAATTAGGGAACAACAGGGGAACACAGGGGACTACTCTTCACATTCACAATCTCCTACTAGCCCGTGGCATAACACAAACGCCGTCAGAGAGGGCTAGAGGAAACAATGAAATGTCTTAGGACAAAAGACAAAACACAACTATACTCATCAGCTCAAAGAAAAGTCACTCAAACAATAAACACATTTACTCAAAATGACCAGACAAAACAAAATTACAAAAACCGATTTTTCTGTAAGAAATGTCAAATCAATCAAAAATAAATGGCACAATAACGGTACACTTAATTTGTTACTGTAAATAACTTAAAATTCTTCTCAATATCAAAACATTATTTAAAATTCAATTTAAATATTCAAACTCAAAATATTTGCTTTCATTTACCAATACACAAAAATACATATAGAAAAATTTCTACAGTACACGAAATAAAAGAAACAACATTACATATGTCAATATACAACAAATACATCTGTTGATATACAATAATACATATGTCAATACAAGAACAATACATAGAAAAAAACAACAATACATATGTTGATACAAATACATAAACAAACTGTTTGTGGGACACCGGGGCACTACTCGGAAGACAGGGTTTCATAAAAATGGCAGAAAATTATGGCAGAAAAATTGAAAAAGATATATGGCTTCGGGAAAAGGGACAAAAATCTAAAAAACACAGCCAGCCACGTTGGGGCGCCATTTTTGTAACGATAATATTTTGCCTACCACAGGGGCATTAATATAAGGTAGAAAATTGGGGGAAGAAACTATTGGGGGTGGAGATAGGGCAAGCAAAATAATCGCTACTGATGCGAACGGACACTCAGGGTTTCGTAGGAGAGCTGGGGTCGTGGATAAGTAAAAGATAAGGGCATTGGAATGGGGCAACTACAAAAAAATGAAATAAAGGGCTCTTGGGATAAACAAAATAAAAATTAAACAAGAAACACCTCAAGGAATTTAATATAGGGCGCCACTTGAGGTGCCTAATTATGCCTATTACAACCACTAGTTGTAACTAGGGAAATAATTAGAAAATAAAATCAAAACATATCTTTTTCAAATAAACTCAAAAAGGGTTAGCTTAAAAAAAATAAATAAAAAGTTAAGAAAATAAAATTTAACCTTTAATTATGTGTACCACAAACAGTTACAAATACAAATAATACTAACAAAATACAAAAAAAAAACGACTTACAATGGCGCTTTCGGTTTACAACTCTGGGCGTTGGGGACCCTATTTGCGCGACATTTTGTAGCGGTAACTATTTAAATATTTATTATCATATTTTTAAATGGAGCTTACTTACTGAGGTTAACCTTTTTAAAAACAAAACAAATTCAAAGTTTATGGTTATGTATGTACCAAATATCCGAAGACAATAATGCTAACTGTCATATGTCAAGATTAAATTTTTAAAACTATAAGAATAATTAATATGACAGTTAACCAATCCCTAATATTTATAATTTTATTTATTACAATTTTTGTAACTTGTCATGAAAGCAATTATCGATGAAAACTGTCTATTTTTACTTTAAAAAATGTTTACGAAAAAAAAGAGTACCTGATATCACTGAATATTATATCTCCTTTAAAAGTTTTGGGGCTGGAACTTTACTCAAAAACACTGCAAAACAAACAAATGCTTCTCACAAGCTGCAAAATGGTCTGGAATGACCAGGGACAACAAATATACGATGAAAGCTGGGCACTGGACCATCGGACTTCGGGTTAATTAAACTGCAATCTTCAAAGCTTGGCTTTTCAAAACTTCTCAAAACACAAAGCTCTTCAAAACACAGCACGACCCAAATCGGTGATTAACTCAGACAAAAACTGACACATTACATTTGAGTATAATATTCACTTCTCCACATATAAATTTGCCGGTTCCTTGAAGAATACCACCCAAGCACTTTTCCGTCAATATCATAAACCAACCTCAAATTGTAACTACACATGCTACCAAACTTCAATACTTCTGATGAAAAAAACTAATAACAAAAAAAAACATTACGAATTTGATGAAAATTCGGACTAAACAAACGAAACCAACTGCCCTTGACAGCGGCTCCACCGATAGTGACGAAATTAAAAATTTGTTCGCTTAACTTGAAAATCAACGAACTGCTGAAATAGCAAAACCAACGAACGACGTAGATATCCTTTGAAACGCATTTACATGAAAAGAAATCGCCGCAGTAAAATAAACAACAATTAAATGGATTTATTACTCTACGACGTTAGAATGATTGAAAACACTTTTCGAAAGATACGAACTAAAAAACAGAAAACATTCTTCGTTTTATTAAGACGATTTCATATACGAGGCGACTTTAAATATACTTCAAAGAATCAATCAAATTTAAAATGCTACAATGTAAGCATATGATCAAAACATACCCCAAGGTATTTTGTTTCTTTGGCAAATGAAATCTCTGTTCTTTTCTGTACCGGTGGTTTTAGGCCTTGTAGTGCTATTTTTTTGGAACATTTAGTACGATTTGTATTTTCTGAGCACTGACTATCAGTATCTCTTGTTTACATCAGTCGACAACTATATTTAGGGCTGCTTGCATTCTCTCAGACACCACCTAAGCAAACCTGCCCCTGACAACGATTGCTATATCGTCAGCATAACCTAGACAATAAAAGCCTTCTGTGGACAAATTTCTGAGGAGATCATCTACCAAGGTTGCCCAAAGTAGAGGGGATAGAACTTCTCCTTGTAGACAGCCTCCACATACTTTTGCTTTGATGGTTGCTTTACCCAGAGTGGACAACACTGACCTATTCTGCGGGGATGCCCTTATCCATAAAATAGGCTTGTCGGTCTATATGACTTTGGTGTTAGGTCTGATATTTTACCTACCTCAGGCAATTATATGACTTTAACCGTTTGTCATATTTCCCGTACGACACCCCATGCTAAACTCGCTTTGAGGAGCTTGCATAGGTGTAGTATAAATACCTTTCATTACAGTATTGGATACATTCCATCTATTCCTGCAGACTTATATGGACGAAAGTTATTTATACCCCATCTAATTCTGTTTGATCTTGGGATTGCTATGATACTCATGACCATGAAAACATTTTTTTAAAAGATCAGACCTTAGTCTAGAGCTTAGAATTCGAATGATCAGATGTTACTTTTCTTTGTTTTGCTGTATGGCTGTGAAAGTTGAACATACGACTCTGAAAAAAGAATAGGTATCTTTGAAATATATATACATATACATATATATATATATATATATATATATATATATATAATATATATATATATATAATATATAATATATATATATATATAATATATATATATATATATATATGTATATATATAATATATATATATATATATATAATATATATATATATATATATTATATATATATATATTATATATATATATATATTATATATTATATATATATATATATATATATTATATATATATAATATATATATATATATATATATATATATATATATATATATATATGTATATATATAATATATATATATAATATATATATATATATATTATATATATATATATATATATATATATATATATATATATATATATACAGACGGATGCTAAAAATTACATGTATACAAAAATTTACCAATGGTGAGGTACTTCAGCGCATAAGTAAAAATGAATTACTCAGCATAATTAAAGAGAGAAAAATACAATACTTGGGTCATATGTGGAGAGGTGAAAGATATGAATTACTCCAAATCATATTTCAGGGCAACAGATCAGTTGGAAGACGCCGGAACTCGTGGCTGAAAGACCTAAGGAGATGGTTTAACCGCTCATCCACAGAAATTTTTCGTGTAGCTGTTTTCAAAGCTACAATTGCCATTTGGCTCACCATACTTCAAAAGAAGATGGCGTAATAAGAAGAACAATCATTTAATAATTAGATAGTGATATATATTAGCAAAACAAAATATACATAACAAAATAAATAAAACTTATAAAGTTTTGTAAGAGTTCATTATTGAAATCGTAGGCTTCCACGGCCAGAGTCAGAATTATAGTTTATTCGTCTTCCGGGTTTGGACCGTGTCATTTGTGAATTGATGAAGAGATGAACCCACTTTTGGGTCACTCGTAAATGACACGGTCCAAACCCGGAAGACGAATAAACTATGAGTTCATTATTTTCTAAAAAAATGTAAATATTTGTTATATTCAAATTTGGTATATTCATTACCTATATAAAATATACCTAGTTTTAAACATTGTGATGATTAAATTTAATTTTACTTGTTACTATAAATTTTAGGGCTTTAAGCAAGTCTACACGTTCGTAACTGCTGCAGCTAATTTAAGAAATATGTAAGAAAAATACACAATGATAAATAATAAATGGATCATTTGATCTGAAGTTCCACGCTTTCTTTTTGGCATCCAGGCAAATCCTAATTAGTGTAAGTTTGGAAATTTACATGTATGCACTGTAATGAATATAATAAATTTTATAGTAAATTTCGATTTGTTGTGTCATTGGTGTTACTAATATAAACTGATGTTACCCATTGTATCTTATCTTATCATTCCATCATCTCCTAAAATTGTTTCTAAAGATAATTCATAAGTGAATTTACAAACTATGTGAAAGTCAAATTTCCACCAGCAAGTTCGGGTTTATAAATGCTGTTGGGATGAGAGAGGCTTTGATCTCAATACAAGTCTTACCCCAGAGATGCAGAAACGTCAACTACGACGATAACGCTTGTCTGATTGATACCGAGAAAGCATTTGATCGAGTTCAGCACTTCAAGATTATACAAATACTAAAACAAAGAAGAATTAATAACAAAAATCTAAAAATAATCAGAAATCTTTATTGTAATCAGACGCAAATTTAAGAGTTGAACACGAACACATCGAATATATGAATATCATGCGTAGAGTGAGACAAGGCTCTATGTAATGTAACAAAGAGCGGTTCTATTTTAACAAAATTGATATGTATAGAAACAATCAAAAACAAATGTGGAAAACTTAAAAAAATAATAATCAATGATAATAGCCGGAAGATGACAAATTATAAAATCTTTAAACTGCTACAGTCCCAAAAAGGTTAACAAACAACGTAGAAGTAGCTAGTAGTACTCTTAATAAGTGTTTTATTAAAAGTATTGTTTAAAGTATTGAAATTTCTGAAATATGGTGTAACGTAAATAATAATCTATATTTAATTTTGTAACCCCCTCTGTGGCTCAGTGGTAAGAGCGCCTACCTTTGAACCTAAAGGTCGTGAGTTCGAATCCCATCTGGGTGGAGAAATTTTCGTTTATTAAAAATTAATAAATGAAAATAATTTCTATCCTTGTGCGATCGGTAATCACCGGAGGGAGCGCAGACGTTCGGATACAATTAGCGTCTCTTAGCCAAAAAATGACGTCGACTTTGCTATATATCAAGACAATTACACACACACTACACTAGGTACCTGACTGTAAAATTCACTGTACCATGCCAATGACCATTAGTTGTCAATGCATTAAACTCAATAAAAAAAAATTGAAGAATTTGAGGAGCTTTAAATTGTTGGCAATTTAAACAATAAATTCTCATTACATGAAACATTAAATTTCAGATTAGTAAAATAAATTTTTGAAATAATTGGACACGTTATGCTTAATTGAGGCTATGAAAGCAAGAGTGGACTAACCCCAAATATTGAATAAGGGATTTACATGACCCAAGAATATAGGCGTTTTTCTGAAATTTTATAAAATTAAAATATGATGCCAAAATGTAGTCATTGTTTATAAATCATAAAGTAATAACAAAAAACTCAAAGATCCTGAAGAATATTTAACAAAAATATAAAAATTTAAGCTTTTTTGTGGATTTTACCGCTTCTGCATCAGTGTGCCCTTAAAAATTTTAATAGGAATGTGGGTTAGACTTGGAGTACAATACAATTAAAAAATATTAATGTTGAAAATATGCTTGATTAAATAACAAACTTACAAAAATACTTAATCTGCATCGTTAATGAACTCTTCTTCTTGCTGTATAGTGGATTTTATTTATCTTGTGCTTGTGTAAAATACATGATGTATTGGAGGTATAAATGAAAGAGCGCTGCATATCCTCTTTTTGACATCTAATGAGTAATAGAGAACATCTGCATTATTGCTGTATTTGTAGTAAATTGTAAATGGATTTGTTTTCTTGTATTGCAACCACTGAATCTGTAACCATTGGACTCTTGATTTTTGTGTATCAAGTTTGCGATTTGTTATATTTCTTTCTAACTTCTTAGTAGAATAAAAATCGTTTTCTGTCAACTTTATTACCGTAGAATGTGCTTTCTTTCGTGCATGTGCTATTACCTTTATCCAGTTGTCAGGTACGTAGATATCTTTAAAAGAAAATTTTTGCTCACTTATTATATCGAAATCTTGGTCACAGGTAAAAATGTCCGCGAATCAGGACGTGACATAATAAAATCGCAAAGGACAGCCATTTTAATGTTACGTTTCTGCCCTCCGCATTGATCGGAATACGGTATTATATTTTTTATTGTAACAACATTTTTAAAATTGTTCTAAAGCTATTTTCTTGTGGCATTTTAAATTAATGACTGTTTAACTGGGAATAAGCAACAGTTAAAGGTTAAATTACGTTTAGTGACGTTTCAATTTCCACTTCGGAAATCGTTCTCAACATACAAACAGTAAATTAAACAAATTTTGTTTTTTAAAGAGATTTAAAAAATTGTTTAATTTACTGTTTGTATTTTAAGAACGATTTCAGTAAACAGTAAATTGCAGAATATTGCAGTAAACAGGATCCTATTTCTTGAGGTCCTCGTGATGCTTGTGTCTCGTTCCAACTATAGATATGAGCATTATTAGTAGCCAAATTATGGACTTCTAAAACGTAAGTCCACAACTGGCGTTTATAGTAAGAAATTCCACTGCTGATAACTGGTGTAGGCAACGTTCGCATCAAGTCAAATGTAATCACTGTAATTTTTTCAGGATTTTGTTTTGCATACTCTGCATCTTGTTTCATACCACATCTAGCACGGTCTGCTTTTCGTTGGTAAACCTCTAGTGTTACTTCAAATCACATTTTTTGCACGAATCCGTCATTGGTGTATGGAATCCAATGTTAAATTGGGTATTTAATATTTTTCGAAATATGTGGAATTCGACAGGATTACTAATATATTCTCCTTTAAAAAAGTTATAAAGGATTCCTAAAAACCGGTCCTACAAATAGGATGGTTAGCCCAGTCTTGCATTCTTTTACGTATTTATGTATGGAACAATTTTGGTCTATTTCACAACTTCGTGGGTTAGCCCATTCGTGTTTTCAAATTTATGTTATCACCTTATTGAAGAAATTTATGTTATAATATACGGAAATGTTGGTTAAACCGGTTTTGCTTTAAAACTTTAGGTCGTTAGAAGCGATTGCAATCTATAACTCAATTATCAACAAAATGTTGGTTAGCCCACTCTTGCTCTCATCATCGTCATCATCAATTAACCTATGTTTGTCCACTGCTGAACGTAGGCCTCCCGTATCATTTTCCACATTGCTCTCATACCCTCAATTTAATTAATACATCTCTTACTACGTACAGAATTCCTAACATATTAAAAATTTCGACGAATTCCGACCAACCAATACTTTACCTTCTATAGAAAAACTATTAGAAATTGCTGTTTATGAACAATTATATTATTGGAACATATAAAAAAAAATAAAATTTTAATTAATAATCAGCTAGGTTTTGGAACATAATTCTCTTGTGAATTAGCGTTACAAGTAACATTATGTCACATAAAGAGTAATTTAGATAAAAATAATAAAGTATATAGTCGGTGTATTTCTTGATAAGAAAAAAGCTTTTAAGACCATCGACAGCACAATATTGATTTCTAAATCTAAACAATATGGTATAGGAGGTATAGTCATTGCGTGGTTGGAAAATTGTTTAGAATTAAGATGTCAAATCCTAAATTTTAACATTATAATTAAAATAGATAATACAATGGATAAAATATTCAATATAAGAGGTAGAAAACTATAGTTTATTTTTATAAACGAGAGAGTAATTAGCATAATTTTAACTGGTATCTCTGACCACTCCATGGGCGTGCTCAAGATTAATTGAAAAATTACTTTGAATAATTGTAAAAAATAAATGAATTATTTCAGTGTTATAAAGGGTTATGTGTATGTAAACAAAAGTGACCTCTTTTATCACACACTATATTAGAACTGACTGGCCTACATTAAAAAGGGTTTTAAAAAATTCACATTTTTTTTAATTTTTAAAAATTACAAAAGAGAAAAAGAGTTTTTAAAACCGTCTAAGGTATGTTAAATAGATGAATAAAAATATTAATATAAAACTTACAGCTACTTGTTACAAATCCAAATCAGATTCAGAAGATGAACTTTCAGAACCAAGATTTATAATAACTGGCTCGATCATTTTATCAGTAATATTGTCCAGCTTCCACATTTTTTCCTCTTCTTTAATAGTGTGATTTACTGCCTTTTCCCAGTTTTCAGGTTTTACATTATTTACGGCCTCCAAAAACAACTGTTTAACATCATGAATTTAAAAGTGGTATTTTTTCTTGAAACTTCACTCTTTATCTGTGCCCATACCAGTTCAATCGGGTTTAATTCACAATGATATGGTGGGGATCTAAGTACTGTCATTCCACGATTTTTGGCAATTTCATCAATTTCGTATTTTTTAAATTTTTCTTTATGAAGGGCACACAACGAATAAAGTTCCTTTCTTATAGATCCGGGATGGTACGTAATATTTTTTGAACTCAGCCAATTCTGCAAGTCTTTTTTTAACCACTTGGTTGTGGGCAGTCCTTCTATAAGTCTGGAGTGATAACTTGCATTATCCATTACTATTACACAGTTCTTAGGAAGAAGATCTATCATTTGTTCGAACCATTCTTGAAAGACATCAGCGTTCATGTCTTCATGGTAGTCACCGGTACGAGTTGATTCAAAAGTTAATAAACCACCTTCAACAAAACCGTCTGAACTGCCAATGTGTACTATTATCAGCCTGCGTCCCTTTCCTGATGGTGGGTTTAAACCAGTAGATAAGTTATTTACAAAAGCGTGCCTTTGACTTGTAACAGTTTCATCCTGCCAAAATTTATTTGGTGTATGACCCTCGTTGATCCATGTTTCATCAAGATAAAATATTTTTCTTTTTTGGTTTCTCATTTCCTTTATGGTTCTTAGAAAATGTCTTCTCCATATGACAATATCGCTTCTTTCTAATAAAATAGACTTTCTGGGATTCTTTTTCCAGCGGAAGCCTATTTCTTTTAAAAGTTTCCATAACGTACTTCGACTCATTTCTGGGTAATCCTTATCATCTCGAACTGAGACAAGAACTTTATCCAATGTTGGAAATTCTTGTCTAAAGAAGAATTCATGCACTTTCCGTCGAAGTCCTTCTTTAAAATGATATTCTATTTGAAATTTTGGTTTCCCTGGAGCATTACGTGGCATTTGAAAACTACCACATTTCTCTTCTTTAATAACTCTGTAAATCGTAGATTTCCCAACACCAAGTGTACTGCTAACTAACTCAACGGTCTCATCAACACTTTCACATAAACGTTTGTCTGTAAATGATTTAAAACAATTAAATATTAATGTTTTTTCATTAACTGTTAAAGGACCAATTTTTCGGCGTTTACACGGCACTTCCAAATTTTCCATAACACTAGTATACACAATAAACTGCACCTTGCAACTGAAGTACCTACTTTTAGTGAACTGTTAAGAATTTTGAATACGCCACTTGGACCTTCCTACAAAATGGAAAAACCCACTATCACATTTTCTGTGGAATAAGTTTAGAAGGTAATTATCTAGTCAATTACTGTCGTAGATTCCTGGAATTAAAGAATTAAATGTTTGATTGTTGAAACCCTTACTTCGTGGAATGCACTCATTTCAGATAAAATAAAACGTTTTATTTTATCTAAAGAATTAAACTTTATTTTGCAAATAGGTAGGTACTTATTAAACTTTTATTGGTTATATATAACCAATAAAATAAACATCTTACATTTCTTGCAAATTCATTAGTACCTGTTAACCTCCATCACTCCGACACTGGCAACCTTATTTAGGGATTAGTAACCCTCACAACTATTGTATTCTATTCTGCTCCAACCTTTATACCTGGTGGTCATACTCAATTTAAAATTGTTTTCCTATATACTTCTGTAAACTTGTTGACAAATATCTGTTTTTCATTGAGTCACCCGTATCAACAGTTTAGGGATTTGCATACATAATTTATTGTTTTATTACTCTCTCATACATAAAAATACACTATAAATAATCTAATTTGCAATAGTATACAACACAATGTTCATTATACAAAAAGTATTTTAAACCATAATTGTTTTAATTTATTAATAAATTAAACATATACTAAATTCAGTATAAGATACAACTTTTAGAGGAAGGATTTAAACACAACTTGTCTCAAGATAATAATAAAAAAACTTCAGAATATTGAGGTGTAGAATGTGAAGTAGCAAACATTTCAGTTAAAAATAAATCAATAGAAAACAACATAGTGTTTACAAATGCAGACAAAGGCAACACTATTATTGATATAGATCAAGGCAACACTATTATTGATATATGATTTTTAAATAATCAAAATATTGAAACTTGAAAACTTGAAAATATTGAAAACAAAGATCAAACGGAAAAGTGTCTAAATCAAATTAAACTAGCGTTAGAAAATTCAAAATCAATATTAAATTCAATAGAACCGATATACCTCAACATCATGAACACACAGCCTCGTAAATTATACTCTTGTATTAAACTAGTTAAACCTGATTACCCAATAAAAACAGTAGTTTCTTTTTATACAGCTCCGTCATGTAAACTATCAAAAAAACTGTTTATTTAAAGATATGAAGATTATTTTAGATCACACTAAATTTTTACCTTAATTTACCGTAAAAAATAGAATAGAACTAATGAAAATAAAACATTTTTAATTATCTAAGAACTCAAAATTAATTTCATTTGAGGTCAAAAACCTTTTTCCTAATATTCCTCCTACAGAAACTTTTGTTCTAGTAAAAGACCTTTTAAACCATAATACTATAATTTATCCTTTATAGCACAAAAGCGTCCAGCAGACGTCCATAGTACGTTTTTCACGGGCTTTAAGGACGTCCCTCGAACGTTTGCTTTGGTCCCAAGGACGTCCTTTTTACGTCCCATCGACAGACGCGTTCACGGACGACATCTACGTATGCATCTGGGGATGTGTAGATGGGGTAATTTGATAATCTGTTGTTTATATATCACGTCCGCGGATGCGTTTGCATGATATCCGATTGTTGTCGGTTTTTTTAGCACAGATCAAAGGGTTTCGGTGCGGACGTCAGATATTGCGTCTCTCGGAAATTAACACAGACTGAACGATAGATGTGTCCAGATGTGTGGTCAGCTTGTGCTGATACATCTGCAGATGCGTCCGTAGACGCGTCTGCCGATGTGTAGTGGAAGCATTAAGCATACACGGATGTTATCTGGACCTTAATCAGACGTCCGGTAGACTTACTTATTTAAAGGAATTTAGTTATTATTACTTATTACATTAAATAATATACATTTATTTCCAAAAACATTATAGAAATAGACAATATCTAAAATTATTGATAAAATTAAAATATACATGAATAAAATAAATAAGTAGACATTTACTTAGACAAAGTATTATTTTGCATTTGTGTTTTAGTATTTCAAATACTACTTTAAGCTATTGAAACATAAGTTAAACAAATCTATCTCATGAGGTAATAAAAATAATATCGTATAGCAGGTTCCAGCTTTGTTTGCACACCATATTGTGAAATTAATCTTAACTTAAATATTGTACTACAAAGCTACCTACTTAATTATAATGTACAACTGTACAAATCCTGACTGTTTGTAATTTAATTAAGTGTATATTATGTCCTCCCGCTAATAACTCCAAGTAGTTGATGCGGTTAAGAAAGAAAAAAAATTAGCTAAAGTAATTCAGGAGAATGGATTATTTCATTAACAAGCTTAAAGATAAACGTTAATGCAAAAATCTTTTCTGGTAAGAAGAGTATCCAGATTTAAGAAACTGATCATACCAGAAAAAAAAATGGTCTACACAATTTATGAAAACGGTAGATCATAGATCTTTTTTGAATTCTCTCTACTTTTCTTTACAGCTTTAGGTAAAGGGAAATCAGATCATAATTGAATTTTCAAGTTGGAAGAGAACAAGAGACATGTAATCCTACGAAAATCTCTGGTATACCTCTTAATAAAATCAAGCTGTTTTATAGTGTCGTTACAAAAAGGTCTTTATGCAAATTAAAGGACACATTTCTTTGAAAAATCACAGCCAAAGGCTTGTAGATCTGTGACATTATTGACCTTCTTAATCAAAATATCCAAATGTTAATTCAATACTATGATTGTTAAATAATATCATCAAACATTTGGCAAAACTGTCCAATGATTTCTGTAACCGAAAAATATGAGAATCGTTTCGAGTAATATGAAAAAAATTTGTTTGTCATCTGCATATGTTAAGATTTTACAGTCACTCAATGATTTGATAGCATCATCAAGAAAAAATGTAAAGAGGATAGGTCCAAAATGGGTACAACAGGCTAGGAAAGTATTTAGTTGAAGAAAAGTTTTTCAGTTTATAACACACAAAGATCGGTCTGGCATATAACTACTCAGAAAGTAAAGAAGTTCGCTAGACACTCCAAAAAAATTCCAGTTTATGCAATGAACTATCCTGTTAAACTTGCTTTAGATAAGTCAGTATAAATACAATCTACCTGAAATATTTTTTTAGTAGTAGATAAGGAAAAGTTAAACTAACAGGCCAGAAACCATGCTAAAAAGTGTGAAGCTGATTCTTCATATTAACTGTAAAAAAATCAGTCAGTAAAGCCTGGAAAATTTTAGGATTGACAGAAAGAATTGTAAATGAAACGATAATCAAAAATCAATGATTGAATGATAAAATCAATGAACAAATTGTAAAGGAAAGTAACCTTCAGTCAGAGATTTTTTAAAAATAATTCGTAAAGGGAATGCACAATTCCTTAAAAAGTAACTAGGATATTCTATCTGGACCAAAAGCTTTATTGGTATTAAGACTGTGATAGCATGCTATAATATCACAAATTTGAATAGTTAAAGAGTGAATATGGCTGTGACTGATAAAGGGTCTTTTTTTGTCTCAATTTGTCTAGACAGAAGAAAAAAGGATTGTGGATACTGCTAAAGAAATTGGCAAAAGCGTTGAAAATGACTGCGGCTCACTAAAAACATCATTAAAGTTCATGTAACTTAGAATACCAAAATAATTTCAATTACAATTTCTGTGGTCGACAGTCAAAAGCACCCAAGTCCATTTTTAAGTTTAAAGATTGAAATCGCAAGTATAAAAAATATCAATACTTAATATTGAAATTTGCCTGTTTTATTTCAGCAGTAGATACATTTTTAGATACCTACCACACAATTTAACCATTACACAGCTAATCATATTTGTTAATGCAACATGCTAATTAAATTTTATATATATTTTTATTTCAGCATCTGCCCTCTCTTTAGATTCCTTCAGATATTTCATTATCAAGTTTCACTCTCCTTCCCCTGAAGCGCTGATGGCAGCGCTGATTTTGGAGTTTTTTCAAGCAGCATCTGAAAACAAAATTAATGTACATTCATAAATGAAACAAATAAATTTCAGATTTAGTTAATTATACTTTGCTTATTGTGAATAATCATTATTATTCAAAAGCGTAAAATTAAATACATGAAATTCAAGTGCCGTAGTCTAAATGCATCTCGCCTGAACTAGAAGAATACCAACACAACCAATGGTATTTATTTCTTATAAAAAAATAAGCATTCATTACACTTTGACATTTAAAAACCAAAAATAACAGTGTATAAATAAAATATACGGCCATGTCTAACACAACAAATATTCACCTCATATTTCTAGCTGTAGTTCTTAAAGCAACAGCATAGCCAGACCTGAATATTTGTAGGGTTGGTAAATTTTGACATCCAAATTACTTATAAGTAAAGCTCGGATTATAGGCAAAATGCCTTTTTTTGCCTATTTTGCCTATTATAAGTGTTTTTTGCACTTTTTGCCTTTTTTCGTAAATTCCGCCTATTTGTGCCTTTTTTAAAATTTCATGGTACTACCCATGATATTATTCTATTACTAAACCATTCTATAATAAAATTTTGGGTCAATAATAAAATATCAATGGTTTGTTTATATAATAGATTTCTAGGAAAATGTACCTGATCGAGACTTGAGGGTTAACTATTTGGAAATCCCTAAGCTTTATTAGTTTATTATCAGTTGTACAGTCGGTTACTGTATCAGAGTTTACTCACAAATTAGCAAATTGCTATATCCTAGTTTAGTTTTGTTGCGTATACCGAAAAGCAAAGAACACGTTTTAAAACGTTCAAGACAGTTGTGTGAAAAGATGACAT
Organism: Diabrotica balteata; assembly: GCA_918026665.1. NCBI lineage: Eukaryota > Metazoa > Arthropoda > Insecta > Coleoptera > Chrysomelidae > Diabrotica > Diabrotica balteata. The sequence continues at coordinate 74,534,529 of OU898276.1, read as the reverse complement.
CTAAATTAAGGCTATGGATCGCACCTTATTCGGAACTTTCTCTAGAAGGAGATGGAGCATTTTGTAAACCATGCGGCAAATCGGTAAGTTTTATTTTTTTTTTCTTTTTTTCTCGTCCCACAACATAACTAAATTCTAAAGCGGTTTTAGAATTCTAATTATTTTTTTTTAATTCTCAGATTTCAAGTAGAAAAAAGTACTTTATTGACCAGCATTGTGGAACCCCACTTCATAAACGTAATTTGGAAAAATTAAATTCCTCTAAGTTAGCCCAAACATCTCTGCGGGATAGTTTAAGCAGTTCAAAAAAAAAGGAGGAAGACGCATTTAAATTTGATTTATGCCAGATGATGATTGCATCCAACATTCCTCTATATAAAGTTAATAACCCTAGTTTTAAACGCTTTTTTGAAAAATATCTTAATAAATCCTTACCGGACGAGAGTACATTGAGAAAACATACTGTGGAAAAATGTTATGTGGAATGTATTTCAAAAATTAAGCACGAGTTGGAGGGCAATTTTTTGTATATTATCGTGGATGAAACGACAGATGTATGCGGCAGGTATATAGCTAATTTAATGATTGGAATTTTGAACGAAAACTTTGCGAGAAAACCTTATTTAGTTGCCGTTAAAGAATTGGAAAAAACAAACAATTTAACAATAAGTCGATTTATACAAGATAGTTTAACAAACCTCTTTTTACCCAACGCTATACCAGTGAATAAAATAGTTTTAATGCTTTCAGATGCTGCGGCATATATGTTAAAAGCTGCTGTTAATTTAAAAATTTTTTATCCTAATTTAATTCATTGCACTTGTGTAGCCCACGGGGTAAATAGAATTGCTGAAGAAATAAGAAATCTGTTTCCGTTGGTAAATAATTTTATAAATTTTATGAAAAAAGTTTTTGTAAAGGCTCCGTTGAGGGTGCAAATATATAAAGAAAGACTTCCCGGTGTCCCTTTGCCACCTAAACCAGTAATTACAAGGTGGGGAACCTGGCTCGAAGCAGTCTTTTTTTACTTTGAACACTGCAATGAAATAGAATTAGTTATGTCAGAATTTGATGATGATATTTCCGAAGCCATTCGAGAAGCAAAAAAAATATTAAAAAATCCCAAATTGAAACAGGAACTCGGTTATATCAATGACAATTATAAATTAATAGTTACCACAATTACCTTATTAGAAAAACAAGAGATAAATTTATGTGAGTCAGTAAAATTAATAGATAATTTAAAGACGAAAATTAAATCGGCACCTGGAAGTAACGGTCAATTAATTTTTAAAAAAATGAAATATGTTTTCGACAAGAATGAAGGTTTTTCGTTTTTATCTAATGTTGCTAAAGTTTTGAATGGGACATTTTCCGAGGAATTTCAAATTATGCCAGATTTATTATCCGCTCTGAAATATGCTCCAATTACATCTGTCGATGTCGAACGTTCGTTTTCAATGTACAAATTAATTTTAAGTGATCGAAGACATAGTTTTAAGACCGAAAATATTGAAAAACATTTAGTTGTTTCTATTAATGATAAAATTTTAAGTGGTTACAATGTTTAATTATTAATTAACAGTTATTTAGTTACTAGTTTATTTATACTAATGTTATGATTATGATGTGTAAATATACTTGCCTTAAGTTAATATTACGTTAATTTACTTTGTACAATAAATAATAAGTTATATTCCTTTATTGCCTATATTTTGCCTAAATGTTAATATTCCTGCCTTTTTTAATAAAAATCTTTGCCTATATAGGCGCCTTTTTCTTCAATTTTTGTTGCCTATAAATCCGAGCTTTACTTATAAGACACAAACGACCAATGATATGCTGGATCGACTGTATGTGGCCACTTAAGCGACAGTGTAAATTCTTAAATATACCTAAGTACATTCAGTACATTAATGTATGTTAACAAGTTACAAACCTTTTAAAATCATAGCTATATGTAATATATGATGCTATATGATACATTTTATGGCTGATTAGCTCTTTAAGGCTTCTTTTTATAAATTTGTTTATGGTTTTGTCACCAATTTTGGAAACCTTAGTATCCTAAAATATAAATCGACATGTAACAGTAATCTAACTAGTCCACAAACTTGATCATCCATTCTTAATTATTTTAGCTTAAACTATCTAATAAAAAAAAACAGCCTCTGTTACACAATCAAACATTCAATTGCATCTTTCGGTTTATCATAACCATGGTAAATTCCTGTTAATCCTACAGTTTTTGGACAAATAAATAAATTATACAAAATAGGATAAAACTGACTACTAGAATTCTTTTTCAGTAAGATTCTATCAAAATTTACACAAATTTTGTTTTTTTTGCGAAGATAGTATAACCTTTGAAATTTAAAACATATGGATCTGACTATTTTTTACGACCAAAGTGAAACTATTTTCAGAGAAATCGTCTTTAAATTTAAGTTTTGTGTATGAAGCAAGAAGGATTCTAGCATCTGATGATGAATGAATGAGACAATGACAAATGAAAAAGATCAGGAACTTCTTTATGAATTTTTAATAAATCACCTGGTATTTTACAGGACAAAGTACAGTTGCATAATTTATTTTAAAAAATTTAAATATCTCGATGAGGATCTCCAGAATTTTCCTTACAACCACGTTTAGATTCTTTCTCCGTTTAATTGAAAGAAGAGCTTTGTAAAGGATCTAAACCAGAGTAGTTGTCCACGTAATCCATTTGGATTATTTTAGGTACTTCATATATTAATAAAAAGTTTATATCAGCAGTATCATAGTATAAACTATTTGAATATGTCAATTATGGATTCCCAAGAAAGGTTTAAAGAAAATGGAATATCGTACATGTTAATATTTTCGACAATATTTTCTACGTTTTTCTTAACCATCCTCTGTTGATGATGCTTAGAAACTATTCTTTTTTTTTAATATAAACTAATTTTAGGTAAAATTACACTTCATTACAATATACAATATACAATATACAATATCGCAGTAAATCTTGAAATTCCTTATAATATTAAATCAATATCAAAAGTTTAAAAAACGTGACTAAAAATCTTATATACTAAAAAAACAAACAAAATATTACAAGAACAAAATTCAACAATACCAATATACATATCACAAAGCAAGAGATTTTTTTAACTAAGTTTAAGTTAATATTAAAATTTTCAATAGTACTGTGGATGTGCTAAGTACAATACTGCCGTCCTTAGGAATAACACCGCATGTGCAAAAATTATGAAAATTTAGTTAGGCGCGAAAATTAGATCTAGATAGTTTATATTACATAATTACTTAAGAAAAATACAGTATTAACAATCCCAAATATATATTCTGAAAGAACTACTAAACCTAGCATATACGAAAAAATGCGTGAAACTAAGGAAGAACGCCGCAACTACAACACTGCTTAGGAAAAACCCTGCATATACTTGACGGAGCCTGCAGTTACTGTGTTTATTCTAAGTAATACACAATTGCGGTGTTTTTGCTACGTAATTGGCGCGATTTATTAATTTATTTAGTTTCTTCTCAACTTTTGTATGGTGCGGTTGTGTTAATTTGTGTCTTCAAAATTGATTAAGAAACAACGTAAATTCTTTACTGGTGAAAAGCAAGTAAGGTAAGTAGTCGAGATTAGGATAGATTACCTTACATACTTTTTTACAAGTGTGTTATAAATAAGTGAAAAAAATATAAGATGTTTTAATCAATTTCAATGAATTTATGTTTATTTTTGTAAAACAAAGTTGAAAGATGATAATTTAAATGACCAAAGTCTTTTTAACTGCATTTATGGTATTTAAAATTTGCTTGTACATATAACTAATAAAGGAAATCCTTTACAGGCAGATGTCTAACAGAAGTAAACTTTTAGTCAGCATGGCTCAAAAGGTACAAATACAACCTTGCGCTGAGCAGCCTGAACCTAACCTTACCATTTTACAAAATATTGACTGGTCTAAAAAAGAAAAGGAGAACATCTCTTGCCTCCAAAACTACTGCGATCCAAACAGAAACTTCAGTAACGATCCACTTGAAGAGCATTCCATTTTTACAAAAGATGGAATAGAGCTGAAAAATATTGATAAAGAGAATAGAAAACCATGTGTTCAAATACTTCAAGATGTTCTGTTATCTCAAGCAACAATTGGTTTAAATACGACAAATGATCTAGAATCTGTAAAAAATGTTTATGATGAGAAATTTATTAGATTAGACCAGAGTTTTATGATTAAACCGAAAGAAAATTCCAGCAATAATATTGAAATAACATATCTTAATCTGGAACCACAAGAAGTCAACTCAATTTCAAATAATACCTCCAAAACACTAGAAGGTTATAGCATAAGAGAAGTTAAGTCCATAAATATACAAGGTATATCCTTTAGTATGTTCTTATAATAACAAATTATAAAATATTATTTTATATTTTAGAAGACATTACGAATAACCAAGAAATTAATATTATACAAGAAGTACCAAAACTTGAACATGACCATGTGATAGATAATAAAGGTAAGTCAGAAAAATAATCAAAATATTTTTAAATCAAAATATTTTAATTTTTTTATATACCCCGTAACTACTGAAGGTACATTGTTTTGTTTATTTTAATAATAACAAGGGTAAAACATTTATTTTGTTTTAGCAGTTGATATAGAACACATAGAAAATAAAAACATACAAGAAGACATAATTCCGAACTCACAACAACTGCAGGATAAACCGCCTGAAGAAGTAGAAGTAGCACAAATTCAACTTGACAGCGAAGTAGCACCTTCGGAGCTAAATTCTGAAGGCAAGTAAAAAAAACTAGCAAATATTGAAATTAAACATTTTATTTTTCTAGGCTCATCCAAAGGTTACACAAAAAAAGGACAAAAAAGAAAACGGCGAAAAATTGAGGATAGTTTGGAAAAAAGAAAAGAAAGCAAGAAAATAGAAACGCAAAAAAAGCATGTAGTAAAACCACCTTGCAACATACAAAAGTGTAAGTTAAAATGTTTACAAAAAATATCGGAAGAAAGAAGAAGTGCTATTAATAGCATGTATTGGCAACTAAATTGGATTGAGAAAAAAACATTTGTCCTTAATTCCTTGTCACGAAAAGACATTAAAAGAAGAACTGTAGAAGCTGAATCTTCTCAAAGAAAAAACACGTTTAAATACTTTTTAACAAACGAGACAGGAGAAAAAATATATGTATGTAAATGCTTTTTTTTAACAACACTTGGTTATCACCAGAAAAACGATTGGCCAATTCAAGCATTCGTTAGGCAAAATGTGTTTCAATCGTCTACTCCTATCTGCCCTAAAAAAGATGGACGTGGGAAGGCGGCTTGTAAAAGCAAAATATCTACTTTAAATCTTGATACGCATATAGAAAGTTTTAATCCCAGTATATCCCATTACAGGCGTGAACACGCCCCGTACCGTAGATACCTGCCTAGTGATTTAACCATAGAGGTCATGCACCAAGATTATTTAGCAACCTACCCTCATAATCAATGCTCGTATGAGGTATATCGAAAGCATCTTAAACATAAAAACATATCTTTCACAAACCTGGGCCATGAAGAGTGCGAATTGTGTGAAGTATTCAAACTACACAATAAAGAACATAATTGTTCTGAGAACTTGAATCCAGCATGTAGTGAATGTGATAGCTGGAAAGAACACATTCAACGTGCCAGCGATTCAAGAGAATTATATCGTTTGGATACAAATGAACCATATACATCAACAACCCTTAAAGTCTCTGTTGACTTACAAAAAGTAATAATGTTGCCAAGGATAGATATGTTTAAAAAAGCAATATTTACCCAAAGAATATCGACATTCAATGAAAGCTTTGTACCCCTGGGTAAAGGAAAAAAACAAAAAACATTTGCATGCCTATGGCATGACGGTATTGCCGGACGGGGAAAAGAAGAAATAATTAGCTCATATAATGCTTTCTTTTTACATTACAGGGATATTGAACATTTTGTTCTTTGGGTTGATAACTGCTCAAGTCAAAACAAAAATTGGAGTTTTTTATCTTTCCTTGTATATATTGTAAATTCTGACGATATATCTGCTCAAGATATTTGTATTAAATATTTCGAACCAGGGCACACCTTTATGTCCGCCGATAGCTTCCACCATCAGGTGGAACTATCTTTAAAAAAACAAAAAAAAACCTACGATTTTAACGATTTTGTGACAGCTGTTGAAAATGCAAATTCAAAAAAGGTTGCAATAAAAACAATGCAGTATACAGATTTTTTTAAGTGGCAAGATTTCACGTCACAAGCAAAAATTAAAAAAATAGAGCCTCGACCTTACTTGTCGAAAATAACAGAAATTGTTGCCAACAGGGGATCATTTAATCTTAAGTACAAGTTAATAAATAACTCCGATAGTGTGTTGGAAATGAATTTTCTTCAAAATAAAGTTTTAAAGAAAAAACTTCCCAGCCCTCAGGCATTTACATCTCCATGTGGAGTATCAAAAAATAAAAAAGAAACCCTTATTAAAAATTTGAAAACCATAATGCCTTCAAATAGATTACAATTTTGGCAAAACCTTGAGGAAGATAAGGATTAAGATAATTTCTTTTGTGTTAAAATTTTTTCCTTTTGTATTAAATTTTGTTTACCCTGTCCAATAAATATGTTTTATTATTAGATAGACAGTTTTAATAAATTATTCAAAAACCAATTTTGTTGTTTAATTATGTTTTCTTTGACATTATACTAAGAAAAAACACCGCATAATCATAACATCAGTAGATGCTGTAGTTTTACTTAGCAATTCATAATATTACTTATAATTTTTTCCCAGTATCTGCCATGGTAAGCGAAAAATTAGGATAAACTACTGCCCTTTTTTAAAAAAACATAGTTTATTTACAGTTTTATTGATATAAAGTGAAATCATTTCAATCTGCATCGATGTTACAATTTTTTCACTTTTTAAAAGTTTCAGATTCTTTAAAGTCCATTAACTCATTATTATGAGTAGTGTAGATGCTGTGGTTTTCCTTAGGAGGGCAGAATATCTTTAAAATTTATGCTGAACTCCTTGGTGGTATCAATATTTTTCTGAAAAAAAGGGTGACCAAATAACTGAACAGTATTCCAAAATGGTTCGAGCTAAGTAACAATACACTAATCTTATTAAATAAATAGAGAAATACTAGAAATTACTAGTAACGGAACCACGAATTATTTCTTTATTGCAATAGTGTTTATGTGGTCGCAGAAAGTAAGCTTCTCATCAAAAATAACACCCAAGTCCCGAATTGAACAAACATAATTCAGTGGTTGATTATTATTAAAAGCTAGTGGTATTTAATTTTTTCATTACTTCAAACTCTTTTTTGATTTGTTTCCGCTTTATTTGTTTGTGCTTTTGTTTTTTCGCTCTTGTCTGTAATCTTATTCGACAACTAATCCTACTAGCTCCTAGTCCCTTTGTTAATCATTTTAAGATATGCGCCATTCTTCTCTTGGGTTACTCGTTTGCGTTCCTCATTAAACAAGTTATTTTGCTGCCCTTTTGGTACTTCAACCAACACATCATCTACGGTCTTTTGCAGGGTGGTTTTATAAACTCCCAATTCGTGTTAAATTTAGTAGGATTTACTTCACTTCTGGAACGTTCTGATAGTTTACGATGTAAGCATATTTAAAAATTTCTTACGACGTTAGTATACTTTAATTTATCAACGTTATATTTGTATATTTTTGGCTTAGACTTATCGCTCCTGGCATTTGATATACCTGCTCTGAAGCTCCCATATATGAGATTGTGATCGTAGTCAATATTAGCACCTCTATAACTTCTGCAGCCCAGTACATTTGATCCATGTCTTAAATCAGTCAGTACGTGGTCTATCTAATTTTGATTCTGTTGGTCTGGGGATGTCCAGGTCGCTTTGTGTATACGCTTATTTTGGAAGGGTCAAGTCTCATTCCATTATCAATACATACTTCGTGTATGCTATAAGATCTTATGGTTGGTCTGTACATCTCTTCTTGTCCTACCTTAGGATTTATGTCCCTAATTATTAGCTTAGTCCCTAATAATTAACTCATTGGTGAACATATATTTCATGTTGCAAAAGATAAGGAAGCGTTTAAAGAGGTGATCGCCAACCTTCGTTTGAAGGCGGCACAATAAGAAGAAACAATTTATGTTTTTCAAGTTTTAGTACTTCGTGGTATTTCTTCATTTCACTATGCAAATAGAGTCAATATCAATATATGTAGGGTGGTGCTTAACTATTTGTAAAAAAGAAACAGTGGATTTTACACTTTAAAATATTACGATTCAAGACAAATTGCTTTTATAAAAATTTGATATTAAGAAAGATCATTATCATTAGTGACTTTACAGCTCTTTATGAGCCAAAGCCTTCTTCAGAACAATCTTTCAGTTGCCCCTGTCTCTGGAAACTCTTCTCTATGCTTTAACTCCAATCGATTTTAGATCATTCTCCATTTTATCTTGATACCTAAGTTTTGGTTTTCCTCTGTCCCATCTTCCCACTGGTCCTCTTCGGTCGAAAATTTTCTCTGATCGTTGCATCTTCATCTCACCTAATTACATGTCCTATCCATCAAAGGCGTGTTAATTTAATACTTTTTACAACGTCAGTTTTAAACGTTTTACGTTTCAAAATGACATTTTACAATTTTATTTTAAAACTTCTGTATAACTTAAAATTAAGCGCCTACGCCACAAACCCGGTTCTTGGACTCCTTATATATATTTTCCCATATATTTTCCTTAGAGTTTTTCTCTCGAAACGTTGCAATTCTTGGTCGTTCTGTGTAAGTGACCACTTTTCTGACACGTATTTTAACACTGGCCTTATTATTGTTTTATATATCGTAATTTTAATTTTTGTTTCACGCTTAGTCAAACCCGGAAAACAACTGAAATCATATATATATATATATATATATATATATATATATATATATATATATATATATATATATATAAATTATATATAATATATATATAATACATATATGTATATATATATATGTATATAATACATATCAGTATTTTCAGTGTTGATTTTTTCAATTATTTTGTAGGATTGAACCTTTTGTTTATTTTTACATTTTTGCGTAGGTATTTTGAGTAACCCAATTTAATATAATCTTTTATTCAGCTGTGTTTGACAAAATGTTCATTGTCTCTTAAGGTCGATTCTCACTATACGTTCCGTTTACTTTCCATACCCGTTCAATATACTTCCCATTATTTTAACCACCATTCTCATTAGACGTCGCGTTTACTTTTCGTCTACATTCAGTGTGGTAACATTTTATTCCAAGTTTTTGACAGGAATACGCGTATTTTTCCTGCTTGATAAAATGTGGTCTGAAGAAAATTTAATAATAACAACTACTATATTGGATGAAGGAAATAATTTAAATAAAAAAAGGAAAACGAAAATATTGGATATATAATATTATGTTGAAACATAGAAATACTGAAGGAGAATATATAACTTTATTTAAAGAACATATATGACGATACTAAATTCTTTGAATTTTTTCAAATGCCGAAATTCAAGTTCTTCTAATTACTTTCGTGTATTGAAGAACTAATACCAAGTAAGGATACTAGATTCAGGGAATCGCTTACAGCTAAGCAAAAACTTGGCAATAGCTGACCAAATATTGTCTTCATATCAATTATCGCTATATTTTTTATTTTCAAAATCATATAAGGCATTATTTTGCCTGACAAGTTCTATTAATTTTTCGTCATTCATATTTATCTTAACAACTTCGAGTGAACCGCGATGTAATAATATTCGCACTATCCATATCGTACCCAACACGTCGCAGCTCGTCGCAGAAAAAATACGTGGCCGGTAATCTCGAACGCGAGGCTTCGGGAATGGTAGGTAAACGGAACGGAAAGTGGGCATATACCATATGATTTGTGTTTAATAATATTTTATGTAAATGGAAAGCCGCGGATATGGAATGTAAACGGAACGTATAGTGAGAATCGACCTTTACTATTCATTCCGGCTTGATTGACATACATGTGCAAGTTCGAATTTAATTTAGTATAAACTCTGACTTTTTGTAGTATTCAAAATAAATGTTTGTAGCCACCGGTTTGAATTCAAATTAAAACTAGCAGTTTTACAGAGTTAATTCCTAAAATTCGTTACGTTACAGTTTATTTCAACAATTTGGTTAGATTTTTAGAACGAACACCTGTCACCATTCAGCTAAATGCAGTCGAATGGAACTTTGTATTTTTATTTCGCGTAAAAAGGGTAAAATAGGTATTGTTTTATCAGTTGTTGTTTGAGCAGCTGGTTCTAATGTAATGAACATTGATTTTAACTTCTTTTATTACATCTGCATTATTCTTTTAAGACAAGGATATATATATATATATATATATATATATATATATATATATATATATATATATATATATATATATATATAATATATATATATATATATATATATATATATATATAAACAACACAGTTCATTAGGTTTGCAGTCAGAAAATTGGGCGGGATGTCGAAAAAACACTCTTTTGACTTTTTGTCACAAAAAGTTACAAAATCCTTTAAAATTTACAATGCAGTTGCACCTAGGTTTTATACACTGCCCAAAGTTTACAAACTCACTATTTCAATGAGACCTATTGTCTCTTCCATTGATGCTCCTAATAGTAAACTTGCTAAACACCTTACAGATATCCTCACAATTTCCTACAACGAATCCAATGAATTCTATATGAGAGATTCTTTCACGTTAAGTAACTTCATTAACAATGGTAAAGTTCCGAATAATTATATATTGATTAGTTTAGATGTTGTGTCACTGTTTACAAACTTACCACTAGATGCTATTCTTAACAGCATCAAAAATAAATGGAACAGTATCTCTCTGCATACCAAGATCAGTTTAGATTAATTCATAAGAATTTTAACAATTATATTTGACTCCAACATATTTTTGTCTAATATTAATTTTTTCAAACAAATCTTTGGCACTCCAATGGGCAGCAAAATATCCTCCATACTATGTAACTTTGTTTTGGATGGACTTATAACGTGTAAAGAAAAGACAACTTTTCACATACCTTTTATTAAACGATATGTAGATGATTTAATTTTATCGGTCCCTGAAAACAAGGTAACTGATGTTTTCAACACCTTTAACGCCCAATGTGAACACCTAAAGTTTACGGTTGAGAGAGAGGCTGATAATATGATTCCTTTTTTAGACATGTTAATCCATCGTGACAATGATGGCATGCTAAGGACGGAGTGATATCGTAAACCTAGTTTTAGTAACCGTTTCATAAACTTTTATTCTCAACATCGATTTAAGATAAAAACAAATTTGGTTTTGGCTCTAAAACTAGGGTTATCAACTTGTCACACATCGAGTTCAGGGACATGGGCTAAAAAAGTTGACATCTATACTATGAGAGAATTCCTACTGACATTGACACACAACATATGAATGTTACCATCTAAACTAACTGACGCTTGCCTACCCTACATTCCAGTTCTGACACCTTAGCTAATGAAGATTTTTAAAAATGTTAGTGGTGTTTAATAATTCCAAATAAAAATGTGAAAACGGTATAGAAGTTATACACAAAAACAAAAGATTCTTTCACAATGCAGGAGTCATTGAATTTTGTTTATTCTACACCGTGTACCGATTGTAACAATATTTACATAGGATAATCATCTCGTAATTTTCACAGTAGGGTGATTTTACATCGTAGTGATATAAAAACCAAAAAATAAATGCATGTGCATTGACAGAACATGCATTAACGTTGAAACATGAATTTAATTTCGATGATTCCTGTATTTTGCAAAAGAAAAGAATCATTCAAAACGTGTTTTTTGGAAATGTGTTTTATAAAATCTAGTACATCTTGCATCAATAAAAAGTCTGACATAGATAAACTGAGCAACATTTATTGTTATTTACTGGAAAACCCTCAAAAATAAAATAAATGTTTACCTGTATATAAATTACACCTATATGCATCCCATTAAGACAGGTTTAAAAAGTAAAATCACCCAAAATGGGCCTCTAGTATTTCTTGAAAAGAAAAATAATATCACGTTCACCTAATTACATTTTAATCACAGGGTTTTTATTTTCTGTTCTCTATGTATCACAGTTAAAACACACCAGTAAAAGATGCCATAAACTAAGTTTTACTATCTTTACCCAAATTTTAAAAATTTTAGAATGTATTTTGTTCATTATTTTATATTTTATATATGTGTTATCAATGTTGAGTGTCAATGCTTTTACAAATAATCTCAACGACTAGTAAGTTACACTGAAGAATTATGATATTTTGTAAATATTTACATATCTTTTCTATTACAGTGTCTTGAAAAAGGAATAAAATCATTCCTAAAGCTAGACAAAAAGTCAAAAGAGTGTTCTTTAAACATCCGGCCAATTTTCTGACTGCAACCCTAATATATATATATATATATATATATATAATATATATATATATATATATATATATACATATATATATATAAATATATATATATATATATATATATAAATATATATATATATATATATATATATATATATATATATATATATATATATATATATAATATATATATATATATATATATATTAGGGTTGCAGTCAGAAAATTGGCAAATTGGAAATTGGAAAATTGAATGTTGAGTGTCAATGCTAATAC
>OU898276.1:74411275-74521270 GCA_918026665.1 Diabrotica balteata | reverse complement strand
GCAACTGGTATTTATCTCCCCTCATAACATGTCCCAAATATTGTAGTTTGCGCTTTTTAATAGTAAGTATCAGCTCTTTCTCTTTCCGCACTCTCCGCAAAACCTCCACATTTGTTACTTTCTCTGTCCAGGGTATTCTTAATATTCTACGATACATCCACAACTCAAATGCTTCTATCTTTTTGGTATCGATCTTTTTCAATGTCCATGTTTCCATCCCGTAGAGGAGAACTGACATAACGTAACATCTCAAAAGGCGAATTTTAAGTTTTAGACTCAGATCTCTTCCGCAGAACACCTTTTTCAATTTAGTAAATGTGGCTCTAGCTTTCTCTATTCTGGTTCTGATTTCTTCAGAGCAATCATTATTTTTGTTGATAACAGTTTCCAGGTAATTATATCTTCTTACACGTTCGATTCTTTGATCATGCACGGTTATGTCAGGGAAGGTTTGTGGTGATTGAGATATTAGCATTATTTTTGTTTTGCTAATCTGTGTTCTTCACTGCATTCTACTATTTTGTTAATTAGTATTTGAAGATCTTCCCAAGTTTCTGCGATTAGTACCGTGTCATCGGCATATCTCAAGTTGTTTATTCGGATGCCATTTATCTTAATACCTATATTTTGATCCGAAAGTGCTGTGTTTATAATGTCTTCGGAGTATAGATTGAATAAGGTCGGTGAGAGTATACAACCCTGTCTTACGCCTTTCTTGATCTCGATTTCCTCCGTTGTCTCTTGCTCTATTCGGATATTTGCTTTCTGGTTATAGTAAATCTTAGAGATAATTCTAATGTCCCTTTTATCCAAGTTTTTTTCTACTAGCAGTTTCATTAAGTGATCGTGACGAACTTTATCAAACGCTTTGTTGTAATCAATAAAGCACACATATATATATATATATATATATATATATATATATATATATATATATATATATATATATATATATCTTGGTTTATATCTAGACATCTTTGGCATATGACGTTAAGTGCAAATAGTGCTTCTCTTGTTCCAAGCCCGTTCCGAAGTCCGAATTGAGTATTACTAATATCTGCATCTAGTTTTATGTTAATTCTTGAGTGGATTACTTTGATGAATACTTTTAATGTATGCCTGATTAAGCTTATAGTGCGGTAGTCAGTGCACTGTTTTGCATTTGCCTTTTTGGTAAGGTTACAAAAGTTGAAAGTAGCCATTCCTTTGGTATTTCTCCTCTTTTGTAGATGCAGTTAAAAAGGTCGAGTAGAATATTCACTGATTCGCCTTACACAAGCTTAAGAAGTTCTTATGTGAGCCCGTCTGGATCCGGTGATTTACCATTTTTCATTATTTTTATAGCGTATAATAGTTCTTCTTTAGTTATTTCTGGTCCTTCGTCGCCTTGCAAGTTATCTATATTAGGTTCTTGTCTTTCATCGTCGAACAATTCTTCTACATAGTTCTTCCAGGTCCTAAGCTTTTCTTGTAGATCGGCTATTATTTCACCATTTGCGTTCCATAGGAGATTGGGATGTTTTCGTTTTTGTGTACCTGTCAGTTCCTTTATCTTTTTATGTAAGTTAAAAGTGTCATGTTTGAGATGTAGTTCTTCGATTTCCTCGCATTTTCTTGTATAAAAATTTTCCTTTGCAGTTCTTATTTCTTTTCTGATTTGTTTGTTTACTTCATTATATTTTTGGCTGCATTTTCCCTTTAACTGTCTTCGCTCTTCCATGAGACCTAAAATTTTTTCTGTTATCCATTCTCGTCCTTTTTTCTGTTTCTCTTTGGTAAGTATTTTCTGGGCAGGTTATATTATGGCGTCTTTTAAATCTTGCCACTTGTCTTCTACATGCGTGTTCTCTGTCTTTGTAGAAAGCATTCGTAAGTTATCATTGATATGTTGTTTTAAATCTTCTTTAATTGTTGGATCTTGTAAGCGGCTGGTATCTATGTGATCTATTTTGTTTTATTTGAAGGTCTTTTGAGTCTAATGTGTACCCGCGCTATCAGGGGGTTATGATCTGAAGAAACATCTGCGCCTGGATAAGCCTTAACTGATCTTATACAGATTCTGTATCGCTCATTTATTAAAATATAATCTATCTGATTCCTAATTGTTTTTTCCCTAGTGTGTTGAGGGGACGTCCATGTGTACAGTCTTAGTTTGGGTAGCTTAAAGAATGTATTTGAAATTATCATATCATTCTCTTGACAGAACTTTAAAAGTTTGTCTCCTCTGTCGTTTCTTGCCCCTAAACCATATTCTCCCACATTTTTTTCGCTTTTTTCTTTGCCAATTTTGGAGTTGAAGTCTCCAAGGATAAGTGTAACATCTTTTGGCTTTGTAGACTTTAGAACTTGATTTATTTGTTCATAAAACTGCTCAATCTCTTCATCTGATTTATCTGCAGTAGGGGCATATACCTGTATAATATTAAGTTTTGCAGTTTTTGTATGCAGTTGTAGGAGCAGGATCCTGTCTGACACTGGCGAAAAATTAGTGACAGACTGTGTCATTCTTCTTGAAACGACAATTGCTACACCATATCTGTGATGTGGGTATTCGTTTCCTGAGAAATAGATTATACCGTTGCTTGTCGAGACGTTGCCTGCACTATGCAGTATGCCTGCAGTTGCCTGCACTATGCATGTATGTAACATAATAATCTTTAGTAAATAGGTACACATACAAAGGAAATATCCATTTAAATGATCAAATTTTTTATTCACACCTTTATTTAAATTTTTTACGGAAACATAATAATCCATTTAAATTTTTTTGTATTATATTCACTTGAGAATACATTATACATACAAGTTTATTGAAGTCTTTAGCAATTCTTGAACCAGCTATGTACCTGTATCGACATGTAAGGGATAGATAAAGAATATGTGATTTAGATCAGCTATACTAGTTTCACACTCACATCTGTCTGTCGGGAGAATTCCGATTTTAAATAGATGCTTCGGAAAACATCCATGATCTACTTTTAATCTTTGGATGGTCGACACTGTATTTCTACTTAGTACAGCAACTTTGTAAAATATTGGTTTGCGGCCACTGAATTAGCACTGAATAGTAGATGTTGCGGCATTTGGCGCTGGGAAAATTTTACCGACTGTGGGAAAAAGCGGCATCCTTTATTGTTTGCACCTGCTCAGGTGTTCGGGTGACATCACGCTTTCTGACAAGTCGAATCATTTTTTCTTTTCCTTTCTTTCGTCTTCTTATTTTCTTTAGCTAATCTGTTTTTCATCTCATGTTACCTTCTTCTATTTACTAATTGAACGTCCACTGCTTGACAGGGGAACCAATATTTTATACACTGCTACATATAAGCTTTCGTTCTTTCGTCTAGTGCTCGACACAGATTTTTTCGCCCAGTACTCTACATAGGTCTACGATTGTTTCCTGCAATGCTTTATATAGGTCTTTTTATTGTCCACGGATAGACACAGATGTTGTCGCTAATCATCAAAGTGTACCACTACCCAAATTAGATAACCAATATTTTCTTCTTTTTGTTCGTTGTCTCCTTTTTATATTTAGATGCTGATATATACAAGGTAAGGTAAGAAAATACAATTCATGTTACAGTGCTAGTGGGGCTAATATGCTGTTTGACATAGGCAATGACATAATGTGTTAAATTCTTCAATCAATATATATGTGGGTGCTTTAGTGAATTTTTAGCTAATGAATCCGCAATACTATTACCCAACATGTCTGAATGTCCAATAACCATCATGATAAGCTAATAATTTTAGTAACTCTTGAAAATTTTTTATAATACGAAAATAAAATTTATTATAATAAAAATATGATACAAATTTAATAATCTTAAGTAAACTAAAACTGCATTGTTGAAAAGAAATTTGTTAAATAATTATTTCTCTTTATTACAGACCTCTAAATTTACAGAAAATATTTACAACTGCCCATGGATTTACTGGAATACTGAAAATAGAAAAATGTTATTAATTATTATGATTAGCGGAGAAAAGGAATGGGAAGTTACCTGCTATGATATTTTTTTAATAAACAATAAATATATTTCTCAAGTAAGTTATTTTTAACTGATCGAATGTCTGATAAAATGTTAAATTGTTTGTAAAGAACATATTACTTCATTGCTTGACATCTCTACTCTACGCTACTTACAGTGTGTCTCATACTCTCCATTTTCAAGGAGGAACAGGCAGTAGTCTTTTATGTAATTAAATTCTTATACAGGGTGTTCGACTTATAATGGAAGGGAAAGTGGAAGGAAGAAGAGGTCCAGGAAGAAGAAAATGCTCCTGGTTGAAGAACATAAGAGACTGGACAGGCATGGACACACATGCGATACTAAGAACAGCTCAAGATAGAGAGCAATTTGCTGTAGTTATAGCCAACCTTCAGTAATGGAGAAGGCACCTTAAGAAGACAGGGTGTTCAGATACTATCCTGACAAACGAAAATCGCAGATTCCTTAGATAATTTTAAAACGATTTAAACCAATTTACCTAATCCAAAAATAATGCTTCTTAAGTGAGCTAGAGCTCTTTGAGGATGGCGCCTTGTAAGTAGTGATGCGATTATTAGAGTTAAATTGATTCAATTAATTGCAAATTTCTCGTACCGTTCAGAGGCGTCCGTTTTGGCTAGGTCAACGGGTATTTTAACATAAAACTTTTATATCTGTAAGCGAGTTCAGCAGAATCCTTATCCCGTCCTTTCATCTGTACCTGATCTCTGTGTAAATGCCAGGTAATTAGTGTGTCGTTGTGGATTAATCTGTGAATCACTGATTTGGCTTAACCCTGTATAAAGATATGAAGTGGTGGTAGATTCAGCAGGATGTCCAACGATGGAGTAGGAGTTGTTTTTATGGCGCTCGTAATACACAGGCATGCTAGCCTGTGTGTATTACCTAGCAGACTTATTGCTCCAACTTGCTGCGTTTTTGTCGTCCCCGTCACCGAGTCATAGGTTATCATGGGTCTAATAACCCTTGTGTATAACCATAGAGTCATTTTGGAATTAAGTAACCAATTCTTACCGCACATTTTTCTGCATCTGCCCAGGGACATAGTAACTTTCTATGTGGTTTTCAGAAAGTGATTATTCCATGTAAGCCAATAATCAAAATATACCCCAAGGTATTTTGTTTCTCTGGCAAATGAAATCTCTGTTATTTGCAGTACCAATGGTTTTAGGCCTTATAATGCTGGTTTTTTGGTACATTTAGTACGATTTGTGTTTTCTGAGCATTGACTATCAGCATCTCTTGTTTATATAAGTTGTCTACTATATTTAGAACTGCTTGCATTCTCTCCCACACCACCTTAGCAAACCTGCCCCTGACAACGATTGCTATATCGTCAGCATAACCTAGACAATTAAAGCCTTCTGTGGACAGATTTCTGAGCAAATCATCTAGCAAGGTTGCCAAAGTAGAGGGGATAGAACTCCTCCTTGTAGACAGCCTTTACCTACTTTTGCTATGATAGTTGCTTTACCCAGAGTAGACAACACTGTCCTATTCTGCAGAAATGCCCTTTTGCATAAGATAGGCTTATCGTTCTATATGGATTTGGTGTGTCTGATATTTTACCTACCTTAGGAAATTATATGACTTTAACCTTTTGCCATATTTCCGGTACGACCCCCCATGCTAAACTCGCTTTGAGGAGCTTGCATAGGTGTGGTATCAATACCTCTAATCCTGTTTGCAACAGTATTGGATACATTATATCTGTCCCTGCAGACTTATATGGACAAAACTTATTTAAACCCCATCTAATTCTGTTTGGTCTTGGGATTGTTATGACACTCATGACCATGAAAACATTTTTTTACAAGATCAGACCTTAGTCTAGAGCTTAGAATTCGAATGATCACATGTTACGTTTTCTCTGTTTTGCTGTGAATGTTGAACATAGGACTCTGAAAAAAGAATAGAGACTTTTAAAATGTATATATACAGACAGATGCTGAAAATTACATGTATACAAAAATTTACCAATGGCGAGGTACTTCAGAGCATAAGTAAACAAAAACATTTACTCAGCATAATTAAAGAGAAAAAAATATAATACTTGGGTTATATGTGGAGAGGTGAAAGATATGAATTACTACAAATCATATTAAAAGGTAAAGTTCAGGGCAACAGATCAGTTGGAAGACGCCGGAACTCGTAGCTGAAAGACCTTAGTAGATGGTTTAGCCGCTCATCCACAGAAATTTTTCGTACAGCTGTTTCCAAAGCTACAATTGCCATTTGGCTCACCAAACTTCAAAAGAAAAAGGCGCAATAAGAAGAACAATCATTTGAAATAATTAGACAGTAATAGATATTAGCAAAACAAGTTATACATAACAAAATAAATAAAACTTATAAAGTTTTGTAAGAGTTCATTATTTTGCAAAAATTGTAAATATTTATTATATTCAAAGCATTACCTATACAAAATATAGCTAGTTGTGATGACTAAATTTAATTTTACTTAATTTTAGGGCTTTAAGCAAATCTACACGTTCGTAACTGCCGCAGCTAATTTAAGAAATATTTAAGAAATATGTATGTACACAATAATAAATAATAAATAGATCATTTAATCTGAAGATCCACGCTCTTTTTTTGGCATCGAGGCAAATCCTGATTAGTGTAAGTTTGGAAATTTACATGTAAGCACTGTAATGAATATAATAAGTTTTATAGTAAATTTCGATTTGTTGTATCATTGGTGTTACTAATATAAACTGATGTTACCCACTGTATCTTGTCTTATCATTTCATCATCTCCTAAAATTGTTCCTAAAGATAATTTATAAGAAAATTTACAAGCTATGTGAAAGTCAAATTTCCACCAACAAGTTCGGATTTATAAATGCTGTTGAAACGAGGGAGGCTTTGATCTCAATACAAGTCTTACTCTGATGAGAAATGTCAACTACGACGATAACGCTTGTCTGATTGATTACGAGAAATCATTTGATCGAGTTCAGCAAGTCAAGATTATGAAAATATTAAAACAAAGAAGAATTAATAATAAAATTCTAAAAATAATCAGAAATCTTTATTGTAATCAGACGCAAATTTAAGAGTAAAAGACGAACACATCGAATATGTGAATATCATGCGTAGAGTGAGGTAAGGCGCTATGTAATGTAAAAAAGAGCGGTTCTATTTTAACAAAATTGATAGGATATAGAAACAATCAAACACAAATGTGGAAAACTTTAAAAATAATAATCAATGATAATTGCCGGAAAATGCCAAATTATGAAATCTTTGAAACTGCTACAGGCCCAAAAAGGTTAACAAACAACGTAGAAATAGCGGGTAGGACTCTTAATAAGTATTTTATTGAAAGCATTAAAAGTACTGTTTAAAGTACTGAGATTTTTAAAACATGGTGTATTTGAAAAACAATTTTGAAGAATTTGAAGAGCTTTAAATTGTTTGCAATTTAAATAATAAATTCTCATTACATGAAACATTAAATTCAGAATAGTAAAGTAAATTTTTGAACCATTGGGCACTTTATGCCTAATTGCATTAATACATCTCTTACTACGAACAGAATTCCTAACGTACCAATCAATAATTTATCTCTAATAAAAAAACTATTAGACATTGCTATTTATAAATAATTATATTATTGAAACATAACAAGAAATAAAATTTTAATTAATAATCATCTATACTTTATCTAATTTACTTACCGTTGCACGTCATCCGCATCATAGTCCGTGAGATCACATGATAACAACACGAAATATTTAGGCGGTAGGTGTGTTCTTTTTTAGATTCACTTTGCCGAGTACACTGACGCTACACCCACTAGACATATTTTATTATATACGTGTAGAAATAATATTTAAAAATTTCTATTAAAGTTAAGTTAAAGAAATACACAATAATATGTTTCATTGAATTTGTATAAATGCATTATAAAGCGTTGTTATGAAGAACATTTGTTCGGAACACACTGTAACTGTAATCGAACGAAGGTGATATTTTGGCATAAATTGGTAACACTTATATGACAGTTGCGGTGTTGACACTTTTTGTTCTTTATTATTTTGAATTTTAAAGTGAACACCTCTTGGTTTATATTTTTACATATTTAATAAAATATGTTCTTTTTAGAAAAAAATTGGCGTGTTTTATTTCAAAAACGTAAGAATTTAAATAGTCTTTGTAAAAAGATGGCAATACTTTTGCCAGAATTATGTGACCTATTTAATTTAAAATGGAGTCAGGATTTTTTTAAACTTTGGCAACGATGTCAACTTCGATCTCTGTCAATTATAATGACGTGCAACGGTCAGTAAATTAGATGAAGAATAGGTTTTTGAAAACAAATCTCTTGGGGATCAGCGTTACAAGTTACATTATGTCACATAAAGAGTAATTTAAAAAGAAATAATAAAGTATGTAGTTGCTCTGTTTCTTGATTAAAAAAAACTTTTGAGACCATTGACAGAACAATATTGTTTTCTAAATCTAAACAATATGGTATAGGAGGTATAGTCATTGCGTTATTGGAAAATAATTTAGAATTTAGATGTCAAATCCTAGATTTTAACATTAGAATTAAAATAGATAATATAATGGATAAAAGATTCAATACAAGGGTAACAATAATCTAATTTGCAATAGCATAAAACATAATATTCATTATACAAAAAGTTTTTCAAACCATAAGTTTTTTAATGGATTTATATCTTAAACAGATACTAAATTCAGTAATAATAAGATACAACTTTGAGAAAAAGGATTTAACACAACTTGCCTCAACATAATAAATAAAAAACTTAAAGAATATTTAGGTGTAGAATGTGAAGTAGCATAAAACAAAACTGCCAATAATATCGAAAAAAGTATCATTGCGAAATCAATTATCGAGGTGTGTAATGAAACTAAAAAGTCCTGTTAAAAAGAGAATCATACAGTCATTTTAATTAAAAATTAGTAGAAAACAACAAAGTGTTTACAAAAGCAGACAAAGGTAAAACTACTATTGCCATAGATCAAACAGAATATAATAACAAAACAATATAATTTTTAACTAATCAAAATATTAAAACAATAAACAAAGATCCAACGGAAAAGTTTTAAACCTCAAATTAGGTTTATCAAGTATCGGTTGTCCCATATGTCAACCGTTGTAGCTCCGGTTCACTCAAGTGGAGACGGGAGTGAGTATATCTCAAATCTGGGCTGTTAAAAACTGAAAACTGCCCTCAATTTGAAAACGTTTCCAAAATGAATCGACGTTTTAATAATCTTATAATAAGTCAAACAGCCTGTACACTTCTTCCAAAATGCTGTGACCGGAGGTTTAAAACTCCCTTAATAGGTTAAAAAGCATGATACGTCACAAATACCACATTTCCATAAAAATCTTGCGAAACTCCAAAAATATAACTATCAGAGGCTTCTTAAATAATATTAGACGAACTTTTTAATCTCCACAATCTGTGATGGTTTCAAATTACCATATGTTAAATTAGAATTCGTCACTCACACCTGCTAATCATGCAGACATTTAAACGTCAAAATCAGAAGTGAGGAGTCCAAACGACAGACTCCGGAAACTGTCAAATCCTTGGGCACAATAGAACTACAAAACACATCGACCATTGAAGTGATAGCCCTGAACGGCCGGATGACGTCATAAATCAAATCACCAAATAGACTTAAGTACAGTGTCTTTCACATGCTCTAACAATTCCTCATGCTAATCGGAGCGACAAAACTAAGTTGTCATTCGTACAGAACACACCGCTCGTGGAACGACACAGCGGACGTCTCCTGAACTACAGTCTAATAGTTCAATACCTGAGATAGGTACACGAAAAATCAAAACAAAAGAAAGAAGAACTGATAACCAAACATATTTTATTATTTATTATGAATGATGAAACGACTTTAATTAATTACAAAAGTAATAGAAAATAGTGTTTAATCGTAATTCTACTGATGAGAATGGGTAAACTCGACATTCTCAGTCCTGTGTAATACCTTACAAGAAAAGTTCTATTATAAACCATCAGATGTTTATAACCAAAATAAAAGTTAACTACTTAGCAAAACAAGATAAATGAATGTTAAATACATTTCTACTAAACACTCTAAATAGGTATGAATCAAACAACTACATACAATCTGTTCTAATTACTATTAATATGTTTTAGAGAATATTATCTCAAGGAATCAAACTTCCTAATAAATTATAGCATTTATCAAGCTGAAATATTTTAGAGGATTTCTCAAGGATATTTTATGCTTTCCATATAAACACCCTAACAAGTTATAGTACCTGTCAGACTGAAGCGGGCTGTTTTTGGACTATCGAGAGACACACAGGTATGTACACACAATAGCCCCACGGTTACTTAAAACTAGAGTAAAAACCACATAGAGCACCCCAATTATACCCAAAATAAGAAACAAAAATAGCTAATACTAAATAACCTTTTTAGCAAATTTTTCAACAAGTGGACGCTAACACAACAACTTACCTAGCAGACTTTTAGCGATTTGAATGTTTTTGTCAAGATCTTATGACTTAAAGGGATACAGACAGCACTATTTATCCGGACTGATAGTGGCAGAATAATCACAAAAACTTTGGTCTGACAGTAGTCTATCAACAAATTTGTCATGATGGTGAACAAAAATAGATGCTTACAGCACAGTACCCTTAACCGAATGAGGTAGCAAAGTAGACAAAACCTTTGGGCTGACAGTTAAAGCAAAAATGAAACAAAACTCTCAGAAAGACATTTCACTACCTATAAGGAACTATACAATATCTACACTTAAAAATTTTATATACTTTATTATGTAACAATGTTAAATAAATCACATAACAGGTACAAATTTACTTAATATTATATCCAAATTATACTAACAATCCTAGGGTCAAAATAAATCTGTTACAAAGTATCAAACACAAATTAAACTAGCATTAGAATATTCAAAATCAATATTAAATTCGATTGTTTGGGAAAGTATGTATTTTTACATTTAGTATTTTTCTGTTATGGTACTGTAATGTGATCAAATTTAGTGCTGTATTCTAAAGACCTTTTTGAAATATATTATTTCCTGTTATTTTGTAAAACTTAAACTGGCTATCTCATTTATCATGTTGAAGTACGCAGAATTTGGCTTTTTCATTTGTATTCTGTGTCACAAAGATTGAAACAACTGTAAAGGTTTCGTATTACTGTAGCAATGAACTTCAAACTATCGCCATTCAAAATCTTTCGACAATAGAATGATTTATTGGTATACCCTCTCGGACCTCCAGTTAGAGGGTTCCTTAGCTCTAACCATCTCAACGCACTTACTTCTTCGTAACACAGTGAACAAAACGCACCACATTGACCGGTCTCGTGTGAATCGCCTCGGCGTCCGGCCCGGACGTCTGTACCGCGACCACTTTTTCAGCCTGGTACGAATACATCAATAGAACCAAAGGGTAAGTATATATTCTTTGTGCAAATAACAATAATGAGTAAAACCAGTTAATTTCATAATTTATTTACAATTGATAGTTGCTATTTTCGCTAATTTTATGTACAAACAAATATTGTATTTTTTCTTTATAATTATTTATCCAATATTATTTAACCAGAGACCTCTCAAGTTTATCGTAAAGATGGATAGAACAGAAAAACTCAACATGATAAACCCACAGCCTCCTAAATTATACTCTTTTATTAAACTACATACGTCAACCCTAAGTCAACTAAACCTCTACAGAGTAACGCACTAAAACTACCTCGGCACCATAATAAATGAAGAATGGACCAACAACCAGAATATAACAGCAAGAATCGGAAAAGCTAGATCCAGCTTCAACCGGATGAGGGACTTCTTTAAGAGCCACAACCTGTCTCTGGGTAAAAAGGATACAATGCTGTGTGTTTTTTATCCTTTTAAATTGTATTAAATCTTGGACCTTAAACGAAGATATGTGCAGAAGATTGGAAGCATTTGAGATTGGGCTATATCAGAGTATACTGTAAACTTTTTTTTTTTTTCTGAGGGTGAAAATTTCTAAAAACAGTACCAGAATAACCCATCTATGGGAATGGCTCTTGTGTGTTGGCTTCGTAGCATAGGCATTTGTCTGTATCTATCTTTTTAAACCTATTAAGATGTATTAAGATACTTCTTTAAACACACCTGTATCACTTGCACCTATAAGTATTTGAATTAAGAAGTTACCCAGGTCTGTATGGAGGCGCATGATACTTAAAACAGACTATCTGTCTGCTCCTACCATGAGCCCCTTCGTTAAGGAGGATTGACTGTGTAGAGCCCTCCTCCTTTCTAATTTGAGCAGCACTCTTTGCTACCTTTTGGGTTACCACGCTTATAGGCCCCCCATTTGCCATATTGGTGTAGCGTTAGTCCCAGATATTTGACGCATTTATTTGATGTTAGCGTAGACCCTGCACATTAAAGTTCCATCCTTTGTCTTTTCCATTTTCCCCATACAACGATAATTTCGGTTTTCTTTGCCGCGAGTTTTAGTCCGTGATCTGACATCCAGTTCTTCCCGATGTTGCCTGTATATTTTACTCGAAATCGGAGATCTGGCTCGTTTTTCGCTACTACCAGCACAGCAAGATCATCCCCAAAGACAAAGGTGGTTACATCTTTCCGTATTCGCAGTTTATTATCCCGTAATATGCCAAGCACCGTATCATTCAAGACCGATTTTTGTGAGAATCCAGCCGTTAGATCAACGGGCGTGCATTCTCAATCATGATTCTTTTCTCGGAAAAATATTTTGCCATCAAATTCATCAGATAGTTAGGACACTCCCTCTCCTACAATGCCCGTATCGCTTCTTTCCGCTGCAGAATATTAAATGTTATGCAATGGTCCGTTCCAAATGCTAAGCAATGTCTCGATTGCACTTAAAATTGAGTTCATTGTGTTCTTCCTCTTGCAGAATCTGAATTGTTTCGGAGTTAGGCCTCCCGATCTCTCAATCGTGTCGTTAATTCTCCCGTGCAACTTTTGATGCATGTTAGGAACCCCAGTTTTGGGAAGCAGTACCAACCTTGTGGTCGTCAAAGCCTCAGAAAATGTCTGTGATTTAAACAATCCATTTATGTGATTTCCGGTGGCTCCGTGCCTGGGAGGCACGGAGCCACCCAGGCTCCGTGCCTCCTTGAACCTGTATTGCTTTTAGCAGTATGTGGTCTAGTCCAGGAGATCTACGTATCTATCTATCGTCGGACAGAAAACCCTATTGTGCTACCTCAAGCTTTTTGTCTAGTGGTATTTTGTATAAAACTTTTTCATTGCGATCCTATATCCCTGACCAAAAATGTACTTATCCAGCTTGTAATAAAGCCTCTCTAGTGCCTGCTTTCGTACATAGTATTCTATTTCGATTTACTGGATTTACTCGACGACAACAACGTAATATTATTGTTAAAAATAGGTTGTGATGTTGACAGTATTTAAAAGATACCCCTCATGTCAGGGTAGGTATTCAAATAGGGGTTGTTGCTAACCCTTAGACCTTGTCTGAATAGGTTCTAATGGCAACTAATTAAAATGACAGTTTTTTAATTGATGTATTAAATGCACAATTCCTTAAAAATAAGTTCGGATATTTTATCTGGACCAAAACCTTTATTGATATTAAGGCAATGCATGCTATAATATCATAATATTTAAGAGTTAAAAAGTGAATATGGCTGTGACTGATAAAGGGTCTTTGAGTCCACTTATCTAGACAGGAGAAAGAAGGATTATGGATGCTGCTAAAGAAATTGTCGAAAGCGTTGAAAATGATTGCGGCTCACTAAAAACAGAATCATTCAACTTCATGCAACTTAAAATATCAAAATTATTTCTCTTAAAATTATGTGGTTGGCAATCAAAAGCTGACCAGTCAATTATTAAGTTGTAAAGTTGAAATGGTAAGTATGAAAAAGATCAATACTTAATAAGGAAAATTGTCTGTTTTATTTCAGCAGTAGATACATTTTTAGGTACCTAGTTTTAATAAATTAAAATGTTTATCAAAAATTGACAAAAATTGATTATAAATTTAACAAATTAACTTCAGATTTTGTTAATTATTATACTTTGCTTATTGCGAATAATCGTCATTATTTAAAAGCATAATAAACAATCAGATTGCTTACTCTTCATGGAAAATTAAGTACCCGCATCTCCTTCGCTCAGACGTTCCGCCATGTTTTAGAGGGAACCAGTGTTGTTTATGTGGTGTACATAGAAAAATTAACCCAGTTTAATTGACTTACGGCAATCATAGACATACTATACAATTATATTGACATTGTTAAATATAATAACATAAATATAATATAATTAAACATAAATATAAACAATTACATAACCTCACAAATCATATGTCTGTGTTATGTGTTACCTTCTAAAACATGGTGCGCATGCTGAAAAACTTCAAAGGCGGCATTTGAGAGTTGACATTCTGATTGTTTATTATTCTGTGGCCGTAGTCTAAATGCATGTCGCCTGAACTAGAAGAATACCAACACAACCAATGGTATTTATTTCTAATGACGAAATGAGCAGTAATTACACTTTGACACTTAAA
Organism: Diabrotica balteata; assembly: GCA_918026665.1. Classification (NCBI taxonomy): domain Eukaryota; kingdom Metazoa; phylum Arthropoda; class Insecta; order Coleoptera; family Chrysomelidae; genus Diabrotica; species Diabrotica balteata. Next base: position 74,506,672 of record OU898276.1, on the reverse strand, counting down.
AAACAAAAATAACAGCGTATAAATAAAATATGCGGCCATATCTAATACAACAAATATTCATGTCATATCTCTAGCTGTAATTCTTAATGCAACCTCAGAGCAAGACCTAAACATTTGTAAATGTGGTAAATTTTGTTATCTAAATTACACAGTTGGCGATATGCTTTATTGGCTCTATGTAGCCACTTAAGCGATGTAAATTGTTAAATGTTCCTTAAATTGATTTATTTTTACAAATTACAAACCTTTTAAAATCATAACTATATCTGTGCCTTCAAGAGCTTGATATTGCTTTTTCCCTATCCAACTATATTTTTCTTAAATTTTATTGCTGATCTGCTTCTTAAGGCTTCTCCTAACAAATTTGTTAATGGTTTTCACGCCAATTTTGGAAAGTTCATTATCCTAAAATATAAATCAACATATAACAGTAATCTAACTACCCTACAAACTTGAACATTTATCCTTAAACTATCTAATATAAAGACAGCCTCTGTTACAAAATCAATCAAACATTCATTTGCGTCTTTTGGTTTCTCATAACCATGGTAAATATCTATTAAACCTACAATTTTTGGATATATAGACAAACTACACAAAATAGCATAAAACTTACTACTAAAAAACTTGATTTCATGAAAATTTACACAAATTTCTATGACAATGTTTTTTGGCGAAGATAGAAAAACCTTTGAAATTTAAATCATATAAATCAGAGTATTTTTTTTAAGACTAAAGTGGAAATATTTTCCATGAGAAAAAGTCTTTAAATTTAAGTTCTTTAGGTTCTGTCATCTGATGGCAATTGGGAAGAATGAGGAACTTCGTTATGAATTTTTAATAAATCACCTGATATTTTAAAAGACAAAGTCCAGCTGGATAATTTATTAGAAAAATTAAAAGGTTTCCAGAATTCTCGTTACAACCATGTTTAGATCCTTCTTCAATTTAGTTGAAAGAAGAGCTTTGCAAAGGATCTAAAACAGAATAGTCGTCCACGTAGTCCATTTGGGTAATTTTAGGTAGATAACAGGATGTTCAAACGCATAAAATTGCAATATCGGGGACACGTTATGAGAAATCAGCACCGTTACTCCCTGCTACAGTCTATATTGCAAGGTAAAGTCAAAGGTAAGCGAGGACCCGGTAGAAGGAGAATATCATGGCTGCGGAATTTAAGAACATGGTTTAAGAAAACCTCAACGGAGCTGTTTGAAGAAGAACAGGATGTTCATAAAAAGTTTAAATCAAAAGTATTATAATCTAAACTATTTAAACTGAAACTCTCATCAGAATGATCAATTATGGATTCCTAAAAAAGGTTTGGAGAAGATGAAATATCGGAATTATTAATCTTTTTAACAATATTCTCTAAGTTTTTCGTTGATATTGTATTCTCTGTTAATAAAACATAGAAACTTTCTTTTAAATGTAAAGTAATTTTAGGTAGAATTACACTCAATAACAATATACAATATCACTGTAGATCTTGAAAGTACTTATAATATAAAATTAATATCAAAAGTTTAAAAAATGAGACTAAAAATCTTACATACTAAGAACCAAATAATACAACAACACAATTCAAAAATACCGACATACATATGACAAAATGCAAAAGATCTTTTTAACTACTTGATGGATCCGACTGTTACTTGATGGAAATTCATTTTATGTACCAATAAAACACTGAAAAATTTTTTTCAAACTTCCACAAAATTTATTTTAAATATTATCACTACAGCTGTTTCGGCTGATAGCCTTTCTCAAATGATCTATTTTTGGCTTTAGTTTACAAATTTATAGTCTCTAATGAAATAGGTTGAGGAGGGGAGAACTGTTTGTCTCAAGTTGGTCATTCAGAATTATATCTGTGTTTTTTAATTTGTTGATTTCCATAGATTCTAACAAAGATAGCTTAAGGCCTTTATTTTGAATGTGAAGAATTTTAAATTTGTCATTAAAAGAATGATTATGATCTAGAAGGTGAAGTGCGTATGTCGAATCTGTTTTTCTATTCTTGAAAGCCCTTTTATGTTCTGCTATTCGTTTCTCAAAGTTTCTACCAGTTTGACCGATGTAAGTTTTTGGGCAGTCGCCACATTAAAGTTTATACACACCACTATTTAAGTGTTTTTTATTTTGGCTCTTGTTATTTTTAATATATTTACCTAGGTTGTTATTTGTTCGGAAAGCTGGTGTTATTCCTTTCTTTTTTATATGTTTGGCGATTTTTGTTGTTATTTTGCCTGTATATGTAATCGAGTAGAAGGTACTGGGTTTTTCTCTGGTGGTGGAAATACTATTTTCAGGGCTTTCTTGTGTAGTTTTTGATTTAACATTTTACTAATTGTTTGTTCGTTGTATCCGTTGTTTACTGCTATTTGCTTAATTATATTTAATTCTGTCTCAAAGTTGTCTTCTGACATCGGAATTTCTGTTAATCTATGTATCATACTATGATAAGCTGCCAGTTTATGTTGTGTTGAATGGGATGATGAATTGTGTATAGTCGTGTCAGTATGGGTAGGTTTGTGAAATATGGAGAAGTCATGTTTGTTTTGAAGTCTGCCAATTTTTAAATCTAAAAAATTTATGCATTGATTTTGTTATTTTTCTATTGTAAATTCAATATGACTATGAAGTGAATTAATATACGATGAAAATTGGTCCAGTTGCCTGTTAGTTCCTGTGAAACATACCAGTACGTCGTCTACGTATCTCCACCAGTATAAAAACTGTTTGAATACCGGATGTTTTGAAATCTTTGTCTCTAGATGATCCATAAAAATATCTGGGTAATCCTCTATCCTGAATCAGATTTCTATCCTGAAAGAAACAGAAAAATGTCAAATATTGGACTAAGCTCAGTTTTGAACAGATATTTTACGTTTTAAAAAGTAGGGACGTGTTTAAAGAAGTGACCGAAATCCTTAGAAGACGACACAATAAAAAGAAGAAGTTTATGTTTTGTACTTTTTGGTATTCGTCATTTTACTATGGAGCCGTGTGTTTACATTGCGGCTTGCTGGTTTAATCTAAAGTTTCTTTTGCATTTTCAATTTTAGACTTTTTTGGATGGGATATGTCAGTATTTTTATATGATGTACAGTTTTTATTAGAGCTATTTTAGTTAGTTTTTTTTAAGTATGTTGAAGGATATTTTGGAGGTTGGCACATTTTATTATTTTTCAAATTTCGTTAACTTAAGTTAGATTAATGTTTATAATAATTGATTTTTTAATAATCACTTCACAAAATACCTATAAATGGAAAAGTAATGACATTAAATTATGGTTCTATCATCTAACTAATAATTAGTGAATACAAATAAACCTTATGCTTCCATATAATAATTTCTCATATAAATTAATTACATTTTATTATATAAAAGTCACAAACTTTTCCTTTAATAACATTAGTATATTTTTGTTCATTTGTGTTAACATGGAAAAAGTATCTGTTAAAAAACAGACCAAACTGAGAGGTAAAAATGGACAATTTTATCTTGTAAAGAAATATATATATATATATATTATTGTGATATTTCAAGTCTTGGTGCGCCAAGCAATAATTAGCTAATTAATTTTTTTGATTAATTAAAATTATTTAAATGATATGATTATGACTCTATCACAATGTTTAATTCTTTTATCTCGGGGTTAAATTCGTGCTTCAATATCTATGCTATTACATGTGAAAGGTAAGGTCCAAAGAATACCAGAATAATAAAAAAACACATATGATCTAACACTTGTAACAAAGAAATACTCACGACGGACCTGTAAATACAATGTAAAAATACGTTTTATCAGTTTGGCTCTTTTTAAGTACAAAATGTGAAATCATTCTTTGTTGGTGACGAATTTATCGTTTCCGATGGAGAATGAATAATAAGGCAGTCTAAAATAAATCTTTGTTAGAAATAGGTCTCGATTTTAATTTAAGTTTATAGTTCAGGTGTGGGAAAATAATTCATGTGCCTTACATATCTCATTGGCCGTTTATGTTATTGTTATTTCTTGCGGTGCAGTTCGAACGTTATAATCTATGCAGATAATTTTTTTGTCTGCGTGACTAATTAATAAGTTTTCCGTTAAAAAAATACTGGAGAGTGTACAGAAATTTAAGTGATAAGAAAGTGTTCTTTGTTTAGTTTAAATGTAAGGTTTAAACTGTAAAAAAATATATATATTATGTTATTTATTTATCTGTTAATTTAAAAATAAGTTTTAAATTAACTAAATTATAGCTTAAATAAAAGGTTTAAGGCTATAACTTTAGAGAGCTATACATTATACACATTGTGCTGTTTAGATACACGGTCTAGACTTCTTTAGCTGGTGCGTATTTTGGACAATCACGACGCAGTAAGTTTTTTTTTATTTAAATATACGGTTTAAGTTAATCAGTTTCTGGTTTCAATACAAGGTTGGACCTGAAAATTTGGAGACTATAAGTTATAAGTGTTTTTTTTATTTGTTTAAATACAAGGTTTAAGCTTTAACTTTAAACATTAATATACGATTTAGATAGATATCTATTTATTTGTTAATTTCAAAAGAACTTTTGAATTAACTAAGTTATAGTTTAAATATAAGGTTTAAGCTCTAACTTTAGACATTAAGATACGGTTTAGATAGATATTTATTTATTTGTTAATTTAAAAATAAGTTTTGAATTAACTAAGTTATAGTTTAAATTTAAGGTTTAAGCTCTAACTTTAGACATTAAGATACGGTTTAGATAGATATTTATTTATTTGTTAATTTAAAAATAAGTTTTGAATTAACTAAGTTATAGTTTAAATATAAAGTTTAAGCTCTAACTTTAGACATTAAGATACGGTTTAGATAGATATTTATTTATTTGTTAATTTAAAAATAAGTTTTGAATTAACTAAGATATAGTTTAAATATAAGGTTTAAGCTTTAACTTTAGACATTGTACGGTTTAAATATACGGTTTAAACTATAACTTATAAGTCATGGGCAGACCCAGAAGTGATCTAAAAGATCTTATTCGTCAAGCGTCAAATACCAGTTGTTTCAATTGTGGTACCAGAGGACATGTTGCAAGGAAATGTTTCCGAGAAAAACTGGAATGCAAGCACTGCCATTTTCTAGGAATGACATCTCCAATTGTTTTAAATTAAAGTCAGGTAATCCCAAGACGACTGAAAGTGAGTACAAACCATATTTACCGGTAATTAAAAATAGCATGAATTCCACTAATAATAAATCAATGTGCATGAATGAAAACAATTCTGATAAGTATAATGCATGTTACTTTATTGTTTGTGGTGTAAATGACCATATATTTAGGGGTTATGTTGATTCTGGTAGCATTGCTGTTACTTTACGTTATAGTGAAGCCAAAATGTTGAATTTGGACCTTAAACCTGTAAAAATAATGTTACGTAGTTACGGTGGTGGATGAGTTTTTGCAAACTTTGAGATTTGTATTGATTTACGTGTCGATTTAGCTTTAGCTAGATACCAAACTTTGAGATTTGTATTGATTTACGTGTCGATTTAGCTTTAACAGATACCTATTACAGATTTGTATTGATTTACGTGTCGATTTAGCTTTAGCTAGATACCAAACTTTGAGATTTGTATTGATTTACGTGTCGATTGAGCTTTAACAGATACCTATTACAGATTTGTATTGATTTACGTGTCGATTTAGCTTTAACAGATACCTATTACAGATTTGTATTGATTTACGTGTCGATTTAGCTTTAGCTAGATACCAAACTTTGAGATTTGTATTGATTTACGTGTCGATTGAGCTTTAACAGATACCTATTACAGATTTGTATTGATTTACGTGTCGATTTAGCTTTAGCTAGATACCAAACTTTGAGATTTGTATTGATTTACGTGTCGATTTAGCTTTAACAGATACCTATTACAGATTTGTATTGATTTACGTGTCAATTTAGCTTTAACAGATACCTATTACAGATTTGTATTGATTTACGTGTCGATTTAGCTTTAGCTAGATACCAAACTTTGAGATTTGTATTGATTTACGTGTCGATTGAGCTTTAACAGATACCTATTACAGATTTGTATTGATTTACGTGTCGATTTAGCTTTAGCTAGATACCAAACTTTGAGATTTGTATTGATTTACGTGTCGATTTAGCTTTAACAGATACCTATTACAGATTTGTATTGATTTACGTGTCGATTTAGCTTTAATAGATACCTATTACAGTTGGACAGCCATTCATCAATAATGAAAACGTCATTATGACAGTACACGGCGAACAAGTCAGACTTTTTAACAAACACAAAGCGGATTTAAGGGTTGTTGCAGCCCTACCTTCCCGTAAAGTCACTTTGTGGGCTAAAGAAACTTCGGTTATACCTTCCCATCATTTAGGTCATATCACACTACATAGTGATCAAAGGAGTGGCGACATTTTTGTTGACTTGCAGCATAGACCGTGGCCTTCCCAATTTCATGTCATTCCTCGTTGTATCCTGAATCTAGATGAAGACTCTGTTCTACCAATTTTCAATGGTTCAGACGAACCAATGGAGTATTTGAAAGATGCCATGGTCGCCAGAAGTTTCAATTTCCATGAAGCGCAAGATTTACCATATTTAGAGTGCTTAGCTACTTCTACTTCTATTATACGTAAATTGACATTTGAAGACGTCAATGTCAATGAAATTCTGAGTGCTGAATACACGGAACAATTACTGGATATTCTATCAATATCCCGAATGTCTTGCCAACAGCATTGAGCAACTGGGTGAAAGTACCACGACGAAAATGACCATAAAATTAGCCGACGATGTTCCTATAACTTACAGACCCTATCGACTCTCCTACTCAGAACGAGGAAAAGTACGTGACGTAGTACAAGAACTTTTAGATAATGACATTATCCGTGAATCTAATTCACCATACGCAAGCCCGATACTACTAGTCAAGAAGAAAAATGGAGAAGTGAGGTTATGTGTTGACTACCGCGCATTAAATCGGAAGACAGTTAAGGACCGATATCCCCTACCTCGAATCGATGATCTTCTAGACCACCTTAAGGGTTGTCATTGGTTTACCAGTTTGGACCTGGCAGCAGGATACCATCAAATTGCAGTAGAAGAAGACTCTATTGCTAAGACAGCATTTATTACTTCCGACGGTCATTATGAGTATCTACGAATGCCCTTTGGATTAGTCAATGCCCCAGCAGTTTTCCGAAGGACAATGAACGAGATTCTAGGCTCATTTCGTTTTACTACTGCTCTTGCTTACCTAGATGATATTCTCATACCATCGGCAAATGTCGAAGATGGTCTTAAGAGTTTAGAAACAGTACTAGAACTGATTAAGAAGTCTGGCATGACACTGAGACTTCAAAAATGTTATTTTCTACAAAATAATATTTCATACTTGGGACACGAGATATCCGGAGATGGTATCTATACAGCCTGGAAAGGAAAAGATAATGGCAGTATCAAACTTTCCTACTCCCACCAACGTTCACCAGGTCCGCCAGTTTCTGGGTCTCAGCAGCTATTTTCGCAAGTTTATCAGAAATTTCGCAGCTATTGCAAAGCCACTTTCTAATATGACGAAAAAGAATATCGCTTTCAACTGGTCAGCTGATGAAGAACATACATTCGTTGAGCTCAAAGCAAAACTAACGTCAAGACCACTGCTGGCGATATACGATCGCGAGGCAGTTACGGAACTTCACACAGATGCTAGTAAAATAGGAATTGGAGGCATCTTACTACAAGTGCAACCAAATGGAGAATTAAAGCCGATACAATATTTTAGCAGGTCAACTACCAAAGAAGAACAAAACTACCACTCCTATGAGCTAGAAACGCTAGCCGTGGTTAATTCGCTGAAAAAGTTTAGAGTATATTTGTTAGGTATTCAATTTAAGGTTATTACCGATTGTAATGCGTTGCGTGCTACCCTAACTAAACGTGATCTGATTCCAAGGATTGGTAGATGGTGGTTGTATACTCAAGAATTTGATTTTGAAGTCGAATATCGTGCTGGCTCAAAAATGAACCATGTCGATGCCCTAAGCAGGAATCCTGTTGTTACCAATGAAGAATATGATGAGCTACCAATCCTACATGTAAATATAAGTGAAGATGATTGGGTGCTCTCTGCATAACTTACTGACAACCGCTGTAAAACTTTACACAAAATCTTGTCTGGAGTACCCACTAGTAAAGAAGAACAAAATGTTCATAAGGAGTATGTTCTAAAAGATAATAGAATTTATAGAAAAACACCCAAAGGAAGACGTTGGCTGGTACCCAAGGCAGCAAGAAAGAATATTTTAACGTACTACCATGATGGTGCAGGCCATTTCGGGTTGGATAAGACCTTGGAGGCTATTCAAAAAAGATATTGGTTTCCTGCAATGCGAAATTATACGAAGAACTATATCTCGTGTTGTTTAGGTTGCCTATATAATAAGAAACCAGCCGGTAAACCGACTGGTATTCTAAACCCAATAGAGAAAAGGGCAATACCAATGGATAAAATCCAGTTAGATCATCTGGGCCCCTTTACTAAAAGCAAAAGAAAGAACAGCTATATTATCGTAGCTGTGGATGGATTCACTAAGTTCCCCTTTATGAAAGCAGTGCCCAATACAAGTACGAATCCTGTAATAAAATTCCTAAATGAAATTATAGAGCTTTTTGGTGTTCCACGGCGCATAATCTCGGATAGAGGCACTGCATATACAAGCCAGACTTTCAAAAGTTTTTGCGGTAGCCTCGGAATAAAACACGTTTTATGTGCTACCGCTACTCCAAGAGCAAACGGCCAAGTAGAGCGGATAAATCGCGTCATTCTTAATGCTCTGACTGCAACAGTCGAAATCGAAGAGCGTTGGGATGAAGTGGTTAGCAAGGTTCGGTGGGGAATAAACTCAACAGTTTGTTCTACTACCGGCAAGACGCCTTACGAGGTGTTTCTGGGTTATCGGCCTAGAGGCATAAATGACGCATTCCTTAGCGCTGAGGTATGCGAAGACGAACATGAGGACTTAGCTGTAGTTAGAGAGGAGGTTTCTGATAGGATTGCCGAACAGCAACTGATTCAGAAACGGGCCTACGACTCCAGACATGTCCGTCCTCATGTATATGAAGTCGGGCAACACGTGCTCGTAAAGAGGGCGAAAAGCGCCAATGATGGTAAAAGTACCAAGCTCGAGCCGCGCTATAAGGGTCCCTTTATAATAACGAAAGTTCTCGATAAAGATCGATATGTCATAGAAGATATGCCAGGAGCGAAACGTACGCGCCTGTCATACAAGGGAATATGTCCCTCTGATAAGATAAAGTTGTATAAAACGGGTGTAAGCTCGGAAACGTCCGAGGAAGAAGTCAACTTACACCAAGAAGCTTAGGCTTATTATGGTAACTAATTTATGTTTTTGTTTCTGTTACAGGTAAACGTCGCTGAGGCTTCTCGAGGGCGCGAAGGTGTCAGGTTTGGCCGACTGTAACAAAGAAATACTCACGACGGACCTGTAAATACAATGTAAAAATACGTTTTATCAGTTTGGCTCTTTTTAAGTACAAAATGTGAAATCATTCTTTGTTGGTGACGAATTTATCGTTTCCGATGGAGAATGAATAATAAGGCAGTCTAAAATAAATCTTTGTTAGAAATAGGTCTCGATTTTAATTTAAGTTTATACACTATATATTGAAATAAAAATAATGAAATAATTCACACTCAAAAGTTTTCAATAAACAAAATCTCATATAATAATTCTCAAAATTTTGTTCTACGTACGTGAACAATCAAAATTAATGGTACAAACAATATTAGTTGAAATCTCAAAATCCAAGTATTACTCTAAATCTCCTAATCAAAATATTTATATCCTTTCTAAATTAAGTGTAAAAAATTGTGTTATCAATGAAAGAAAAACTGCAGAAAACAAAACTATCTCTCTCTAATGATGAGTGGTCCAAATCCTTGTTATTTGTAGACTATATTATTATTTTTTACAAACTATAAAAATATTGCAAATTACAAATAATTGACACGAATGTTGATAGATGGTCGTGATATAATGTCTTTATAGAATTTATTTAAAAACTCAAAACTTTGGTTTTCAAACAGACTATCTTCCCTTGATTCTGCTTGAATTGTGCACTGACCAAATTGCAATGTACTTACAGGTCCTACCAATTTCCCTGCTCGCTATTCCGCCTACTGTTTCTTTTAATAATAAAAGAAAAAGACAAACAGTATGTGAAAATGTCGTGATGTTTTTACTATAAGCTCCAAACTCCAAGACAAACAAACTGCTTCCTCTCAGACACAACGAAAATATATCTGTTTGTACTTAGAGTAATGCCTCTATTTTTACTGGAACTCGTCTCTGCTTACCACACTGGCTGCTTAATTTTCCACACAAACACTAAGCACTACTTCTTATAAATTCTCAAAAAAAAATATTTTTCACCGGATCCGGTTTCTCTAGATGTTCAGCTCATAATGTCTTTTTTTTTCCTCATTTTATTTCCGGCAAGCTTTTCACCCCCTTCTTCTTTATCCATCTCAAACCAATCCAAACAAACCTCCCTTCTCATCAAACGCATCATCGGTTTCTTATTCCATTAAATTCTTAGTTTTTCCAAAAATTACCTGACGTTAATGTACTTTCCTGCAAACGACCTTGAATTCTTTTTTAACCTTTTTTAAAGGAGAAAACCCATTAACCAATCATCCTTACTTATTACTTTCTAGTCTATTATAACCACAAATTTCAAATAGTTGTGTACTAAAACTACCTGGTCATGTTCAAACCGTATTGTCTTTTTATCGGAGAAAACTTTCTAGATTACTTATTCACATATTTGGAAACCACTCAAGTTGTTCCCGGTAAATGGTTTATGATTTTACAGTTTAACTATTTCTATATACAGGGTGTTCTCGATTTTTTTTAACGGTCTTTTGATTTCAATTTTATTTAAAATGTGGGGATCTTATTAATATATATATATATATATATATATATATATATATATATATATATAATATATATATATATATATATATATATATATATATATATATGGACCGCTAATACTTATATAAAAATTAATATTCAACTTCCACTAGGACTCTAAGTTCCTGTAGCGGGCTGTACACCATATATCACAAAAAAAATTTGTTTCAAATCCTTTATAAAAGGTATTTAATAAAATGCCCAAACGAGCTATCACAATTACATTACAAAACGTTTTCGAATTGTTAAATCCATTATCAGTGTAAACGAGCTATACATGCTATAAGCCACCAAAATATATGGGTCAAAACCCTTCAAATGTTATAAATTTACAGTTGTTTTACATTATATATGGTTACAGATTAGGATGTTTAAGTTACCGTTGGGATTGGTAACATAGCGACGTATGACCCTACATAGGTAAAATGGTCCTGAGACGAAGTGTCTTCGAGGACCTGTTGATAACAACGCAGTTATTATCAACAGATTTATATTGGAATAACGGTCATACTGCGTTCACTATTTATTGCACTGTCACTACTGAATAGTGCCGTGAATAGTGAACAGTAGCGAGTAGTAGCGAAGTGAATCTTTTTTTTTAGAAGACAGTGTGTCTGCATTGTTGACAGGCATTACGTTTCGGCTACCAAAAGAAAAATTATGGATGCTCAGAATTATAGTAGGAAGCTCTTTTATATTCCTTGAATCACAGTCGATAGGCGCTTTGATTACTGTAATTGTTACACACAGATGGAAAAATTGGTTTCAACTAATAACTATTAGTATGTTACAACAGGTAAATACTCGTAAACACTATACAATTATATATAGGTTATACACACACACATACACACACATATATATCACACAAAAGCAAATAATATCTAAAATAAGGGCTAAAAATAATTTTTATCTTTTTTTTTTAATTAAAACGTAGCTTCAAAGTATCTTCTGCTAGTTCCATTTAAGAAGGATCAACAAAAGGCAAAAGAAATAATAGACAATCAATTTTGATATTAAAACAATTGTCCTTTATTTTAAAATATATCCAATTTATTTAAAATTCAGTTTAGTATAAATCTTACACCATACACTATAAATAGAATAAAAAAATAATCAATCATCCATCAAATCACATGTCCCTTAATGCTCAATAAAAATTAAATACACATATTTCTAAATCAAATATCTCTTAATATAAAAATTTTAGAAATAATTATTGGTTCCTTGACTTCTTGCCTTAACTATAATAATATTGCAAATTACAAACAATTGACATGAATGTTGATAGATGGACGTGATTGAATGCCTTTATAGAATTTATTTAAAAACTCAAAACTTTGGTTTTCAAACAGACTATCTTCCTTGATTCTGCTTGGATTGTGCCCTGACCAGATCGCAATGTACTTCCCGGATCCTACCAATTTCCCTGCTTCCTATTCCACCTACTGTTTCTTCTGATAATAAAAGAAAAAGACAAACAGTATGTGAAAATGTCGTGATGTCTTTACCACATGCTCCAAACTCCAAGACAAACAGACTGCTTCCTCTCAGACAGAACGGAAATATATTTGTTTGCACTTACAGTAATGCCTCTATTTCTACTAGAACTCGTCTCTGTTTACCAAAATGGCTGCTTAATTTTTAACACAAACACTAAGCACTACTTCTTATAAATTCTCAAAAAAAAATGTTTTCATCGGAACCGGTCTCTCTCGATGTTCAACTCACAATGTCTTCTTTTCCCTCATTTCATTCCCGGCAAGTTTTTCACCCCCTTCTTTATCCATCTCAAACCAATCCAAACACGCCACCCCTCTTATCAACCGCATGATCGGTTTCTTAGTCCATTAAATTTTTGGTTTTTTCCAAAAATTACCTGACGTTAAAGCACTTTCCTGCAAACGACCTTGAATTTTTTTTTAACTTTTGTTAAGGAGAAAACTCATTAACCAATAATCCTTACTTATTATTTTCTAATCTATTATAACCCCAAATTTTAAATAGTTGTGTACTAAATCTACCTGGTCATGTCCAAACCGTATTATCTTATCATCGGAGAAAACTTTCTAGATCACTTATTTACATATTTGGAAACCTCTCACGTTGTTCCCAGTAAATTGTTTATGATTTTACAACTAAACTATTTCTATATACAGGGTGTTTTAGATTTTTTAATGGTCTTGTATTGTATTTGAAATTGGGAAATCTTATTAACTCCCCGCCTGGTGAAAAGATGAAAATTGTCCACATATGCAACAAATTTTCTCGCGTCAACACTTAATTTCAAACTAACGAGATTACCCAAATTCCTTAAATCAAAAAGTTTATTTCTACTAAAAAAAAATTTTCGTTTTCTATTCATGATATTTGTATACATCGTGAATATTGAAATTTCCTCTGATTCTTTCAGAGTCCACATGTCTCAGAACATAACTATTTACACCAATTTCATTATTTACAATATATGGACTCTTATACACCGGCATTAGATTAGCACAAACATTGTTGGTGACGTTGGATACTCTCAGAGCTCTCACCAGCACCGTTTCGCCAACCTGAAAAGTGACAGGCCTTCTTTCTCTGTCTTTAAACGTATTTCTCATTACTTCTTTACAGATTGGAATACTGTTTAGTACAAAATGGCAGATTGTTTAAATATTTGTTATAGTTTTCTTCTTCTTCTTCTTCTTTTATATAAACATGACTCTCTATGTTTTTCAACGTGCCTCTAGTAAGTTGTCATTCTATCGTTTTCTTGGTATTTCTACCGATCGTCTTTTTATTGGGAAACTGTCTCTTGCCGCCTTTACTACTCTATTTGTTGTCATTTGGCTTATTTCTTACCCACCTTGCACCTTATTTGTTCTTCACCTTGCATCTAATAATAATATAATAAAATCCACAAGGAAAACAATTCCTGTAGCTGGCTGTATGCCACGTATCACAAAAAAGAGTCTTCGTAAGTGGGTATATTTATTTAAAAACCCTTAAAAGGGCTACATCAAAAAAACAAACGTTTTCGGACTAAACAGTCCATCATCAGGTTTAAATTTTAAAATTGCCTAAAATAAGTATAAACCATTTAGTTAAAACAAACGTGGTTATGAAATTTTAACTATGGTTAAAAAGCCAAAATGGCTATACTTACTAGGTTAAAATGCCTGAGCCACCAAAATGCATGGGTAAAAACCCTTAATAATAATATATCTCTACTTCTAGCTCTGCTCTATTTACTTGATCTTTAACTTCAATTTCTTAGGTTTTTTAGCTGTTCGTAGCTAGATAATGTGATCCCCAGATATTCAACCTCCATCACTTGTTCTATTATCTGACCTTCCAACTTCAATAGTCATCTAAACAAATTTGCTGTTATAACCATGCTCTTTGCATTTTCTTTTTGGAAATTAGCATGTTAAATTTTCTTGCGGTTATATTAAATTGGTGCAGCATACGTTATAAATCATCTTTACTTTAAGAGAGTAGTATTCCGTCGTTTGCATAGCAGATTATTTTAAGTTGTTTTTCTTTCATTTGATATCCTTTTTTAGTTCTTACTTTTTTTATTATTTCATCCATAATCAGGTTGAACAATAGAGGACTCAGGAAATCTCCCTGTTTTATCCCAATGAAAGCTTGAATAGGGTCGGTTTTACTTTTATTATATGGAATAAGTCAGGTGACAACACCCATCTTTGTCGAACACCTATCTCTTAATCACTACAACTCATGATAATTTTTAGGTATACACGTATTTATCGTATTTAAAAACACCAAACAACTAAATGTGGATGAAATCCGCATATCGTTTATTATATCCTAGCTGAAATTTATGTTTCCAATTGAAATACAATACAATGCTACTTTTCCTAGAATTTGTTTACGACCACTACTTCCTAGTTTATTGTTGCAGTAATTTCTATTATGATCGATAAGCCAGGTGACGTAAACGCGGCTTTTAAACTTTGTAGTCCATACAAGATCAAATTTCCTTATATTATTATTTATTTATTACAATATTCCATTTTTAACCAGTTATTCTACTAATAAATAATATCTTAAAACTAACAAATATGTCCTTTTATATTAGAAAATGTTTACAAAAATAGTGTATAATGCACGCCATACACACTACGGTCTACTGGAGAGGTCTACCTGTGCAGGTATGCCTGTACAGGTCAACGAAACAGTGGTAGCGTGTATGGGGACTCTCCGGTGTACCGGTGAGGTCTCCAGTTCCTTTAGCGATGACATCGATTGAAGACGATGACTCGTTGTTATTGTTAGGCCTTGTTTTAATTTTGAAGACAAAAACAAAACTGTTCACTGTCATTATTGTTAAAAAACATTGAGAAATAAGTGAAAAAAGTGGTGTAAGCATTGGTTGTTGAAAAGGAAAACATACAGTCGTGTTAACTTATTGAATGAATTCAAATTTGAACCAAAAGATTTTAAAAACTATCTCCGGATGGATGAGAAAGAAAGACACAGTTATGAGAAATAGTATTTCTGCACATAAAAGATTATCAGTTACGTTGAGATTTCTCGCAACTGGAAGAAGTTATGAGGATTTAAAATTCTCATCAATTATTTTATCTCAAGCGCTTTTTTTATTTCGATTATGGTAATCTTTGTTTTTGATTTCTCAAAGACATGGATGAATTCTATAAATTTCGATAAATTATTCAAGCGTTTTTTTAGTTGAAACTGGTGGCACCATTTTCTAGGGTTAATTAAAGAGTGGTGTGACAATACGGTGCGAACGTCAAGACGACCTTCCAGAGAAACACTAGAAAACAACTGACACGACCTGCTCAGGCGGCCAGAGTACACGCAAAGACGCACAGGTACATCGTACGGTATCACTTAAAAAAAAATAATTTTTGATTTTGCTCCGGTCGCCTGTGCAGGTTTAAAAAACAGCACAGGTCTATTCCCACACACGTTCCGGTCTACCTGCGGAGGCATGCCTGCACAGGTAGACCTCTCCTGTAGACCGTAGTGTGTATGGCGTGCATAACAGGTGCATATGCCCTCTGTTAACGTTGTAAATTTATGTCGGTTGACAAAGGTTAAAAATTCTTCTGTTAAACTTTTTTCAGTATGTTTTTAATACAAATGGCAAATGGTAAATGTGTCTACTTTTTTAAACCTTTAGAAAGCAATAACTCCTTCCTCCGTTTTATTTTTTAATCAAACTTGCATTAAATATCGACAATCAGATTTTATCTAATAGTTTGAAATAATTCTCAATCATTTTTTAATATTTTATTTTATTTAAGGGCTGCGTCGGTCTGTATTTGCTGACTTTTCATATGCATACAATATTAAGCAATGTAGAGTTACTACGTAACATATCAAGTAAGCTGGATTTACAAGATGATACTTTTGAAGAAAAAATCCGTAATCAATCTCGAAGAAAAATGAATCTTGCCTATATAGCCATGATTGTTAACATTATAACTCACGCTATTTTTATACAATTTTGGACTGTGGACTATAGAATTGACATTATTCATTCGTTTTTTATGCATTGTTATATTGAACCTATAAGAAGTGTGATGTTTATATGGGGAGATATTTGTATACTTATAGGTAAAAACTAAATTTACTATATTGTAAGGTTAAGTCTTTTGTGATAAGAAGTCTTATGAATTTTAAATATTTTAGACGTATCACGTTAGTAATCGTTACCCCTATACAGTAAGTTATCGGGATAATACTAAAAACTATTCTTCTTTTATATCTATTATATTTTCTATATCTACTATATTCTTCTTTTATATCTACTATATTTTATATCTATATGGCGTACGGTTAATAAAAAAATAGTTAAGACGGTAAAACATAATAATTATGATAAAATACAACTTGCTGATAAAATTATTACTAATAAATATGAGATGGCAAACGCTTTTGTAGAGCATTTTACTACTTGTCCTAAAAATAAAATCATAAATATTTTTAAAAATACCAATTTTGATCATTATACCACACAACATGTAGATAAATCATTTCATTTTTTTCCTGTGTGAGTATGATGTTAGAGAGGTTATGGGCTCCTTGAAAAATGTTACTTCAGTAGATATTGATTGCATATCAACTAAATTAATAAAGTGTATTAGTCAATATATAGCCCAACCCCTTGCACATTTAATAAATTTATAGGTAGAACAGGGTATTTTTCCACATAGCTTGAAGGTAGGAGTTGTAACTTCAATCTTCAAAAGTGGAGATAATTCAATTTTAGATAATTATGGGCCAGTTACAGTCCCTACTATTTTGGGTAAAATTTATGAAAAATGTGTATACAAAAGAATATATAGTTTCCTTAGTAAATACAATATATTATGTTCCAACCAACACCTGGATTTCTACCTGGAAGATCAACAGAGAGTGCTACCACTGAATTGCTTAGTATCATTCACATCGCACTGGATCGGGGAGATTTTGTGGGGGCACTTTTCTTTGAACTCTCAAAAGCATTTGATACCATAAACGTAAGTAAGAGTTGCTATAGAGTAGTTAAAAAATCTTGGTTTTAGGGGTGAGTTCGCATTATGGCTGTCATCTTATTTACATTCTAGGAAGATCCCCGTTAAACTTCGTATCCTCGTATCTTGATAGTAACATGAGCTGGGAATCCCAAATTAATCATGTTTGCAAAAGAATAAATAGTAGCTATTACGCAATATTGCAATTAAAAAGCTTTCTTAAAAAGGAACAGTTATTAAATGTTTATTATGCAATTGTTTATTCTCACTTAGCCTTCAATAAAAATCTTTGCAATAAAGAAATAACTTCATCTGAACTGGAATAAGCTATCAAAATATCCAAAAACACAGCTCCAGGTCTAGATCAGATTTCTTATATTATGTTACAAAAAATTGGTGTACTGGCTAAAAGACTACTACTACTACTACATATTTATAACTGTATTTTACAAAATGGAATACCTCCTTACAAATTTAATGGTTGCTTTGTTATATTAATTCTAAAACCGGGAAAAGACAAAGATAATCCGGAATCATATAGACCAATAACATTATTGTCATGCATTTTTAAAACATTTGAAATAATTCTCAAATTGAGAACGGAAATTTGGTTAAGACGGCATAATATTCTACCAGCAACACAATATGGATATAAACAAGGCTATGGAACCACGGATGCAGTAGTTCGTCTGAATACAGATGTTCAAATTGGTTTTTCTAATTCCATGACAACAGGTGCATTGTTTATTGACATAAAAAGTGCAGATGACAATATTGATTTAAATATACTCTGTGATAAACTTGTATTTCTTGGCATTCCAAAATTGATAGCACATTTACTATCAAACCTATACAAAGAGAAAAGTGTATCGATAAGAGTAGGTCACAATATTATTGGACCTAAGATCACATCAAAAGGTATTTCACAGGGAGCTGTTTCAAGTCCACTTCTTTTTAATTTGTACACATACGATTTGCACAATTTATGGTCTCCCAATATTCTTTGCTTACAATATACTGATGATATTGTCATCTATTCACACAAGAAAACGTACAGTGAAAGCACTACTAAACTCAAACATATTATGTACAACTTGGATAATTGGACTTGGTTAAATGGATTCAATATTTCGTACCAAAAATGTGCCGTAGTATTTTTTTTTCAAGAAAACATCCTATTAAACATCACGCTGTAACCTTACATGGCAATGATATTCCAATTGTTTCCGAATTTAGATATCTTGGTGTCGTACTTGACAGAAAACTGCTTTGAACTCAACATATTAATTATACAATTGGTCTCTGCGAGAAGGTATTAATTTTCTTAAGATGGTGTCTAAGAGATCGTGGGGTGCAGATCAAAACATTGCATTGAATTTTTATCGAGCCTATATAACATCTATAATAGATTACTGTTGTGTGGTATATGGGTCAGCTAGCATAACCAATTTACGTAAACTTGATAGAATTCAATTTAAAGCTCTAAGGATTGTGTTAGGATTGATGAAAAGCACTCCAAATGAAGCCACCCTAGCTCTAGCAGCTGAAAACCCACTCTCATTGCGCAGAGAATATCTGACAAGCAAATATTTCCTAAACCAACATTATCGTGGCACTTATAATGCAAAAATAATTAATGAATTAAATACAGCTGATTTACCATCTACATACTTTGTTAAAAAAACTCTCCACCACTTGCAAGAGCCATTATAACTTGCAACGAACTGCAACACATTTAACAAGTATTCTAGCTACAAATATTATTATCCCAAAATACCAAAACGAATTTTGCTACACTACTCTTAAAGAAATTTTAAGTGGGTATTTAGATCATATTGTGATTTATACAGACGGGTCAAAATCACCAACCTGTACAACCAGTGCTTACATTGTACAAAAAATGAAGATTATCAAATCATTTATTTTAAATAATCAATCCAGCATTTTTTCTGCTGAAGCATGTGCTATATACAAAGCCCTTGAATTGTGCTGTGAAAACCAGTGGAACAAAATTGTCATATGCAGTGATTCACTGTCAGTATTACAAAACTTTAAATTCACAGTCAATAGCAATATATTCATATTAGAAATTTTTCAACAGTTACTAAAACTATCATATCCATATAATACTAAATTTCTATGGGTTAAGGGACACTCAGATATTGTTGGCAATACTATTGCTGATTCTATAGCTAAAAATCCATTACAGCACCCACATATGGTGATGAAGAATTTAACACATGTGACCTAATTTATACAGATTATATATTAGCGCAAGGGCACTAATTTATACAAATTACAACCCACAGTAGATGTAAAACAATTTTACAAAGATGTTACACTAAGCAGAAACACAGTGTCAACTGTCTTAAGATTAAAAGTAGATCATGGATGTTTTCCGAAACATCTACACAAAGTTCCACCACCAAGTAGCCACCAAAATATATGAGTCAAAATCCATATATTATATTATATTATAAAGGGATTGGACCCATATATTTTGGTGGCTGCTAGCATGTACAACCGTAAGTATTAACCATATTTTGCTCTAACCTTTGTCAACATTTTAATTTAACGTTCTTTTTAACTAAAGTGGTTACATACTTTCAGGTTTGCACTGATGATGGATTGATAATCCGAAAACGTTTTGCAATGTGTTTGTGATAGCCCGTTTGGGGCATTTTTTGATACCTTTTATAAAGGATTTTAAACAATTTTTTGAAAATAAGCGAGTTAATCAATAAATTAGAGATAATAGAGGTCTTTCATGCTGAAAGTATCTAGCGCCCTGAACAAAATCTATTTTGGTTGTATTAAATTCGGTTTATAAAAAACCTGAAATTTGACGGATGAGTGTGCTGTGTAAGTTGTTGACTAAGAGAGGGAAGCAATGGTTAATTAAGGATTTTGGTAAAGGGGAAATAGTGAATTCTAATAAATTGTTGGATTATGTTTAAATGGTTACTGAGTTTAAAACTAAGGAGTAGATGGTTGATATATGCAATGACAGAGAAATAATAAAAGAAAGAAGAATGGGCAGGAATATAATAAAGACGTGAAGAGTAGAGAAAATGATGAAATAGTGAGGTATGATGGATGTGGATGAGGCGCTACATATGTAGCATATGTAGCGCCCCTCTATCAGCTACATTAAAGTATGCATCAATTTATAATTTCTAATATTTAATAGTACCCAGTTGTAAATTTTTATACATCAATGTTCACAATCATGAAAGTTATAGCGTAAAATAAAATTTTAAATTTCCATTTTAACACCCTGTATCTTTTTTAATATCAACATTTTATTAAATCAATTTGGCTAAAATAGTAATATTTTAAAGTGCAGAATCTGCGATTTATTTTTGTACAATTACTTAAGGACCACCCTGTAGAATGACGAATCTCGTCATTCTGAATTATATTATACATAACCTATATAATTATAATTCTTTTAGGAGCATATGGAGTTCAGTTTATAATATTTTATGTCATGTATGTGTCGTTTCATATACCATTCCACATTAATTGGTTATTTAGATACATGAAACTAAATTTAAGGGAGCCTACAAGCAAGCCTTATTTTTTAGATAAAAAATACCAAGCCAATATTAACTCTACTCTGAAAGAAGTAGCAAAATATCATATAAAATTCAAAAAGTAAGTAAACAACCGTAGTAGGTAAGCAAACGTGCCAGTATTTTTTTTTAACAAAAATTAAAACAGGATTTACCCAGGTTACTTCAATAAAAAACTTTACATAAAAGCACAATCAAGTCAAACAATATAATATATATGTATATTATATATATATAAATATATATATATATATATATATATATATATATATGTATATATATATATATATATATATATATATAAATATATATATATATATTATATATATATATATATATATATATATGTATTATATATATATATATATATATATATATATATATATATGTATGTATATATATATATATATATATATATATATATATATATATATATATATATAGGTATATATGTAATTTATATATACACATTTTATCTATTATTTCTGTCTCGTTATGTCTGGTTATTTATTTCGAATAATTCTAGTTACCATTTTCTTAGCACTCTCTTTGTCCATTACTTGTAAAATCTCTTCTGTTATCTATTCATGTTTATTTCTGGGTGTTGACTTTAAACGCTGGGCGTTTTTCTATTACCTTGTTTATTTGCTCTTTAATAGTTTTCCATAGTGCATAAGACCAAAATTACCTTTTGGCCTTATGCACTATGGATCGGCATGCACACTGGTCGGCAACGTTAGAGGCATAGTTTGGAGGAGACAAAGGCATTCAGTTATCATTTATTTAATTCTTCTATAGTGTATTTTTATGTATGAGAGAGTAATAAAACAATAAATTATGTATGCAAATCCCTAAAGTGTTGGTACGGGTGACTCAATGAAAAACAGATATTTGTCAACAAGTTTACAGAAGTATATAGAAAAACAATTTTAAATTGAGTATGACCACCCGGTATAAAGGTTGGAGCAGAATAGAATAAAATAGTTGTGAGGGTTACTAATCTCTAGATAAGGTTGCCAGTGTCGGAGTGATGGAGGTTAACAGGTACTAATGAATTTGCAAGAAATGTAAGATGTTTATTTTATTGGTTATATATAACCAATAAAAGTTTAATAAGTACCTACCTATTTGCAAAATAAAGTTTAGTTCTTTAGATAAAATAAAACGTTTTATTTTATCTGAAATGAGTGCATTCCACGAAGTAAGGGTTTCAAACATCAAACATTTAATTCTTTAATTCCAGGAATCTACGACAGTAATTGACTAGATAATTACCTTCTAAACTTATTCCACAGAAAATGTGATAGTCGGTTTTTCCATTTTGTAGGAAGGTCCAAGTGGCGTATTCAAAATTCTTAACAGTTTACTATAAGTAGGTACTTCAGTTGCAAGGTGCAGTTTATTGTGTATACTAGTGTTTTGAAAAATTTGGAAGTGCCGTGTAAACGCCGAAAAATTGGTCCTTTAACAGTTAATGAAAAAACATTAATATTTAATTGTTTTAAATCATTTACAGACAAACGTTTATGTGAAAGTGTTGATGAGACCGTTGAGTTAGTTAGCAGTACACTTGGTGTTGGGAAATCTACGATTTACAGAGTTATTAAAGAAGTAGAAATGTGGTAGTTTTCAAATGCCACGTAATGCTCCAGGGAAACCAAAATTTCAAATAGAATATCATTTTAAAGAAGGACTTCGACGGAAAGTGCATGAATTCTTTTTTAGACAAGAATTTCCAACATTTGATAAAGTTCTTGTCTCAGTTCGAGATGATAAGGATTACCCAGAAATGAGTCGAAGTACGTTATGGAAACTTTTAAAAGAAATAGGCTTCCGCTGGAAAAAGAATCCCAGAAAGTCTATTTTATTAGAAAGAAGCGATATTGTCATATGGAGAAGACATTTTCTAAGAACCATAAAGGAAATGAGAAACCAAAAAAAAAAATATTTTATCTTGATGAAACATGGATCAACGAGGGTCATACACCAAATAAATTTTGGCAGGATGAAACTGTTACAAGTCAAAGGCACGCTTTTGTAAATAACTTATCTACTGGTTTAAACCCACCATCAGGAAAGGGACGCAGGCTGATAATAGTACACATTGGCAGTTCAGACGGTTTTGTTGAAGGTGGTTTATTAACTTTTGAATCAACTCGTACCGGTGACTACCATGAAGACATGAACGCTGATGTCTTTTAAGAATGGTTCGAACAAATGATAGATCTTCTTCCTAAGAACTGTGTAATAGTAATGGATAATGCATTAATCACTCCAGACTTATAGAAGGACTGCCCACAACCAAGTGGTTAAAAAAAGACTTGCAGAATTGGCTGAGTTCAAAAAATATTACGTACCATCCCGGATCTATAAGAAAGGAACTTTATTCGTTGTGTGCCCTTCATAAAGAAAAATTTTAAAAAATACGAAATTGATGAAATTGCCAAAAATCGTGGAATGACAGTACTTAGATCCCCACCATATCATTGTGAATTAAACCCGATTGAACTGGTATGGGCACAGATAAAGAGTGAAGTTTCAAGAAAAATACCACTTTTAAAATTCATGATGTTAAACAGTTGTTTTTGGAGGCCGTAAATAATGTAAAACCTGAAAACTGGGAAAAGTCTGTAAATCACACTATTAAAGAAGAGGAAAAAATGTGGAAGCTGGACAATATTACTGATAAAATGATCGAGCCAGTTATTATAAATCTTGCTTATGAAAGTTCATCTTCTGAATCTCATTTGGATTTGTAACAAGTAGCTGTAAGTTTTATATTAATATTTTTATTCATCTATTTAACATACCTTAGACGGTTTTAAAAACTCTTTTTCTCTTTTGTAATTTTTAAAAATTAAAAAAAATGTGAATTTTTTAAAACCCTTTTTAATCATATTAGTGTGTGATAAAGGAGGTCACTTTTGTTTACATACACATAACACTTTATAACACTGAAATAATTCATTAATTTTTTACAATTATTCAAAGTAATTTTTCAATTAATCTTGAGCACGCCCATGGAGTGGTCGGAGGTACGAGTTAAAATTATGCTAATTACTCTCTCGTTCATAAAAATAAACTATAAAGCGTGTGTTATTTTGTTTTTAGTCACATCACAATACATTGAACTTTTTATTACTGTTATATTATTTCAATTTTAAAATTAAATTATTCGTTTATATTACTATCTATAAATATATTATTATCTACTAGGATTATTTGTTAAAACATTACCATACTAATTATGTTTAAATTTCAGTTCTTTTGATATGTTGGTTAAAATAAATCAAAAATCAATTTTTTTATTATCAGTCAGTGGTCTAATGATGGCGGTTCCTACAATCTGCTTCTTAATATTTGTAAGTATATTTTAAAATTTTGGTTAAGCATTGTAATATATGAATATTACCCAACACTACAAAATATGAAATGTTTATTTAAGTTTTCAGGACATTCTACGGTACTTTTTCTTCGTTGACAATGGAGAATTTGTATTATCGATTTTTTTATTAAAAAACTTTCTACGCCACTAGATTTAAAGTGGCTTTATATAGCTATAACAAAAAATTCATTAAAATATATTTATTAATAACGAAGTTATGACAACTAGAAAATTTTAAAATTCACTAAGCTACGAGTCAAAAAAGAATACCCTGTATCAACAGATAACCATAAAACTAATTATTTTTTTAATAATTTTAATAATAAATCACTACTAGACGAAGACAACGTTTAAAATATCATAAAATTTTAATGCAAGTAAGGCACTTACATTATTATTAACTTTACATGCTACAACTTAAATCTCAGTTGTCATGACAACGAGATTACTGTTTGACATTATTTGTCACATGCAAATTTCAGTGCTAGCATAAATATACGCATAATATCTGCAACAATATTTACTTCAAATTCTTTTAATAATATTTTCTGTCATGGCTGCAAGATTAAGTTTGAGAGAAAAAATTGAAATTACGTCTTTTGGGAGATAACGATAGAAGTGCCAGGGAAGTTTGTACAATATTTTAATGTCAGACGTGTGGATCGTCCTAATATTAGCTGCGGTACGGTAAATAAATAAAATTAATAGCATATTTAATGAATATGGTGCAGTATCAAAACTAATTTTAAAAAATAACCCGTTACAAAGAAGAAAAGGAAATGATCAAATAATTTAAGATCATTTCAGAAATAGCCCTAATGCCAGTTTAAGGAATGCCAGTTTATATTTGAATGTGCCTCGGGAGAGTATTCGGCGATGTCTTAAGGCCCATCCTCGAAAATCCTAACGGTAAATTTTCAGTGAGCTATCTCTATTTCAAAAATTTTTTTCTTTACGAAAACAAAATCTGTTGAAATAATATTCTAAACTTCATTCAGATATCTCTCTCAAGCCCAGGTCAAAAATGCGTTCATCTTTTACTCGAACCGTCATAACCCCTAAAGTGACAGGTTTGGGGTTACAATAAAACCATTAATTTCTCTTTAGTGGTGTTTTGAGTAAATGGAATAACAGATCGAAGTAATATGTAATCTAGTAATAATTTTACAATGTAACAAAGGTACATACATAATTTATTTGTTACTTTTTACCGAAAAATTGGCTGTCTGAATTTTAACGTAGATTAAAGTTTACGGAAAATAAAAATTATAAGATTATAATTATATATCATAAAAATTTGATTAGTATCACGATCATTAATATTGGTAAAATGAAACTATATAAAAATAGAATTATGTCTAATGTTTCTTCAGAAGGTGTTTTAAATAAAAATTATAATAAAAATCTTGCAATTTTTGTAGTATATTTTCCCACTGTTCCATATATTTATCAATATTTTCGAATAAAATATTTTTTGGGGTTCATACCGCAAATTAACAGTATTCTCTATTCGATATAAATAACAAACAACAACATAACTGTCCTTGCACTTAATAGTAATAGGAATTAGTTCTTTTTAAAATTTCTTGAAGGAAGGAATACTTTAGTAACGTTTTGGTTGTGGTTTATTACACCAAAATCTACTAAAATATAACATGACACAAGAAACAATTTCAGAATAAATTTGATGTGTTGAATTTGATGTGTTGTTTATAATCATTCAGTAAATAATATTAATCATTTCAAACTAAAATTCTTACACACACTACAAGAAAGCGACGAAGCAAAACAATTTAAATTTTCTAAAAAACGTGTTGTTTGCCGACGAAGCCACTTTCACGAGAAATGGAGTAGTATAAACACAGAATTGTCGCTATGGGACAACAGATAGTTAATCCCCATTGGATAATAAACTGTAAAAGCCAGTATTCTCAAAAAATAAATGTCTGGTGGGCTATACTGAACAAGCGAGTTATTGGTCCTTTCTTTTTTGAAGAAAACTTCAACTCATAGAACTTTTTAAAAATTTTAAACGCCGACTTGTGGGATGGTATTCATGAGCTCCGAATTAATGAACAATTAAATTTGTATATCCAGTTAGATGGGTGTTCTGTTCATTACGCCAGAACCGTAAAGCAATGGCAAAATGAAAATTTTCCGAACCGTTGGATAGGCCGGGGTAGTCTGTTGATAGATTGGCCACCCAGATCTCCAGATCTCACAATTTTAGACTTCTTTCTCTGGGGAGTTATCAAACAAAAATTTACCCAACCCGTACAAGAGACGTAAACGAACTTCGTGCAAGAATTCGACAGACATGTGCAGAAATTACTCTCCAACAACTAAGAAATGTAATTAGAAATATTAATAAATGCTATGACAAATGTCTCCAATTAGATGGTGGATTTATAGAGGCAACTAGGATTTAAACTAAAATTATGTTTCCATGTTTCCTGGAGTGTTTTTTTCTTAGTGAGTTTACAAATTTTAAGTTGTCATAAGTTTGATATTAATAAATACATCTTAATGTAATTTTTGTCATCGCTATATGAAGCCACTCTTAATCCAGTGGCGTAGAATTTTTTTTAATATTCACGCCACAATAAAAAGCTTCATACAAAATTATTTAACAACGTAACGTCTCGCGTCGTCAAACGGACAGTGGTAACGGGTAGAGGTGGGTCATTTACGTTTTTATCGTTAACGCAACTGAACCGATTTTCGTACACAAGTAACTACATAGTTGATTGTTTAACAGTAGTTTTACGTAAGAGAGTACCTATATAAACGAACATAATGGCTATTATCGTTTATGTGTATATTTATTGAAGTGAAAGAATCTAATAAAGGATATATTTATTATAACTTGAAAAATAAAATAAATAATACAAATAGAAAATCGTACTTATATTTATATTAAACGTTATTATTAAACCACGAAACCGTCTAAATTGACATTTAAAAACAAAAGGTTTTCTACTTTACTTCTTATTAACCGTGTTCTTTTATTTAAAATTAAACCAGATTTTGAACACGTGTTAACATTTACAATATTTTATGAATATAGTGGTTAAGTTAGGATATACATGGCGATAGTTTTTCCACCATTGTAATGGACTCTCAATACAGGTGTACGTTTAGATGTCATGTCCCATTAATTGATCAAAAATACACCATGGAATTAAGTCATATTCTTGTTCTTTAATTATAGAAGTAACCAGCTTCCTAACTCTTTCTTTTGTTTTTTAGCTTTAGTTTTATTAGAAAATCCCTGCACTTTAAATCGTGAATCCAGAAATGTACATAATAACAATGTGCCACTCTGTTCTATTCCTCTAAATCTTTTTAATAAATCCGATACTAGTAATTGTACTACGTAATTATTACTTTGAACGTAAGGTTATCGTTTTCTAAAATTTTATTTCAAGATTCTTACAGGCAGCGTACCATAACAATCACTGAACTACCCTCCAAGTATTTTTGGCCACTCATTGTACTTGTTAATTTTTTAAAAGGCCGTAAAAATTTGGAAAAGTTGAGAACAAATAATCCAGTCTTTATTATTTAGATTTGGTCTAAGTGTAAGTCTGTATTAACTAATACCAATATGGAACGGTTTGCCTCTTCTAACTCGGTCATTCTTTTTAACATGTAAAAGGTGAAGTTCTACCTAGCTTCCACGTCTTGGATTCACCGTTTGGGAACTTTGTTATGTTATAATTGATACATTAAAAGCCTTTCTGAAGATACTTTTTTTTAAATGAGTTTTTTGGTAAAATGTCGAAAAAAAGACTTTTTATTCTCTCTATTTGTCCACGACAGCATTTAAGTGTGTCTTCCACAAATAAATTTAACGTATGAGCAAAACAATTTAAATGTTTTTATTACAAAACATATTTAATAGCTTTGACCATATTTGAACCATTATCAGTTACTGCAAAATTTACTTTTCAATAATTTAAATTGCTTTTAATATTTTAATAATTTCACTAATTTCAAAAGCGATGTTTTCTGAATTATTGCGTAGAAAAGAATGGCAGCAGCCTAACCGCCTAAAACCGTTTTAAATTCTAAATTTTCGGTTAAATGAAGTTTCGGATCAGATAAACAAATCAAACGTTTATTTTTGTCCAACGTTTGTAACAAACAGTTATCAAAAATACAGAATACACAAGAAGCATACTATATAACCATAATACAAAAATTAACAAAAACTTACGTGTTATCTGTTTACAAAAGAAGATTGCTACAAAAATTTTGAAATGGTTCCTAGGTTATAATATGGCCAAATTAGATTATCAAAAATGAAGGATATCCTTGTTAATAAAAAACATCATAAAATTTAACCTTATATACAAAATATCTTTTCTATATAATAATCAAATGAAAATTGTTTTACAACAACAATGGATTAGAGCCAATGTGTCATATGTCAACATAACATTTTAAGACAGAATAAATTATGACATTTTTTAGCTACGACTCTGACATAATATAAAACTTTAATTATTAGAAATTTTTAAGGATGAAAGCAATTATTAAAAATAATGTCTATTTTACTTGGAAAAATTAATATATTGAATGTTATCTTATTTCACATATTGCACTAAAAAAAACTTGTTACATCTCTGGAGTATCTATTTAGATATATTTTCAAAACTGGAACAAAAGTAAACCATTTACATACTCAGGCACGACGATCTAAGACGTAAATGGGGTCGAACCACGCAGGCAAACAAAAAAGACTGATGGGGACATCCTATATATTAATCCTCAAAAATTTCATTAGTTTCCGGTACATTGCATAAATCTTTCGGTTGATACTCTGTTTAAGATACGATTAATGCAAAGAGTATTATAACCTTAACCGGTCTTAGGACATAACACCAAAAAAAAATGGATCGGCTCTTGATTCGAAATCGCCCCAGCATTCTACCTCGTTTAAATGCTCTGGCTTGACTGACTGTTCGGTTTTAAAAATCCACGCAAAACCTTTCCCTTCCCATCTCGCAGCTAGTTGTACCTACAAACTTAAACAAACAATCCTTAAAACATTCCCGTCTTTATTGCGTTTAGAAATAACTTGTACGGCTTGGGGAATTTTGAATGTAAACAAACACAAAAGTTATTCGAAGCGTTATTACGCATTTAAGAATCTTAACAAAAAAATCTATATGTTTGCTTTATCTCGTCAAAAAAACTTGAAATATTCTAGTTCGAATATCAACATTTACAACATACATTTAACTTCTCCGCCGAAATATAAAAAAAAATTGCTATTTATTCGATAGTTTTAAAATTTCTTTGTAAAGGACAAACACAGATTTCTTGGTAATTTTTAAGCGCACTGACGAGATAAACAACCAGGGACGTACTTCAAAATTTAAAACAGAATTTATATTATTATATAGACATTAAATATAAAACGCTACAAACATAACCTGGCAGCCTATCATAGTATGTTACATAGATTAACAGAAATTCCGATGTCAAAATACAACTTTAAGACAGAACTAAATATCATTAAGCAAATAGCAGTTAACAATGGATACAACGAACAAACAATTAATAAAATGTTAAATCAAAAACTACACAAGAAAGCCCTTAAATTAGTATTTCCACCACCAGAGAAAAAACCCAGTACCTTCTGCTCGATCACATATTTATACAGGCAAAATATCGACAAAAATAGCCAAACACATAAAAAAGAAAGGAATAACACCAGCTCTCCGAACAAATAACAACCTAGGCAAATATATAAAAAATATCAAGAGCCAATATAAAAAAAAACACCTACACAGTGGTGTGTACAAACTTAAATGTGGCGACTGCCCAAAAACTAACATCGGTCAAACGGGTATAAACTTTAATAAACGAATAGCAGAACACAAAAGGGCTTTAAATAATAGAAAAAAAGATTCTAGATACGGACTTCATCTTCTAGGTCACAGTCATTCTTTAATGCCGAATTTAAAATTTTTCACATTCAAAATAAGGGCCTTAAGCTATCCTTGTTAGAATCTATGAAAATTAACAAATTAAAAAACACAGATATAATTCTAAATGACCAACTTGAGACAAACAGTTCTCTCCTCCTCTTCCTATTTCATTAGAGACTATAAAGTGTAAACGCATGCCAAAATAGATCACTTGAGAAAGGCTATCAGCCGAAACTTCGTATATTCAGTTGTATACCTACTTGCATTACCTTCTATAATTTTTTTTTTGTAGTACGTTATATATTGTTATAGTAACGTTATCATAAGAAAGTGACTTTCTAAGAAAATAATAATAAAGAACAATAAAGGTTTCTGATTACTATTCTTACCATTTAAACTTTTTGTAGGATACTAGTACAGAAAATAAAATTCGAGCGTGGGTGGCTATTACACACGAGCTTTTAGTGTTCGTACTTTTAACCACAAGTTTACAATATATAACAGACACGGTAAGTAAAAAAAATAAAAATATAAATCATATCCATATTTGTGTTTATACTGTTATGTGGGATTTATTATGTGGGGTTTAGAGTTTGCAGATATAGTTAGTACCTTTAAACCAGTTTGACTGGACATCAGTGTTGCCAGGTAACATGAACCATTTTGCGGTAGGGCGAACTTGAAAAATACGGTAGAAAACGGTAGAAATACCATAAAGATGACAAAGTTGTTGTTTTTTTTACATTATCTAATGTCAATGGTCTATTTAAATTCATTAAAAATACATACAAAATTTTTATTAAAAAATTAACCTAAATAAACTTTAAAAACATTCACTGAAATCACTACTATCAAACTAAGCCTAAAAAATATAGTAAAAATAACACAAACACTGCATTATAAAAAAAATCAACATTAGATCTCGTCCATATCCGAGTTCTGCTCGTAAATTTTTTTATTAAGAAGTTTTCGCATATCATTTTCTACCTTAAAATTATAGCAACTTCCGTCGGAGTCAACTATTCTCTTGCTATGTAGTAGTGCCCCAATAGTCTTTTTAGTCTCAATAATTTATTTCTCTGCTTTTTTTTTATTGTATTAACAACCTAAAAAATTCTTTCTACATTTGCACTCGAATGCGGTAAGGTCAATACATTAAAAACAAGTAGAGATAAATTGGGGAACATATTTAGTCCACTACCCTAATTCATTTTAGTTGACTCCAAAATGCTAATATATCATTAGATTCAGGCAACTCAGTGTTTCGTAAAAGTCTTCACTCATTACCTAATGATTGAAGATCGCCCTAATTTATCCCAATATTGCCCAATTTTGATGAAATATGTGCAATTGAATTAATTTTTCTACTTCGCACCAAATCAGGATTTATGAACTACAAATCTTCCAAAACATGCTTCCAAGATGTTATTTTTTATGGGAAAACCTTTTTAATAATTGGTCCAGACCCTCTATATACAATTCTAAATAGTTTAACTTTACAAATTATAAATTATTTTTATCTACACTAGACGTAGAAATGTCAGAATTAAAATACATCTGAAGGGGTAACATATGTCTGGGAGTTTTATATCCAATACTGCGGTTTTGTCAATGATATTTCTTTTTATAAAACAGTCTTATATTTGCATATAGGTGATTAATTTGTGGTGACTCTGACTTTTACTTTTTCCAAGCCAGCCTTTAAATTCACTTTCATCTTCGCATTAGATTTTATATATCTGGGAATTATTTTCTTTTTTTCACAACTTTGGCACTAAAATTGCCAGACATTATTAAGTATTAATAAATAAACACTATATACTTAATATAATTTACCCACAGATCACTTGAATATGTGCAATAAATAACTTATAATATATTATTGTGATACTCAAAGTCTTAGTGCGCCAAGCAATTAATTAGCTAATCAATTAATTAATTAATAAAAAAAAATTAAATATATGATTATGATTCTATCACACTTTTTAATTCTCTTATCTCAGGTTATATTCGTGCTTCAATATTTATGCTTTACATGTGAAAAGTAAGGTCCAAAGGATACCGGAATAATAAAAAAAACATATATGATATAACACTATATATTGAAAAAAATAATTAAATAAAATTCACACTCAAATGTTTTCAATAAACAATATCTCATATAATGATTCTCAAAATTTTGTTCTACGTACGTAAAACTTCAAAATTAATGGTACAAATAATGTAAATTAAAATCTCAAAATCCCAATTATTATTCTAAATCTCTTAATCAAAATATTTATATCTTTTCTAAAGTAATTGAAAAAATTGTGTTATCAATAAAAGAAAAACTGCAGAAAAACAAAACTATCTCTCTCTGATGATGAGTGGTCCAAATCCTGTTTCCTTGTAGCCTATACTATCTATTCTTAGCAGCTCCCTAGGTAATCAGCAATCTTACAACAAATTGTTTCAAGTTTATCGTCGTTAATGATCTCCTTCAAATGCACGAATCATTCAAATTATGATAGCCTCTTCTCCTCTCGATAAACTGAATCTCTCGTTGGCCTGAACAGTGACTCTTGGAATATAAGTAGAAAAATATGACTTACAATATTTTGCTGGATTTTTTATTATTATTTAGCGCATGGACTTTCACAGTACGATAAATATAAATACAATTACAATAATATACACATATATTATATATATATATATATATATATATATATATATATATATATATATATAGACAAGGTAGTCCAAAGTTTTTTGACTAGTTTGGAAAAAATATGTAAATACTTTTTTCTTTTTGGGTGTGGTAGTCAATAAAAAATAGAGCTTTGCTAAGGCGTACTATTTATTCTGAAATCCGAGCTTTCGGTGGTTATTTGCCACCTTTATCAAGGTCTACAATGAAAATTACTGTGTTATAACATTAGGCTGATGTAATATAAAAGTTATAAAAACTTACCAGAAAGTAAGATTCATAGCATATAAAACACAACGTTAAATAACATAATGTGATCTGAATTATTGAAGGCATTAAAAATTTTAAAAACTTTAAAATACTTAAAAATTAAAGAACATGTTACAAGGTTTTGTTTTTTTTTTTTCTGGAGGTTTCCACGGTAGGCACGATTCAAGCAGTCTGAAACACAATGGCTTATGGTCTGTCTAGATTCTCCGCAATCGCACTGTGGACTTTCTGCACGACCAAACCTGAACAGCGAATCAGCACATTTACCATGTCCGGTATGTATACGATTAAACCTTGCCCAAATGGACCGGGGCAGATTTGGGGTGGATATCTTAATATAGTCCGATTCTACTGTTGGCATCCATCTTGTTGTCCATTGCCTATGTATATCATAGGAATTACCAATTTTTCGGGCAGATCGTATTGGAGGATTTCTAGATCTCAATCGTTGGTGCTCTTTTGAGATGTCTGGGATATCTTGATGTATTGGTAATTGTACGTTGGCTACAATTTTCTGGTACTCTCTCACTAATGCTGCTGTACGGCGTAGATCTGGTGGAGCAATATTGCTCAGAGTAGGCGGATCAGCTTCTGTCAGATACATTAACTCCACAAAAAACTCACTAACATTCAACACTACTGCTTGCTACCTCTCGGGAACCACCAGAGAATAATCGGCCGTTCGCCCTGCACCCTTGGAAACCAACTGACTATATTTTTTTTCTTCAAAACCTAACTAAAGTCTCATTCTCAAACCAACCATCCCACCTTTTTCAATCTCATCCAATCAAAACGCGTCATACATCTCCCATTTCTTCATTTCGATAACACAAACAAATTTTTACCTACAATTATAAAATTTCCGAACATTATTTACAAACTAATCTTTTTCTACCAATTTTTATGAACTAACAAAAACATATCTTTCTAAAATCTATTCTATTGTCCTAATTACTGCACAAATTTATTTGGAAAACCCGCTTCCATTGTCTAGGAATTCACTTAAGCTCGTCACGTCACTCAAATATATTTTAACAAAGAAAATAATTTATGCATATCTTACGTTTTGTTCAATATAGGTAATCCAAAGATAAAAGGACTTTCATTCTTCGAAATGTTTGCAGTTTATTATTCGACTTATCTGAATTATTTTAATTTTTTGACCTTTGAAATATTTTAAGCAAACCAATATTTTTCTCGATTTTACATATCATAACAACATATCATACCAATATATATATATATATATATATATATATATATATATATATATATATATATATATTATACATATATACATATATATATATATATATATATATATATATATATATATATATATAATATATATATATATAAGTAAACTTTAAATATTGGGTATGCAGCAATAAAAATGAGAGGTGTACTCTTTTAAATTTTTATTCCAAGCTTTCGGACATTGGTTATGTCCTTCATCAGGGAGAAACTTAATTTTAGGGATTTTAAACAGGGATTTTAACAATGTTTATATAAGTAAATTCCAGAAAATTCAATTTTTAATGTTGTAGTACGTTCTTAATTACCACTTACCGTTGTTACATCATACGCCGGCTTCACACAAACGGGCCAACGTTGGCCCCAACAGCGTTTGTCCAATGTGTGTACCGACAAAACTGTGTTGGAGCCAACACAGCCAACACTGTGACTTTTATGACTTGCTCCAACGTTGGGAGTTTTCCCTGGCGTGTCGGTTTTTGCGTACACATCAAAGGAATTCGCGCCAATATTGATGTTGCCGTTGATACCTTAACCCAATGTGTGGATGCCTCACCGAACGTGGGAACACAGTTGAACCAACGTTGGCGTCAACGTTGGATCCCATGTGTGGAGTCTGCCTCACAAGAATAATTAAATTTTGTCTCATATTCTTTAAAAAATGTAAAAATTAGAAACAAAAATCTCAAAAAGATAATCATCAATCAAATATAAGTATATTATGTTTTGTCAAATGTTTTAAATTAAAAAATGTGGTAGAATAAGATGTTAAAACGGTAGAGAAAAAAGATATTTATGTACGAAGTCGACTAGGGTGGTTCTTTTGTTGTTGACCTTCGTGAATAGCAATAAATTAAGGTCAAAATGTCATTTTACACTTTCTATACAAAGGAGGGGTACGTTTCCTTAAGGACTCTGAAATGTTTGGGTTAATAAACGGTTTCCCAAAAAGACGTTGTTTTTCAGACAAGTGAATTTTCAGAACTGAACAAGAATTAATCAGCCAATTTGAGTTCGAGAATTTAAAGGATTTGGAACTAAAGCCATATTATAATTAGCTAATTTAAGATTTAAATCCACATAAGGTTATATTCTATATATTAAAAATAAAATATTTAAATCAGTCTTAAACACTTTTTTTAATCGTTCTCTATAAATCTAAATTGCATGGTGACATAAACGAAAAATCCTTTTAAAACTCTCCATGAATTTGCTCTTTTTTTTTGTCAAAGTCCCAGGACTTTTTGGTCGAGTTTAACAAAAGGACATGAATTTGTACAAAATATTTTGTACAACAGTTCCACGACCACCTTCTAAAGACAAAATCTACAAGGAAAATAATTCCTGCAGCTGGCTGTATACCACGTATCACAAAAAAAGAGGTTAATCTTTGTAATTTGGTATATTTAAAAACCCTTAAAAGGGCTACATCAAAAAACACGAACGTTTTCGGAATAACAATTCTATCATCAGGTTTAAAAAAAACACTAGGTTGACATGCCTGAGTCACCAAAAGTCCAGCTTAGAGTTATCAGCTGTAGTCCGTCTGAAGAGGTTTACTCTCCGGACATTGGAACTCATACAAACTCATGTTACCTGAAGCCAAATCTAACTTAATATCAAACATCACATATTATTATTTAAAACAACAGTATGTACAATCTTTTGTAACTACATTTATTTTAAAGGGTTTTTACCCAAATATTTTGGTGGCTCAGGCATGTCAACCTAGTGTTTTTTTAAACCTTATGATGGTATTGTCATTCCGAAAACGTTCGTGTTTTTGATGTAGCTCTTTTAAGGGTTTTTAAATATACCAAATTACAAAGATTAATCTCTCTTTTTTAGAGTAAAGACAAGTACCTTATATATCACCGAATAAACAATAAAAAAGAAGTTCGTAACGAAAGCTACTACTCAATGGCTGCGTGACTACATTATTACTGCACTTACATTAAGTGAAAATGTCTCTATTTTTTGCATGACGCACTATTCCTCCTATTTGTTTTACCTTCTGTTCACTTCTATGCTGTTGGTGCAGAAACTTGTATAAGCCTAGTGTTAAAGATATGACATTTTAGCTGCAAGGCTATGGAACTGTGTATCTTCTTAATGATAAGTAATACATCAATCACTACTCCCTACGTTCTGGTTATTAACTTTGCCGGCAATCTGATTTTACTAATGCATATGACGCTGCTCTTAAATCTTTTTATTTCTTTGACAGCGTTTCTTAATTTTCCTACCTGATATAGTGTTCGTTGATTCCATCGATAGTTTAATGAGTTTATCATTTTTGAAACAGTCACATAGTTCCCGCGCCAGGCCTTGATCTCAACCTTACGTAGCCAGTTGCGTATTTTTCTATATTAAGCCGAGATACATAAGGGTGCCGATAGCACAACATCTGAGAGTCATTTATTTTGTTTTACATGATAGGTTTCCTAAGACTAGTAATATAGTGGTTTCCTTTGTCCTTTGTTATAGAAAGTTTAAATTTTAACCTTTATATTATATTATTGAGTGGTATTATCACGTTAAATATCTAGTGACTCAATTATTGAAGATAGTATTTTTTATTATTGTAATAGAAGACGTAAAATGCAGAAAAAAGGAGGTATTGGCTTCATCCCTACATTGCCAACAATATAAATTGTTTTCCACTTTTTGCACTTTTTTTTATTAAATGACTTTTCTACTAATTTCGCCATTTTGCGTGTAAATTTTAAAAATATCACAACAAACTAGAAACTAGTCCCTAAGCAACCTGCACGTCCAGTCTGCTGTCGACTGATCACTGATGCATTAGAGACCGGTTACTAACTAGTAGCGCTGTGTGTGGATACTCCTTTAAATATACATGGACAGTAACTAATAAGCAACTGATTGGTAACTAAATTTACCAACTGGTTTCTTTTTAGAAGCTTCATATGCGGACGGCCTTAGACTCCGAGCGGGGCCGATTTTCGAGATTTTACCTCTCAGCCGTAATCTTTTTATATATATTTTAACTAACAATCTCTATTTTGACTATTATCAATATATTTTTCATATGTTTAAAATCATTTTTTTCTATTTAAAAGCTATTTTTTAAAAGTACCACCCGTGGTACATGCCGGCTGTAGTGACCAATCTTTAAGAAAAAACGTCGTGTACCACCGGTGGACACAATGTGAAGTCGTGGGTGTCATAGCATTTTATTGCATTTGTAATGGTTTTTTGTCTGTTATGTTTACGTGGTGAAGGTTATACATGTAACCTAAACATATACGCAGGCAAAAATGGTTCCAATATAATACCTGACAATGAGTTTGGACATTCCTACAATATTTGCATGGAATTACTTGAGGTGCGTTTGTATGAAGGAAGGATAATTTTTGATAATGATTATACTAGTGTAAATTTATGTAAACAGCTTCTTCTGTCTAAAATATTTGCAGACTCTTGGATGTAGCAAAAAAAATCTCAAAGCTATATTTAAAAAAAATTGAAGAAATGGCAAATATATGGAAAAGAAAATGATGAGGGCATAAGAGTTGCCAAATGAATGGACAAACGTCCTATATTAATAATTATTACAGTTCCCAGCCATACAGAATAACTCCAAACGACAGAAAAAAAAGACAAGTTGAAGGCATTCTAAAACCACTTGAGGTTATAGTGTATAATAATTCTTTAAGCAATAAGGCAAACAAAGTTGTGGACTTGTTTTATTTAATGTCTTTATATTATACTCCGTTAGGAAAAAGAATTAAGTGGTATGAGAAAGTGTTTTTTGAAATTTGTCTTGGCACATGCTAACAGTACTTAATACCTACAGGCGGCCCTAAACCGACTGCAATCTTAGTGCGTTATGTGGAAAATTGCCGCTCATCTGGATAAAACACAGACTATCATGTACAAAAGACGTGAAGGACTCCCAGACAAGGAATTATCTATCTTAAATACTCCGGTCGAATGGACACTCCGGTTAATCATTCAGGGCAAAATCGAAGGAAAACTTTGAGTTGGAAGAAAACAACTATCCTAGCTGCGTAACATTAGACAATGGACAGGTCGAACGGTCAATGAACTGTTTCATCTAGCTGCCGACCGAGAATCATTTCATCAGCTTGTCAATATGACGATAGCCAACGCTTGAATACAAGCACGGCACATAAAGAAGAAAAAGATCTCGGAGTAACATTAGATAGACGTCTCACCTTTACCGAGCACATCAATCAAACGATACACAAGGCAAAGATGATGAACGAATATGCATATGGGCTATTTGAAAACCATTCGAACCGTTTGCTAAGAGAACTGACAGACTACGATCCAAATCTAAGGACGGTACATAGACGGCCTAAACAACAGCTACGTATGGCAACCTTGATCAAACGCAAAGTAAAGATATTCGCATAGAGAACTCCAGTCGATAGCTTAAAAGTTTTGACAAAAAAAAACACAAAAAATCAAAAAACCAAAAAAACGAGCACATGCTCACAAAAAAAAAATACCCCAAACTTCCCATTTTTATTTTAATACGTCTTATTTTACTTATTTTTATTTTTTTACTAACCAGTTAAAACAAAAACGAAAAACCCAAAAACATATACACGGGATGTGTGAGATCATTATACATTTGGGAATGCACATCCCACCCACCCTTAAACACGACACTTAAACACGGGCTCGATGGCCAGACCCATCGATCGCTCAGCCGACAAGGAGACCAAAACTTGTTTTGCCAAATTGGCGACTGCCTGATCGAGCACACAACTTCCGAGCAGAGGGCCGGCAGCCTGCTGCCGACCGCCTAATCGGACACACATTTTTCCGGGATACAGAGCCCAACTCAAGCTACAATTTAACTCTGTAAAGTAAATAAGGAGAAAAGCTACATTAAGCTACCCCTACAGTCAGGTGGCCTAACCACAAGTCAAGAAAAACGAAGGGTGTTTTTTTTCCCAAAATCGCCCGACGTAATAGTTCATAGCCTCCTCTGCGTATGTCAGAAGTAGAGGAGGGGTGGTGGAAAAACCTGGGGGTCAGATAGATACCGGGCCAAAATGACTCCTTTGGAACGAGAACGGTTTGATCTTCGGACATAGCAGTGGTACACTCATGTTCCAAGGGGTTGGGATGAATTTATGTGTGTGTGTGTGTGTGTGTGTGTGAAAAAACCCATTTAAAGTCTCTTAAGGGCTTTAAGACTATAATGTACTATAATAATCTTCAGTAAATTAGAATTATTGATTTAAATTACAACTGCATTGTTGAACAGAAATTAAATAAATTATTATTTCTTTTTATTACAGACCTCTAAATTTACAGAAAATATTTACAATTGCCCATGGATTTACTGGAATACTGAAAATAGAAAAATGTTATTAATTATCATGATTAGCGGAAAAAAGGAATGGGATTTTACCTGCTATGATATTTTTAATTTTCTGATAAAATTTTTTGTGTCATAAAATTTGTTCTGAAGGACAGACTACTTTAGAAGTTGACAACCTTGCTTTATATTCGGTACTGTTTGTCTTCTACACTCCATTTTTCAGAAGGAACGGGCACTAGACTTTTATCCAATCAAATTCCTCCCTATCCCACATCTATCACCAACCCCCTGATAAACATGGCAATGTATTTGTCAAACCACCCCACTTATGATGTTAAATACAAAAACTTAAGTAGTACCCGAGATGGATAGAGATTTAATCTGAAAATCCAAACCGGTAATTTGGCTGCCTCATGGATTCTGGTGGAGGCAAATATTAAACCAGGTTAAACATCGGAACATACAATAATATATACATAAACGGTTATAAAAGGTCCAGTCACTCTAAGCAGATTGATCTAGTATTGAGAATTTAATACTCGGGGTTTCGGCAATCATTCTGGAGCCATTATCAATAGAGATGCGGTTGCGTTGGATTTCGGGGTCTCAATCTGCCTACTTCCCTTACTCGTGACGTACCAGTATCGTATTCTGTATAAATAGAAAAACCGTCAAACGGCGTCTCAATATATAGATATATTCAAAAGAATATAATATATCTGGTATTTAAAATAATAATATTGGCTTTTATATAATAGCTACAATCGTCAATACCAATAACCCAACTTGCCTAAAAGAAGTTGAAATATGTCAAACCAAACCTGCGAAGACAAGAAAAGAAGTAAAAAAAGAGCTAAATGTAGATTATTGTTTTTAATGTACATAAATGATATTTGCCAGTATTAGTCATTTGAAATAATTAGACATGTGATAGACATTGGCATGACAAGTGATAAATAACAAAACAATTATGAACATATTTATTTGTTGTATTTAAAGCATTCCCAATATAAAATAAAGCCAGTTTTAAACCTTTTGTTGACTAAGTAGAATTTATCTTGTTTTTCTAAATTTTAGGGCTTTAAGCAAGTCTACAGGTTCGTAACTACAGCAGCTAATTTAAGAAAAATGTAAGAAAAATACACAATAATAAATAATAAATTTCAATTAGGCTTACATAAGTATAGAATAGTTCATTTGATCTGAAAATCCACGCTTTTTTTCTTTGGCATCAAGGCAAATTCTAATTAGTGTAAGTTTGAAAATTTAAATGTAAGCACTTTAATGAATATAATAAATTGTATAGTAGATTTCGATTTGTTGTGTTATTGGTGTAATTAATATAAACTGATGTTACAGATTGTATCTCATTTCATCATCTCATCATCCCCTAAAATTGTTTCTAAAGATAATCCATAAGATAATTTACAAGCTACGTAAAAATTAAATTTCCATCAACAAGTTCGGGTTCATAAATACTGTTGGGACGAGAGGTTTTGGTCTCAAGACAAGTTCCAGAGATGCAGAAACGTCAACTGCGACGTATAAACTTTTCTGGTTGATTACTAGAAAACTTTTTGATCAAATTCAGCACGCCAAGATAATGCAAATACCACAAGAAACAGGAATTAACAACCAAGATCTAAACATTATTAGAAATCTTTATTGGAATCAGACCGCAAATGTCAGAGTTGAAGATTAACACATCGCATTTGTGTATATCATACGTAGAGTAAGGCAAGGCTGTATGTAGTGTAAAAAAAATGTGGTTCTATTTTAACAGAACTGATAGATTTAGAAACAATCCAAAACAAATGTTGAACACTTAAACAAATTAATCAATGATAACAGCTGAGAGATACCAAACTCTAGAATCTTTGAAACTGCCACAGGCCCAAAAAGGTTAACAAACAACGTAAAAATAACTCGCAGTCTTAATAAGTATTTTGTTGAAAGCATTAAAAGTATTGTTTACAGTATTGAAGATTCTAAAACATGGTGTAACAAAAACAATAACCCATTTTTAAATTTTTAAGAATTTCAAGAGCTTTAAATTGTTGGCAATTTAGATAATAAATTCTCATTAAAACATTACATTTTAGAACAGTAATGAAAATTTTTTAAACCATTAACCATAACACGTTATGCTTAATTTAATTAATATATCTCTTAGTACGGGTAGAACTCCTAACGTATTTAAAATATCGTCGGTCGGAAGTTGATTGAACTAGCTATTTCAAGTTTATTAACGGAAAATGTAGAGGACAATCATGGACATGGTAAGTTTTTTTTATAAAAATAATTCTATGATCATACCTATTTTAATTTTAACAGTACCCGAAGTTAATATTTTTAAAGCAGATGGTCCAATGTTTTAATAAGTAACTATTCGGTACTGCTAATACTTAAGTAGGTACATTTTAAATTTTTTTTGCATTAAAATGTAAGTATGTATATTGTTACTAAAATGATAATAAACGATTTTTATCTTTTCGATTAGGGGGTCAGTCTGTTGTGGACATGGACTATGAAAGAAGCCCGTCTTCCAGTATGAGACGACATAATACTGATACCTCTTTTACTGTTTCTCAAGTGGCGCCTATATTAAGTAAGAACTTTTTTGTATGTTCTCTACATTTTTTATGCCATACATTCTTTTATTTTTGCGTTATAAACCTTATTTAGTTGTGAGTGACGAAGTAGACAAAATATTATCATCAGATGGAAAAAATTACATTAATTTAGATAATTTGGCGCTACATGAGGATGAGAATATAGTTTATGAAGACTTGCGGCCTTTAACTATGACATCCAAAATTCCTATTGCTACAGACCAGGTGGAACCTCTAATAAGTAAGAAT
Organism: Diabrotica balteata; assembly: GCA_918026665.1. Classification (NCBI taxonomy): domain Eukaryota; kingdom Metazoa; phylum Arthropoda; class Insecta; order Coleoptera; family Chrysomelidae; genus Diabrotica; species Diabrotica balteata. Next base: position 74,463,862 of record OU898276.1, on the reverse strand, counting down.
GAATCTGTATTTCGTTTTTTGAGTCACGGGCGGAATTGAATACTTTCAAGAATCTCAATATGTGATTATTGTACTCGAGGACTTCAAAGAATTGAAAACTTTTTCGATTATCGGGTGTTGATTTAAAATAAAAACTGTTTTAAATTCATCAATTCCTGATTTGTTTAATGTTTATATTCGTTAATGACTTCACGAAACACTCGTAACGAAACTCGAAACACACGTAAACACTCACGAAATTTTACAGAAATGTGATAGCCTGAATTAGCCGTTTTTATTGTCTTGAGAATCAGCACGTTTTCTTTGGTGAATGGGGAATCCGATTAAACATAAATATTATTTAGTATCACTTGTACAGCAGATAGTAAAAATTGTCGTTTTGTAGTTGTTTGTACCCGAAATTTTCATTACGTTAGTTTATTTATTTGACCTCTAAAAATATGTTTGTTTACAAAATTACCATAGTAAAATTGCAACCGCTTACTCAGCTAGTATTCGAATATTTCCGTTAACCGGTATTAATATTCTAGAATGCCATTTCAGCTACCTCAAAATCACGTTCCCCAAAAGCATATTCCTATAAGTAAGCCATCCTATAATTATCCGCAAATACCCTTTCAGGAAAGGTCAAATGAAATTCAAAAAACATCTGTTCCTACACCCAGACCATGCTCGACAACACCAAGTACCAACCATATTGTCAAATGACGAATCAGACAGTTAGATGAGCGATTACTTAATATTCGACTGAATATTCGAATGTTAAGTATGTCTTGTCATTTCTTTTGTATCATCATCATCATCATCATCAACTTATATTGTATTATATTGTATTATTATTATTATTGTATTATATTTTACAATAAGATATTGTTCAGAAACTATTATCTTGTAGTATGTTAACATTATTTTTCTATACTAAATAAAACTAAATTACAATTTTAGTTAAAAATATCTAATATTTGACGTTTTAATTTTCAGGATGAAGATCGTAATTAAAACAAATTAAAATGCGTTATTTTTGTTTCGGTACTTGAAAATAAAAAAAAAATTAATATCTGCTATTTTAATTTTCAAATAGAAGATTTTTTTATATTTTCAAGCAACAAATCAAACATAATGTATTTTAATTTGTGTTTTAAGAATGATTTTTATCCTGGAAATCTAAACGTCAAATATTAGACATCTTTAACTACAATTGCAACCCCCTCTGTGGCTCAGTGGTAAGAGCGCCTGCCTTTAAACCTAAAGGTCGTGAGTTCGAATCCCACCTGGGTGGAAATTTTCGTTTATTAAAAAAAATTAATAAATGAAAATAATTTCTATCCTTGTGTGATCGGTACACACCGGAGGGACCGCAGACGTTCGGATACAATTAGCGTCTCTTAGCAAAGACAATGACGTCGACTTTGCTAAGTATCAAGACAATTACTCTACACACACACACACACACACACACACACACACACACACACACACACACACACACTACACCTCAAATTGTAAGATTGGCGAATGGATTTAGTGTCCGCAGTCATTAAAACACAAACAACAACAACAACTACAATTGTAGTTTACTCCCGTACAATATAGCAATTAATGTTAACATAACACGAGATAATAATTTCTAAACAATATATTTTTTTATAGCTATATAAAAGTTATTTTTAACTAAAATTGTGGTTTATTCCCATTTAATTTGTAATTAATATATTAGTATACGTAATAGATGTAGTTATGTTAAGAATATAGTTAATAAGTAATATAATATGCTTGTATATATGTATCTAATATTAGAAATAAATTATATATTAATAAAGTGTTTTTTGTTTATCCACATTTTTTATATGTAAACATACTGATGATTTAAGATTGAACAAAGCTGACCATATTCAATTCAGTATCTTCTTAATTTTTCGAAACTCCTTATACCCTTCATTCTTCGTTTTTATTCTCTATCGATTTCTTTCGGTCTTTCCAAGATTCTTTTATTTATTTATGTCTATGATGTATTTATTTATCTTTGTCTATGTTGTGACGTTTTGTCCTGTACTAACCCTATATCTATGATTTGGTCTATCTATTTTTCCGTAGTCTTCACTTTCTTCTTTTAACATATCTTTTCGATTCTATTACCTACTTTGTTATTCTTCTTTGACCAATTCTATTGATGGATCCTTATCACTGTAGTTTTAGCGATGGCTTTTTTTAGGTCACCTAAACATTTGCTGTTTAGCGAATTGTCTATTGTTATGTTGTTCGCCCATGTTTTAGTTAATTTTTTAGTAAACTACATTTTTACATGCAAATATAAACATAGTATTTATTTAGAATTGAAAAACGCTGAGCAAACCTAGCACATTTAATTCAGGATTAAATTTTAAAACATTGTAAACAAACCTACCTTAAAGTCACTACCAGTTTTTCTTCAGGTGGAATACATTTCCTCATTTTTGTATCAATACCACATATGTCTTCTTTAATATACTCAAAGAACTCAAAAAATGACGATTTTGACATGCGAAAATAACGAAAAAATTTTAGTTCGTCGGCACAAAGTTCAGGAAATAACGTATAATGCAACCCTTTTTCTTCTCTGGAAGCTAACATTGTATTTATATGAATTTTCCGATTCCTTCTCACTCTCCTTTTCTTTTTAATAAAAGGGCAAGAAGAAGCAACGACTCGTTTGATGTCATAATCTCAACTAAACAACATTCTCCTAGAATTCACAAGTGCATTTATTTTTGCTGGTGGCAATTACCGGCCACCAGTTACCCATAATTTTTTGCGCTTTAATTTGGTGGCGCCACTAGTTGCGCCACCAGTTGCGCCACCTGTTGCCTAGTCTAATACCGGCCTAAAAGAACTTTCAGGAATCGAATACTCGTCGACTCTTGGTAATCGAAAACCCCATCACGTTTTTTACTAATTATTAGGTAACATGTTCCAGGGCTTCTAAATTAAGAATATTTTTTAACTTTCAGGAAATGAATTGGTTCAATCACAGCCTGTAACAGAAACAGAAAATGATATTAACTTAGCTAACGTAGAACTACAAGATGGAAATGTTTCTGAATCTGAAAAAGTGTCTACTACCTGGAATAAAACTAAAAAGAGAAAGAGAGAGCCAGAAAAGTGGATTAAGAATGTGAAAAAACAAATAAAGAATAGTGGTAAAGCCTACCAAACCGTAAAAGGACGTACAGTACCAGCTAAGAAACCAAAACCACCATGTACGAACTGTCGACTAAAATGCGCAGAGAAGATAAATGAAGAGAGTAGATTGAAACTATTTGAAGACTTTTGGAATATCGGTGACCTCACCAAACAGCGCTACTACATGAAAACTTGCATGGGAATGGTTAAGCCGAAATATTCATTGCACAATGCGAATTGTACTCGATCATTGAATGTGTCATATCATTTTACAATACATGCAGAGAAAATTCGAGTATGTAAACGATTCTACACAGCAACGTTGGATATAGGACATTCGTTTTTATCTACAGTTAATAAGTTATCCAATTCGAGTGGGATAATACCGGAGGACCGTAGAGGACATCACGGTAATACTGGTAGGTGTCTATCAGACGATGTTAAAGATATTGTCCGAGAACACATAAATTCTTACCCTAGAAAAGAGTCACATTATTGTCGAGCATCTTTAAGTAAGGAATATCTAGACGGTGATTTAAATTTTGCTTTGATGTACCGCCAATATAAGGAATGGTGTCATCAAAATAACAAATTTAAAGTCAAACAAGGAACTTACGAACACATGTTTCGTTTGCGTTTCATAAGCCAAAGAAAGACCAATGCTCTTTGTGTTTGTGCTATCAAAATGCTACAGGTGATGATAAGTTACAGTTGATGTGTGCCTATGAACAGCATTTGAAGGAAAGAGATTTGTGCCCAGAAGAAAAAAGAGCTGACATAGCATCATGCAAAAATGATGAAAGTAAAATAATATGCTGTTATGACATGCAAGCTGTCCTGCAAACACCCTCCGGAAATGATTCTCTTTTTTTCTATAAAAGAAGGTTAAATGTATACAACGGCACCGTCTATGATGTTATGTCAAAAACTGCTAACTGCTACTTATGGAATGAGTCGTTAGGGGGTAAAGGTTGCGATGAAGTCGGTACATGTATTTATTTATTTTTAAAAGATAATTGTGTAGGAAAACATGTTATATTTTATACGGATAACTGTTCAGCTCAGAACAAAAATAAATACTTACTAAGTCTTTATCACTATGCTATTCAAATTTTAAAAGTTAAATCAATTACGCACAAGTACTTAGTAGTTGGACATACCCAAAATGAAGGGGACAGCGTCCATAGTACAATCGAACGAGAAAAATCAAGTATATTAAAAAATGGTTCCATTTTCATTCCATCACAATGGATATCGTTAATTCAATGTGCCAAAAAGACTGGACTTCCATACAGAGTACTAGAATTAGACTTCACAGCTATTTTAAATCTAAAAGATCTAGTAACACAGTTTGGTAAAAACTTTACAGAAAATACTGATGGTAATCGTGTTGTATGGAATGATATACGAAAAATTTTTATGCAAGCTACTTCTCCATACCAAATTTGCTATAGCAACTTTTATGATCCGGAAGCTACGATGAAATTCATTAATGTACGCCATTGGACAAGGGGCAAAAGTGCAGCTAATGACGTAGAACAAACCTTCGAAAAAAATATCAGGTACGACCAAAGATATCGAGTTTAAAGAAAAGGGACTTACTGTCCTTATGTGACTCGAATGTAATTCCGAAGGTATACCGCGAGTATTACGCTGGGTTACCAGCCACAGAAAATCATGCTGAGCATGAAGAACAATGTGAGAACAATTAATTATTATTATAAAATATTTTTGATTTTCCTACATTTTTTTAATTTTATTTTTTCATTTAATTTTCGATTTGTGTACTTGAGAATAAACGTTGAATTCAAATTTGTTGTCATTTATTTATTTCATTAACAGAACATTTAGAAATATACCATTAGATCCTTTACTTGCAATAGTTTTCTAATACATACTCCTAATTCATTACTAGAAGATTTCACAAAATTATTTATTATTAAAAAAATAACAGGATTTTAAATTTTTTAACAATTCCTCATTAAACTGTAACCCCTGTTTAATACATTGGCGTAATAGTCTTGAAAATCAGAGAAAACTGTTTTGATTAAATTAGCATTTCAAATGCTCTTCAAACTTTAACTTGCATTTTCCAACAATAGGTAACATAATTTGAAATGTTCCAATAATGAATCCGACCGACGATATGTTCTGTCACCCCTATACAAAAATACCCAATAATATCAAAGCTGACGAATTTTAACTAATCAATACTTTAACTCCTATAGAAAAACTATTAGAAATTGCTGTTTATGAACAATTATATTATTGGAACATATAAAAAAAATAAAATTTTAATTAATATTCAGCTAGTTATTCGAAAACCATTATCTTGTGAATAAGCGTTACAAGGTACATTATTAGGAACCGCAGGCTGCCTAATGAAACAATGTGGAGAAATAAAATATCGGGAAAGAAACAAAAGGCGGAATATACAAAACAGTCATCAGACTAATAATGACATACGCGGCAGAAACAAGACCAGACATAGAAAGGACAAAAATTATGTTGATAAAAAACAGCAGAGATGAAAATACTTAGAAAAATTGATGGTAAGACACTATGGGAGAGAACCAGAAGTACAGATATACTACGTAGATGCAAGATGAAGAACATCAAGAACTGGATAAGAAATAAAAAAGCAGAATGAAACGATCATATAAGCTGAATGACAACAAATAGAGTAGTAAAGACAACAAGAGACGGTTGCCCCATAGAAAGACGATTAGTAGGAAGACCATGAAAAGATGCAATGGCAATTTACTGTTGGCACATTAAAAAACAAATAGAGGTATGTCTACATAAAAAGAAGAAAAAGAAGAAAAGAACAATCTTCGTATATTTTAGCATTAATTCCAACATTTTGGGCTAAAAATGGATAGTGCTTTAGAGACGAACCATTGATAGAGCGCCATTTTAACGTAGAAATGTAAGTATTTCCCACGTCTTCATCACTTTAATTATTATTATCGTACCTATCCACGGAGTGCTTTAAATAACATATTACATCTTCATGTGCACTAGTTGAAGCACCATCGTCTCGAACCTGCTGTATTATACCTTTTTTTGTGCACTGCTTCAGTCTCCATTATCTTTAACTTAATTATTTTTTTTACAAGATTCACTTCTAAATGTTTCTTAGGGTGGATAAAATTACTCTTATAACCACTGTCTGACTCAGAACAACCATTCGGTGTATAGACATTGGATAAATACACATCATCAAAATCACCAACTATACTGTCTTCGTCAAATGCATACTACAACTGCATAATGCATACTACAGAGGTGCGTACGAATAACATAAAATCTAGAATATGATTTATGCAAGTTTTTACTTGTTAAACATTCGTCACAGCTATTGTGTGGTGGTCCTAGGATGCAGTACCTCAGAAAATAAAAAAAACGGGTGTCGCAGTTCAGTGGGACTGCCGGTAGATGTTATACTTCTACACACGCGTTCGCAGTTAAAAATTTATATGGGACTCAATCTGCACAATCATTACATATGTAATACTATAGGTAAGAGAGAGCAGAAGAGAAAAATAATTAGTTATATAAGTATATGGTGCATCGTTTGCTGTATATAAACATTTGACCTGTATTAGGAGTATAGTAAATGAAGGATTGTATCAATATTTTAATGAAAATAAATGTTTTTATTTTCATATATGTATAAAAGGAGTTGAATGCAAAAAAAAATTTACACATACTCTGCAGTAAAGTTCATTGTTTATTTTGTTATTGCTATAAACATTACAATACAATAAATACTCTGAAACATAATACAATATATTAATACAATTTAAATTAAAATGAAATATTCATAAGTATTTAAAATTGCCATATACATAACTTACTTTACGAAGATAAAAATTAAAAACCAACAACTCGGATATAACTATACTCGGATATAACTCGGATATACTGTTATTTTAAAATTTAGCATTTTGCGTATATTACATATATTTATTAAGATTAACGTGAGGTTTTTAAATATTTAAAAAAAAAAGGAAATTCTTAATTGGGATTCGAACTTACAAACACCAGCGTATGAACCAAACATGTAAAGGATTTGCCAATTAGACAAGACACTAGCGGATTTTAAAATTGAAAGTTCTCGCTCAAACAGTGATTATTTTGAAATACAAAAGCCTAAAATAATTATAAACGTTTAATATATAATACAAAACATATCACATAAATAATAATATTAATACGTATTATATTATATAATAATATTATATATATATATATATATATATATATATATATATATATATATATATAACTTTGTTTAGACCAAGACTTTTTTGTTTTTAACAACAAATATTATAGACAACCTGATGGCTTAGCCATGGGCAGCTGTCTCTCCCCCCTATTAGCTGATGTATTTATGGATCATTTAGAATCCACACAGATTATGACAAATCCTGAAATACTCCATTTCCATTTCCAGCTGAACTATTACTTTCTAAAATTAATCAAATTCACCCCAATATCAAGTTCACCATGGAACTAGAATCTTCCAAGTCAATTAATTTTCTTGATCTCACCATTACCAGATTAAATGACCACTTCGATTTCAGTATCTTTAGGAAACCTACACAGACTGACCATGTAATACCCTTCTCATCCAATCACCCCATGTCTCACAAATATGCTGCTTTTCACAGTTACATCCATCGCCTGGAAACCGTTCCACTTTCTCATTCAAACTACACAAAAGAACTAAACATCATCAGACAAATAGCAGTCAACAACGGTTATGATCATAACATCATCAATAAACTCATTTATAGAAAACGTCGTAGGAACTTGCAGGAGACTGCGTTCCGCAGGGATCCTACCACCAAACCCAATTATGTTTCATTTCCTTATCACCATGAGAGTCTTTCTGGAGATATTAGAAATCTAATTAAACGTTCGGTTGAAAATATTCATGTTTCATTTAAAGTACCTAATAACTTGGGTCAGTACATATCCAATTCCAAAGACCCCATCAACTATATGAACCGTAGTGGTGTGCATAGATTAAAATGTTCTGATTGTGATGCTACCTACATAGGAAGAACATGTAGATCATTGTTTTCACGTTCTTTAGAGCACACAAAAAGAGAAAATACTTCCACTTTCTCTCAACACCTTAAAGAACACAACCACACTCTCAATATCCCAGAAGACGTCTCACTTATTCACAACATCCCACAAAAAAACTTTCTCAAATTAGACCTATATGAAGACCTAGAAATCATTAAAGAAAAACAGAGAAGTCCAAATTGTGTCAATCGCCATGTTTCATTTAATCGAGACTTTCTTCCGCTCCACCGTCAATTATTCTCATAGGTAACTTATTATCAAACTTACTTCTTCATTATTATTTAAATTCTCATCCTTATCTTATCACCTACTAATCATCCTTAGCCCCCTCAAACTTTGTTCAATATATCCAACTCCTCACTTCTTTCTCTTCTTTCCTCACTTCTGTCTAGGCATCCAAACGTCAAATCTGACCTAATACCCAATATTCTCCATGCTCCTTCCCATCAAAATAATTTCAGAGCAGTTCATGCCACATTCTCTCCAAAAACAATTTTCATTAATATACACCATCACCCACTCAATCACATATCTTCACCTTTTCATACTGCGTTTTTCATTATCATTTATAACTTCTTTTCACTCATCCAATTTCCCTCAGGGTTTGGTTTTCGGGTCTCTGTGGTCCTCAGTCTTTTGTAGTTTTCCCATTCATCTTCACAATAACATTTAAACATCACACATCTTTAGTAAACTTGACAGATCCACCTTAAACAGAATTACTCTTACATTTCCACATATTGTCACAATACACTTCATAAGCCTGTTAACTTTTCACCTACCTACACTCTAACTTATAACTCATCCTTTTTACTTTTATATTTCTTAGGTACCAAATGTTTCTTTTAACATATAGGGCCTTTTGTTTTCTTGAGTTATAACTCGAGCAATGAAGGAACAATATCACACCTAACCATCTTTCAGCCATCAAATTTCTTTCAGTCTGGCATACTTGCCCACACACATAAACAACCTACCATCTTTACTTTACACACATAACCAGTAATTCATGTTTACTTACTTATAACTTAAAAATCTATTTTATTTATCTTTACTAGGTACCAAATGTAGTTTTTTGACATAAAGGGCCTTCCATACTTAAGTTTTAAGTTGAGTACTACATGAACACCATATTATGATCACATTCTTGTCATATTTACATTTCAGCTCAATAACAGATCTAAACACACCTCCACCTATTACATCAATACTCAATAATATATCTTTTAGGACCCATCTTCCCACATGTGTCATTTTACCATTTTCTAGGTACCAAATGTCTCACAACATACAGGGCCTTTTGACAAAATCTCTAGCTTAAAATAAATATATCCTTACACATGTATAGTTGGTTGCCTATCAATCCCACAAAATTTCATAAATTCTGGTTGACATACATTAATTTTTTAAAAAACCAATTTTCAATGTTACAAATATACCTATCTGATTAATTTACAATACAGATTACAATATTGATGGTTGATACTGTTACATTATTATAATTTTAACTTTTTTAATTTTAAATAAGGCTGACATCTGTCAATTTTAGACAACTACCGTGAGTTACACTGACTTCTCTGACACAACATCCGTCCTAACTTGTCAACAATGTCATTATGATCAGTTGTTATCAACAGGTTCTCGTAGGCACTTCGTCTCAGGACCATTTTACTCATGTAGAGTCATACGCCGCCATGTTACCTATCCAACGGTAACTTAACCATCACAACTTAGAAACACTAATGATGTAAAACAATTTCAAATTTATAACATTTAAAGGGTTTTTACCCATATATTTTGGTGGCTACTAGCATGTACAACCGTAAGTATTAACCACATTTTGCTCTAACCTTTGTCAACATTTTCATTTAACGTTCTTTTTAACTAAAGTGGTTATATACTTTCAGGTTTGCACTGATGATGGATTGTTTAATCCGAAAACGTTTTGCAATGTGTTTGTGATAGCCCGTTTGAGGCAATTTTATATACCTTTTATAAAGGATTTTAACAAAATTTTTTTGGTATATCGCTTAGTTCACGTGTATATATTATAGGGGTCGTTCAGATCTTTTTCACTGTATATTGGAACCATATGTATATCGGTTTAAGTAAGCTCTGATAGTTTGGCAACTCTGCTATAAGATGTATAATTCTCGCGTAAAGTCTGGACGGTTTATATGGACTCCTTAGTTTTGTTATCATTCATACGCATTACAGTGTGTAACAGATATGTATACTATTAACTACCTGTTTTTGGTAGGTACGAGTTCTCTAAAAATAGCTGTATAGATACAAAAGGATTTCATTAGCAAATTGGATTTTGTTTCATATGCGGAAATTTCCTAATGTATTTTGTTAACGTGAATATGTCTTCATAAGTTTTATTTAAGAATCCGATTAATAAGAACTTCTTTTATTTCATCCATTGTTTTATGATATCTTGTATACAGCTTTTTTATTATTTTATTTCCGGTTTTATCTATGTACTACATATAAGTTTGGATAGAAGGTTATCTCAAAATAAATATTTAAGTGCTAAAATAGATATTTTTGTGTAAAAATGGGTAGTAGTGCACAAAAAAAGAAAGAATTTATCTAACAAGCATTATACCACTTCTCCAATATTACATACTTCTGAATGTTTTATTTTCTATTTAGGGGTAATATGTTATCAATATAAGTGGAGTTAGTTTCAAATTTGCAACGATCTTTATAAGTAAAAGCTTACTGGCCATACTTAACATGTTTAGTTCAAATAAATAAACCTTGTCCTTCAGAAAAGAGCGATTTGAATAGAAAAGTCAACTAAGAAAGTGTGATCTTATACCACCCCACATTCACACAGGTTAACCGGTGTTTGCAGGCAAGAGTCCTCAAGGCAAATTTAAGGAAGATAACAACCATAAAGAAGTTCCTTTCGAGGTTTCAGATGGCGAGGAGCAGCTTATATTTTTTTTGTATATCTTGCAGATGTGATGATCTGATGACTGACTAATTTATAGCTAAATATACTTACGTGTTAAGTATGTGTTTTTGTCACCCATACTAGCAAGGTATATTCGGCAGCATAAGCATAGAGTTTACGTTTTAAGGGTGGAAGAATGTGCTTCCTATTTTGAGCTGACAAGTTTGCGGAGAATATTATTTTTCTGGTTATAGGTTGCCATTTGGTTTTAAACAAAGTTCTGTGATAGGAACTATCTTCAAGGTATTTATAGCAAGTCCAGAGTTTAAGGATTTCATGACACTATTGGTTCAGGTATATCTTCAGATTTGCGAAAGCAAATGTCTCTATTAGGGACATTTCCGGGGTTTGGCTTAAAATTGATTTATAATCTATTTTTATTATTTCTAATCCTATTCCTATTACTACTTAAAACTAAACATTTGTCATCATTGTCCGGTTTATTTAGTAATTCTTCTTTCTCTACTCGTTGCTTGGCCTCTCCTTGGTTCTTTTTATATTGCTCTGGTAGTTTTTTGAACACGCTATTTCCAACACCTATTCTTCTTTATAGCACCATCTCCATTCCTTGCCGTCCACTGTGATTTTATTGTATCCTATTTTGACCATTTTTCCATTTTCCCTCATTTCTCTTGCTTTATTTCTTAAAGCTTTCATTTTCTCTCTCTCTCCTTTTGTGAGATCCTCTGTAATCCATATTTTTTCGATCTTCACATTTTTAAGTTTGTATTTGTTTCTTAAGATTGTTGTTTTTTCTTCTTCGCTTTCAAGTTCAATTAAGCATGTTTTTGTTCCTATTTTTTGTGCTCTTTTAATATGGGTTTTGACTCCAAGATGATTTTCTAATATAGTAGTCATTCCCCCTTTCAATGTTTTTGGGTCTTCAGAGTCTATTTTTGATCCACTGATGGTTATATTTTTTTTTCTTTGTCTAACCTTTCTAATGAGCGTTTTAGATCATTTAATTCTTCCGTTATTTTTTTGTTATCGGTTTTGGTTAGTTCGTTTTCTCTTTTCAGTTCTTCTTTCTCTTTTGTCCATTCTTCCTTCACCCTTTCTATTTCCAGTTTTATGCTTTTTATTTCTTCGTTATTTTGTTTTATCTCTTCTTTAACTTTATTTATATATCTTCTCATCTCCTTATTTTCTTCCTTCATTTCTGTTTTCAGCTCTTTTATTTCCGTTTTAATCTCCTTATTTATTTCTTCTAGTAGTTTCTTTAGTTCTTCCATTTCGCGATTTTTTATGTTATCCTTTGGAGATGTTCTTAACGTGGCTTTGCTTCTTTTGAAGGCTTCCTCGTCGTCGAATGAGTTATCGTGTTCTGGCTTATTTCTTTTGCTGTTCATTCGATTTAGTTATTGTATTACATTTACTTTTAATTTATTATTTTAATTTAATTTAATTCCAATCCCAACTTTAATCAAATCTATTTTAAGGCCAGATCTGGATTTTTGTAATAAAATTATGTGGCTTTTATTTTGATCATTAATTTCTTGTCAGCACTAATTACTTTCTTATCTGCCAAAAAAAAAACAAAAACAAAAAACGCTTAGGAATGCCTAAGCAGGTCGACCCTTCGAACATTCGCCAAAACCACTTTTTTAATCTTTCACTCAATTATTCATTTACTTAAGACTTGTTAAAATTATTAAAATAGTTCTATCTTACTTGTCTGATGCTATTTTCTTTATTAACTACTATCACCTGTATGCCCTTAACTTTTGATACTTATTTTTGAACACGGTTGAATTTTCTAACTTGTAATTCCCGAATAATTTTAAGTTTATTACGAAGCGAAATGAAATGAACCTACTGTTGTCACTTGCAGGACCGTTTCAAATAGTCAAAAGTTAATAAACAGCCTACTAAAATAGAAATATCGCCTATTTAAGACGTAATGTATTACCCGCCCAATGTGCAAAGCACTCCTGCTAATGATATAGATCTCGTAAGAATTTCTCTCATCCGCAAACATCTTCAATAAAGTGAAGAGAGCACGAAAAATTTTTCACTTAAAATCAACGAAATGAAAACCAGATAGAAGCGAATCAACAAAAGAGACCAATTCAATAAATCTAGATAAAATATTAAAGTTAACAATCACAATTTCCAAAATATGGAACACTTTAAATATCTTATAAGATAAATTATCACGGTTAATAATAATACCACTAAAAAATACAGAGAATAATTCAAACTTTAGACCTATTTTAATACATGGATGCGAATCATGGACAATGAGTAAAACAAGTAAGGAAGAATTACGAATATTTGAAAGAAAAATAATAAACATTTTTTAACCTCATTATCATATCGCTACAAATCTGCATAGAATAAGAACACATACTAAATAAAGAAAGCTCTTATAACGATATTGTTCCGGAAAATAAATCCCTTAAGGTAGATCGGACACATGCATAGACGCCAAGATGTCAAACTTATAAAACTGGTATGGAAGGAAGTTAGCACAGAAAATGATATCTAAAAAAAAATAACATTTCAGTTGATTACAGATTCGTGGAAAATCGATCAACTTGGAGAAAATTTGTAGTTAGCGAAGACCTACCCAGTGTTGTAGCGCTACGTTATGATAATGATAAAGACAAAGGAGAAACAGTGACAAAAAGCAACAAACATGGACTAATGGAGTGAAGCTGCTTTAAAATCTTGGTTGGAGAGGATTAAAATGAAAGTATAAGAAATACAATGTACTTTCTTAGCAGTGTACTTTTACCTCTTTCAATAAAGTATGTTTATATGGACTTCTTATTTTTGTTATCATTCATACGCATTACAGTATGTAACAGATATGTATACTAATAACTACCTGTTTTGGGTAGGTACGTGCTTCTCTAAAAATAGCTTTATAGATACAAAAGGATTTCATTACCAAATTGGATTTTGTTTCATATGCGGAAATTTCCTAATGTATTTTGTTAACGTGAGTATGTCTTTATACGTTTTATTTAAGAACCCTCTTAATAAAAACTGCTTTTATTTCATCTCTTGTTTTATGATATCTTGTATACAGCTTTTTTATTATTTTATTTCTAGTTGTATCTGTGTATTACATATAATTCTGGATAGACGGTTATCTCGAAATATACTGCTAAAATAGATATTTTTGTGTAAAAATGGGTAGTAGTGCACTAAAAAGGGAAGAATGCTTAATTTATCTAACAAGAATTATATCACTTCACGATCATTACATATTTCTGAATATTTTATCTAGTATTAAGGGGTAATATGTAATCAATATAAGTGGAGGTAGTGTCAAATTTGCAATGATCTTTACTTTATAAGTAATAGCTTACTGACTGTACTTCACATGTTTAGTTCAAATAAATTAACCTTTTCCTTCAGAAAAGACCGATTTGGATGATAAAGTCAACTAAGAAAGTGTGATGAATCTTGTACCACCCCACATTCACATAGGTTAACCGGAGTCCTCCTGGCAGATTTAAGGAAGATAACTACCATCAGGAAGTTTCTTTCGAGGGTTCAGATGTCGAGGAGCAGCTTACTTTTTTTTGTATATTCTGCAGATGTGTTGATCTGGCCAGTTTTTTCTTGGATTGTAGTCATAAAATGGGCTGGTATGCGTAGAGTTAATGTTACGAATCTAGACTTTGTTTCTTTCGTTCTCTAGCTACTTATCTTCGGATATTAGGTGGACTGATACCTACGATATTGTAGAGCTTATGTATGGATGTGAGTCTTAATATTGGTACTCTGAATTTGACTGACTAATTTATAGCTAAATCTACGTATTATGTGTTGATGTCACCCATACTAGCAAGGTATATTCGGCAGAAGCATAGAGTTCAAGTCTACGTTTTAAGGGTGGAAGAATGTGCTCCCTATTTTTAGCTGACAAGTTTGCGGAGAATATTATTTTTTTGGTTCTCACTTCATTTTTATAGTAGTATTAGGTTTTCATTTAGTTTTAAACAAAGTTCTGTGAATAATAAAGTGTGATAGAAACTATCTTCAAGGTATTTGTAGCAAGTGCAGAGTTTAAGGATTTGTTGACACTATTGGTTCAGGTATATGTTCAGATTTGTGAAAGCGTCTTTGTTAGGAACGTTGAAGAAGCATACCTAACTTTTTCCGGGGTGTGGCTTAAAATTGATTCAGATTCTATTTTTATTTTGTTTAAGGTATTATTTAGATTTTTCTCTACTTTAGCAACAAAAGTTTTTGGTTATGCAACAATAGATGTATCGTCTACATAATAAAAGTCCTACTATTTACCGGTATGGGTTGTGTAAATGTTATACAGCGTAGGTGCGGTTACGGTACCCCAAAGAAGACCGTTCTTCTACGTTCTCCATCTGCTATTCTTACCATTGAGTGATACGAAAAATCTTATGTTGTGTAGGCATACACGGATAATACAAGTGAGTTTATTACCTAAGGGGATATCACATAGATTTTGAAAAAACGCGCTCTAATTGAAGGTGTCGTAAGCGGCATTGAGATTGACAAATACGACTCCTCATACCTGATATTTTTCATACCCGTCTTCGCTGTGTTAGGCAAGATTTAGTATTTGTGATGTACAAGATCTTCCCTGTCATATATAGCCACTTTTGTCTTTTAATTTGAGTTCTTCTATTATCGGTTTATATTAAGGATCATGTGCAGATTTATTTTGTATAGCTGACAAAATAAATAGATATATTGGTCGATAGCTTTTGTGGTCGTTGGAGTTTTTGCCAGGTTAAAGCATAGTGATAACTTTGTCTTTGCTTTGCTTGTCTACAGACTTTAGATATTAGCCATTGTAGTATTTTCGGTCAAAATTTTATAATTAGTTTTGTGCTCAGATCCTCAATCGGGAGCCGTAATATGGTTTATTTTATACGTGGATAGTGGATCCAAGCTCAACATAGTTAAATGGTTCCCGCAGTGACTAGTTTGAGTCCTCTCTCATTTTAAGTTTTTCTTTGCTTCTTTGCCGGCACTTATTATGTAATCTTCTGCGATCAGTTTTATACCAAATACCCTAGGTTTGGCCCTGTATGTGCTTACTGCACTAGAAATACGTCACATTTGTGTTAAGCGTTTATGTCTGATAAGCTTAAGTAAAGTAGAGGGTATGTATAATACCCAGTTAAGTGACAATCATATTATTCATGTTAATGTAAAGTTAATATACTTTTTGCTTATATAATTACTCAATATAGTATTTGCTTTATTTATTACACCTTCCATCAGGCTTACGAATTGTCTTTATCTCTAGATACAGTTTACTTTATCTCTATAGAATAGTTGGTCCTAAAAAGGACCGATTTGACAAAACTCATATTGGACGAGTGATTGAAGAGTTAACCAATTAATTAATTATTCATTACCCAAGGTACGCCCGATTGCGGTGGTCTTATTAGTACTTAAATTTTCGTGAAGGCTTCTACGTTGAACTCCATAAAAAATGACAAAGTATTTACTTTATATAGACTCTTTGTAAAAAGTAAATGAGTTTGTAAAATCGGTCACAACTCATATATGGATAATAAGGAAACAAACAGGTTAAAATAGGTGTACAAAATTTTAACTACATATATATCGGCGCCATTGTTGAGGAGATGAGTTTATCCCAGAGATCAAAGATTACATTCTTTTACATGGATATTCTAGGTTCTATTTACTTATTTTCATTACTAAAAAGTATATTTATAATAAAGGCCTAAAGCTGTCTTTAGATTCTATGAAATTTTTTTGGCATAGACTTTTGGTCATTCAGCCAGACTCAACATGGTACAAATAGTTGTTTGAGTTTATATTAATAAATATACAAAACATAAGACAGGTAAACAGGGTCACTCTCTTCTCGCCTAGGGGCCCATCAAGGCATTTTTTAAAAAGACGTACAACACTAGGCCACGGTAAGAAAGGAATTTGACAATTGGGTTAGAAACAAAGGTTACGTTATTACCTAATGCATAATTATTTAGATGGTTATTTTACTATCTTTTAAAAACATAACTAAGGAATCATACACTGCTCTCGAGTCTAGTGATATCCATGAAAATTTAAACCTATGGAAATTGGCAAATTACAAAATACAGACATAATTCTGAATACCAACTTGGGACAAACAGTTTTCCCCTCCTCAACTTATTCAGTTACAATCTATAACATGTAAACGCATACTTGTTTTATTGTTAGACACAATGAATTTCCATCAAGTAACTTTCAGCAATGTGACAACAAATTGCTATATAACAGTACGAGGCAATATCATCATATTTGCGTTACATTAATATTTATGTGGCAATCAGCTGTAAAAGTCATTGCCGTTTTTCCGATCGTATCATATTTTAGCAGTCACATAAGAATTCTTTTTAAGCAATATACTGTGTCATATTCTTCTGATTTATTTTGTTGACAATTTATTTATGCTTATTCGTTCACCTTTTGTAAAGCAGTCTGTTTAAATATTAGGGATTTATATAATCTTTTTGTTTATATAATTTGTTCATCGATTTTACTATTTTAGATAGAGTTTCATAATTATAGTTTTTTTTTTATTTTTTCTATGGTAATACATATACATACCCAATTCGAAAGGGAGAAAACCAACGAGTTCTAAATTGAACATAGACATTCTTCTGCATTTCTTCCTATATGTTATATAGAGATCATCGTCATCATATAGTCGGAACGCAACAAGATTTTATTACCATTTCTTCCTTTTTGTTTCCTCATTCCTATTGCAAACTCAGCCACATAAATGGCGTTTTAAAAATATATGTCAATATTGCCGAAGTGCCTTTCCTAGGATACTTTTTTTAGGCCTAGTTCGTTTGATTACATGTAATTGATTTGATAGTCCTCAACAGATATGTATTGATTGTAGGTAGGATAGCAGGTGTTGATAAATATGATGATTCGGTAAGTAGTCTCATTATTCCTAAATCTGCGCCTTTCATCCGTGGACATCCTAAGGACATTTTTTCTCTCGGGGCATCCTACCAATTTAACTTGGGAATGCAATTAATGAGAGAGCCTTTGGATAAAGCCAGCGCAACTTTGGAGTTGAGATTTAGGTTCTTGTACCTCGTTGCTATCTTTATATATGTGTTTGACCTTGGCATTAGTTTCGTTTGGTATTGGTTAGTACTCGGACCTTTGTAAGTCGGGAAATACCTCTGATGGCTTTTCTAGCAATCCTGATCTAATTAATACGTTCTCGTTACATATCCATACATTAGCACTGGTTCACTGTTTTATATATCCTGATTTTAGAGATTTATATTAGGCTTCTGGATTTAAAAGTGTTATAAGGGTTCTGTATACATCAGTTAGCTACCTGAATTTTCCCTTTTATTTCTTATGTGACAACGTTATCTACGATATCTAAAACGCTGCAATCTTTCTTTTGTATGTTAAAAAACATTTATTTGATTTTCTCATTAGTGACTATTATACCGTTTTTGCTGCTAGTAGCATTATTTTTAGTATTCTAATATTTAATTTATGGATTATATTCGGATAGCAAATAAATATTCTTTACTTTCTCGGAGAAATAATATTCTAACACACAAAATCCTATTAAATTGCCAAAAAACCTCCGTACATATTCTATTCACTTATGAGGGCAGTATAGTCCTGGACTGGCTAATTTTTGGATAATAGAAAACATGAGTGTAGCAGTTTTAATGTTTTCGGGACTGCTACTTGGTATCGGGGAGCAGAAATATCATACCAAGGTATTGCATATAGGAATTGTTGCTTGAACTTTATTATTATTAAACAACACTATATTTCCTAGTAAAATCATTATGACTTTACAGTAAGACAAATTTTCGATGTTGGTTATGAAAACATCATGTACATACCACCGGGTTCCCTATGTCGATCTCCAGAAAAATCTTTGTAATAATGATACGGGAAACAAAAAACCAAGAATGAAAATATGCGCCAAGAAACTCTGTGATATAACAGTCGAATAAAATACAGATTGTCGATTCAAATAGTCAAAAAATTAATGAACAGCTTACTAAAATGGAAATATCGCCTATTTAAGATGTAATTCATTAAAGGCCCAAGGTACAAAGCACTCCTAGCATATGCTAATGACATAGATCTCATAAGAATCTCTCCCGTCCGCAAACATCTTCAATAAAGTAAAGAGAGCACGAAAAATCAACGAAATGAAAACCAAATACAAGCGAATCAACAGAAAAGACCAATTTAATAAATCTAGATAAAATATTAAAGTTAACAACTACAATTTCAAAAATATGGAACACTTTAAATATCTTAGAAAAATAATCACCGTTGATAATAATGTCAATAACTAAATACTTTTAGCATAATTCAAATTTTAGACCTATTTTAATACATGGATGCGAATCATTGACATTGACTAAAAAAAATAAGGAAGAAGTACGAATATTTGAAATAAAAATAATTAGAAAAATGTTTTAACCTCATTATCATATCGCTACAAATCCGTATAGAATAAGAACCCATACTGAATAAAGAAAGCTTTTATAACGATATTGTTCAGAAAAATAAATCGCTTAAGGTAGATCGGACACATGCATAGACGCCAATATATCAAACTTGTAAAACTGGTATGGAAGGAAGTTAGCACAGAAGAAAGAATGTCGCTTAGGCGTCTCAGTAAGCAATGGAGAGAAAACATCCAATTATATCTCAAAATATTAACATTTCATTTGATTACAGATTCTTAAAAAATCGATCAACTTGGAGAAAATTTGTAGTTAGCGAAGACCCACCCATTGTTGTAGCGCCACGTAATGATGATGATAATGAAAAAGGAGAAATACTGACAAAAAGTAATAAAAATGGACTAATGGAGCAAACCTGCTTTAAAATCTTGATTGGAGAGGATTAAAATGAAAGTATAAGAAATACAATGAATGATTGATGGATTCGAGAAATTTGAGACTTGAGAAAAGCACACTGACGTGTGTATCCATATTAAATTCCTTAGATTTTTATACTTTTTTTTAGACTTTTATACTAATAGCTTTAAAATTGAATGTTTGGTGAAAAAAGCTACGCGACTTTAATGCATCAAATATTTTGTTAATTAAAAATCAACATATTGAAATTAGACAGCAAAAAATTATAATATTAAAGATTAATTTATAAATTATTATAGTCTAATTTTAACTACTTCATGAAATAAATATTACACGCCATAAACTGCAGTAATTGAAAAATTCTAAAGATCTTACAGAAGAGTTTCTTAAACTGTTAGACGATTACGCTACTCGATGTTCATATTAATAGGTTCCAAAATGTACCACCTATAAAATTTAAAAATCTACTACTAATACAATTATTGGCAACATCGCAGGAGTTAAGAAGTGTACGGGAAAAGTTATATACGGATCCCAAAAATGTTTGATCCTATTACGGAGTCCACTTGATCCGACGTATTGACCGGAGTCTACATAAAGCGCTACTCAGATAATAATATACACGGCGTATATTCTCCTGGAGTTAATATAATACCGTTTTAGTACGGAGCCCATATTAACCGCTAGAAGTATATATATATATATATATATATATATATATATATATATATATATATATATATATATATATATATATATATATATATAATATATTATATATATATATATATATATATATATATATATATATATATATATATATACACATATATATATATATATATATATATATATATATATATATATATATATATATATATATATATATATAACATAATGGATGCTATCGCAAATATATACAAAAATGCAAGAAGTGTCGTTAAAGAAGTAAAATTTATATCTGAATAATTTCTAATAACAAAGGGGCTTAAACAAGGATGTTGTCTATCTCCGACCTTATTTAAAATATATATTCAATCATCGATAGAGCAGTGGAGGAAACAAGTATCCGTAATGGGAATAGACATAGGCGATGGTAAATGTCTAACAACTTTATTTTTTCGCAGATGATCAGGTAGTCGTAGCTAATGATAAGGAAGACATGGACTACATGTTTAGAAAACTAAAGAAAGAATATGAAAAATGGGACCCCAATAGGAATATGTCAAAGAAAGAGTATCTTAAAGTAGGAGATGATGAAGAAGATCCAGAATTAGAAATTAGAAACACAAAAACAAACAAAGAATATAAATATCTCGGATCTATAATATCTAAAGAAGGCACTACTAAAAGAGACATCGAAAACAGAACGCAGCAGGGAAAAAAAAACGGTTAACATTCTAAACTCTCTACTACGGTCTAAAGATATTAAACAAGAAACGAAATTGACAATCTATCCAACCTTGGTAGAGCCTATTATGACTTATTGGGCAGAAGTTTGGCAGATCACGAAAAAAGATAGAAAACAAATAGAAGTAGTAGAAATGGATTTTTTAAGGAGAGCGTGTGGTGTATCCAAAAAAGATCATATCAGGAATAAGGATATTAAAAGAAGGACAAATACTGTATATTCCAGTGTAGACAGAATTGAAACGAGACAACTAGTGTGGTATGGTCACGTGAAGCGAATGAATAATGAAGATAGATGGCCAAAGAAAGCTTTAATTTACATACCCCAACAAAGAAGAAGAAGGAGAAGACCTTCAGTTGCCTGAGAAGAAAATGTACGACACATAATGAGAGATAGAGCTATCAAAGAAGACGAATGGATGGACAGAAAACGATGGCGGTCGAAATGTGAGAGGCGGCAGAGTCTGTAAGAATCTCGCTTATATAATAAAATATATAATATATACAATATTAAATATATATACAAAAGGAACATTTTTATTCTCGAGAGAGGAGGAGAGAGAAAATATATCTTCTGTCTCTCTCTTACGCATTATCTTACGTATGTAATGGTTTTACATATTCACTCCCATGCAAATTTCCAACGTCGACCGTGCATATAGAAGTATAACTTTAATAAAAAACCACAAAATATACCTTTTTTTAAAAGTAATACGTAATTGTTAAATTGACGTTAAAAATACTTCAATAAGTGAATGATATAACATTGGTAGGTGGGATCTTTGAATACTAGTCTTTGAATACTAAGTGGAGTTTAACGTGATATCAGATCTCTTGTGATGTTGGGTTCTTTCTGTGTTAACCCAACTCATTTTTTATGTTATACTTTCAAAACTACAGATGGATTTTCTTCTTTAAGTGCCGTCTTCCAATCTGATGTTGGATGTCATCATCACTATCTTTACTTTATTTACTGCTGCTCTAAAGAGTTCTATGGAACTGCATTTAAACCAGTCCCCTTAATTCTTCAACCATGACACTTTTCTTCTTCCTATACGCCTTCCTCCTTTTATCTTTCCCTGTATTATCAGCCTTAGCAATTCATATCGCTGTCCCCTCATTACATGTCCCAGATATTGTAACTTTCTTATTTTTATTGTGTTTATTATTTCGCATTCTTTGTCCATTTCTCGCAATACTTTCGTGTTCGTTTTGTTCTGTGTCCATGCTATTCTAAGCATCCTCCTGTAAGACCACACTTCAAAGGACTGTAACTTATTTATGTACTTCTGCTTCAATGTCCAGCTTTTAAGTCCATATTGCAGTATCAAAAACACGTAGCATCTTTGTGCTCTTACTTTCAGTTCTAATCTAAGGTCTTTGTTGCAGAGAATTGTTTTCATTTTTGCAAACGCATTTTTTGCTATTTCTATCCTAGCTCTTATTTCGGTTGTTTGATCATTATTGTCTGAAATCCAGGTTCCTAGGTATTTATCAACCCTTTCTATCGGTACGTTTCCTAAATGTATGTTTTTTGGTATATTTGTATTCTTTGTTATTATCCTGTATTTGGTCTTTTTTATATTCATTTTTAGTCCACATTTTTCACATAAGCTGATTGTTTGTTTAACAGTAATTGGAGTTGTTTAGCAGAGCTTACCATAATCACGGTGTCATCTGCATATAATAATAATATATAATAATATCTTATGTTGTTAATAGATCTTCCGTTAATTATTGTTCCTTTATTTTGAGATAGTAATGCTTCTTCCAAAAATGGCTTCACTATATACATTAAATAGTAATGGGATAAATTAGCATTTGTATTTTTAGAGATAGCACAAAAGGTGAAGAATAACCATTGTTTCGGTATGTGTCTTGTTTTGTATACTGAGTTAAATAAGTCTACCATAATGTCTAAGGTTTCATCATTGATGCATTTTAAGATTTCTATAGGAATTTCGTCTGGATCTAGTGCTTTACCATTTTTGCTGTTTTTTAATGCCATTTTAATTCCTCTTTTAATATCTTTAAAATTATATCCTGTTTTACTTTTATCTCCATCTGTTCTGTTCTATTGTCTTTGAATAGTTCGTTGATGTATTTTGTCCATCTCTTTGTTAGTATTCAACACAAGTTTCTCATTTGCATCTTTCAGTATTCCCGGTTTTCTTGTTCTATTGTTGTGAGTTAGTTCTTTAATTTTTTTTTGTGTGTTAAAACTATCATGTCTTTTCTGGTGTTCTTCTCTTTCTGTGCATTGTTCTTTTAGCCATTGTTCTTTCCCTTTCTTAATTCTGTATTTTATTTGTTTATCTACTTTTTTGTACATCTGATTATCTTTGTTCTTATATTGGCATCTTTCTTCCATTAAATCTAAAATTTTTTTCGCCACCCATTGCTTCTTTATAAATCTGGTTTGTATTAGAATTTTTTTTTGACTTTTATCTATTTCTGTCTTTACAGACCTTACTGTCTTTACTTTCTATTACAGAAGGATACTTTTGTATTTTAATAAACAAACAAACGTAACAATTACAGGTTTAATCCATATCAGATTAAGCCAATGTCGCATTACTACATATCAGCAATTGACTCACTTAATCTCTTGTCTATTTGAATTCATCGACTTTGTGTTTATATACTCAAAGGCGCGTGTGTGTAAGTATGACGTTTTGGCATTGAACTAAATTTCAATTCATAAGTACACTTTTTTTTAAAAATGAGTTAAAGTAAAATCTTAGACTTTAAAACCATATTAAATGTCCCAAACAGAAAATTTCAGCTGTTTTCTTATAAATGGCACTGCTGTAGTAAACATTAGGGTAAACTGTGCAAATACCGGTCAGTGGGTAATGGCGGTCATCCCGATTGTGCGAAATCTATTCAATCTGACAACCTCCTATAACTGCCAACGTGTCGCTACACTACTCTGTATTCAGATTGCTGACGAGCGTTGAGTTGGCGCAAACCATTGTCATAGAAATATTATTAACCTGTTTTCAGTGTTTTCGATCTTATTTTTATGCTGAGTAATATAAGGTCTTAATTCATTTTTATTCACTTGTAGATCTTAAAATTGGTTACAATTGATTATAATGACGTTAGCTGCCTATTCCTTTTTTAAAGATCAATATTTTAATACATGTTTACGAGTAAAAAAATCTAAGAAAAAAAATGCCAACAGGAGGCAATGCCGGTCAGTTGACCGGTATTACCCCCATGCTATAATTTATACCCTATACTATTAATCCTTAGGGATTAATCCATCCATTTTTCGACATTGCAAGAAAGAATAAAAAATAAAAATCTTTAAGGTGTCTCATTAGGTAGAAAATCAGTATTTTCTGCCGAACAAGAAGCTAAAATAGACACACAAAAAAAATATTTAGCTTAATTTTTTATGGCGTAATAGCAATAGAACTGAGAAAATTAGCATTTGGGTTTACAAGATAATTTTTCTTGTAATAAAACACCTTTTTCTTGTAATTGGCATTACAAGAAAAATGTGTTTGATTCTAGTTCTTTGGAATCGAATATTGATATATCATGTGATAACAGTGACGATGCATACGAAGATAGATGCCTGGTTTACAGCGAGTTTGGCAAAAAAAAATGAATTGTGGTATATATTTACCGTTTGCTCACGATGGGCTTATTCAGAGTGCAGTGGATGGCATTCTGCAGAGAAGTTATACCTGCGATGACTGTCAACTACTTTTAACATTAAAACACATATTTTTGTTATTTTTTGTTTGTTTTGTAATAAAAAATATTTTTTCACCTTTCTTACTGATTTACTTGAACTATAACCCATTAAGCCACATTCGTTAATCGTTTTATAACAAAAAAATGTTAAATAGATATTGATTTTTATTTTAATAATAACACAAACAAATTGACTGGCATTACCCACACTGATGACCGGTATTGCCCATGTATGGTGACAATACCGGTAAAAGATACTTTTTTATGCTTTGTCTCTGTCAAAGACAAAAATTTTATATTTTTGAAATTAAATGTATCTTGCAATAAGTTAAAACCCCAAATTACGGATTGACGGCTTAAATTTGATTCACAGAGTTTTACTTTTTTTATATCAAATTTTCTTCTTAGGTGACCGCGATTTGCACACTTTACCCTACTTAATATTTCAATACAAGAAGATAAGCCACAGTAGTAATCAAAATGGCAGCGAAACATTCTCGTGCATGTAAACGGAAATTAGACTTTTCTGAGTTTGATTCTGAACCCAGTGACTAAAATCCGTTTTTAAATAAAAGCTAATATGACAAAGACTACACAGTGTCCGGAAGTAGCAGCGATTCGGAAAATATAATTAAAGGAACGGTAAGTTTATTACATATGTAGCTTATTCCCTTGTTATATTTTTCGAACCTAAAAATGTTAGGATTCTGTTAAAGATTTTTTGAGGCTGATCACTTTTTAGTGCAATACCTATTTTATTGGAGGAAAATGAGAAGGTTTATAATCGACAGACTTTTTGATATGTCTTGCCAACTCCAAAAAAAAGACGCATTCTAGATGGAGACACACTCAACGACATAAAAAAATTGACTGCAAGACTAAAATAAATCTAGGTTGTGAATATATAAATACAAAAGGGAAGAAAATAGAACCAAAACAATTAGGTGTACCTTGCGGTTGTAAAAAACAGTGTAGACAGCTTTTGGCGTTCAAGAAAAATTATTTAATGCCTTTTGGAACCTGGGTTATTATGACAAGCAAAATATTTACCTATTCTCAACTATGAAAGTAACTCCAAAGAAGAAAAGTTACCAAAAAAAAAAAAAAAAAAACGAGTTTATTTATCCAGAAATGTTTTAATTAAATATGGAGTCAAAATAAATGGAGATAAAGTTGAAATTTGGAGAAAAAAGTTTTTTGCTATACACAGCATTTAAAAAAAAAACGTATTGAAAGACTGGTTAACCAAAATGAAGCAGGTACTTTTACTCCAAAATCAGATGAAAGGAGTAGGCATGACAACAAGAAGAAAAATATAGCAAAAGAACACTGTGATAATAATAGATACAAATTAAAGAGGGAACAAACTACTGCAAGGTCCAGGGCGAACTTTTTGCCAAACAGAATCTTTAATATCTGGAACCATTTGGATCAAGACACCATATCGGCAGCTAGTGTTAACATCTTTAAAAATAAACTTGATAGCACTTTATTTTTTTTATAGGATAGGATATTTTTTCTCGGACAGCATTATTTATTTATTTATTGTGTCACAATTCAATTTTCGTTAATTGTTTAACTACTTAACTTTATAATTAGTATTAGTTTTATAAGGATCTATTTTATTTTTGTTTATTTTTGCTTTTTGGGCATAATAGGAACTCGCTCCTCTGCCCTTATTTGTTATATAATAATAATAATAATAATACCGAAGATATCCCAATTAACCGGAGCCTTTTCCAGGGGGATTCCTTGAGTCCTCTTTGGTTCTGTTTAGCGATGAACCCACTATCTCAGCTACTGAACTCCACCGACTCAGGTTTTAGTATCAAAAATAACAACACTGTTGTGGCGAAGCTTAATCATTTGTTGTATATGGATGATTTGAAATTAATGGCTTCCAGTCGAAACCACCTAGACCAGATGCTAAAAACTGTTGAAAAATTTCTCAAATGATATTAGTATGCACTTCGGCCTTGACAAGTGCCGTGTCTTAAATTTAATCAAAGGAAAGGTTCAGCCCGGCGGATTCGATATGCAAAACGGCCAGTACATCGAGGCCATGGGTGAAAATGATATGTATAAATACCTCGGAATCAAGCAAGCGCGGAAGATTGACCATAAGCAAATGAAAACTGAGATAACAACTGAGTTTATACGAAGGGTAAAACAGCTGCTTCGATCACACCTTAACAGTAAAAATTTGTTTAAGGCACTAAACACCTACGCATGTTCCGCACTTAGCTACTCATTTGGTATTGTTAAGTGGACAAAAACGGATATAGAAAATCTTTAGCGAAAAGTACGAACACACCTCACAAAGGCACAAAAATACCATCCTCGAAGTGCAGTAGAAAGAACGACATTACCGCGGTATTTAGGAGGTCGAGGGACTTATGGATATAAGCGAGCAATTAGAAAAACAGATTACTAATTTAAGAACTTATTTTCAGGTGCAGGCGGAGACATCTACTCTTCACCGCGCGATTTGTGCAGTAGATGACACAATACCGATCAAACTGAGGGAACCAGAAATGCTCATAAACCACCTTACTAAGAACGAAAAAATGCGCACCTGGATGGGCAAGCCTCTGCACGGGCGACATCCCAATGAGGTCAGTCAAGACCATGTCGACAGTATAGCGTCGAACTATTGGCTGACATCGGCAAGGATGTTCCCCGAAACAGAAGGTTCACTACTGGCCATTCAGGATCAGGTTATACCAACCAAAAATTACCTGAAATATATCGTCAAAGACCCTCAGGTCCAAAATGACAAATGCCGATATGGATGCCAAGCTCAGGAAACCATACAACATCTTACCGGGGGCTGTCAAGCATTTGCTGCAACTGAATATAAGGAAAGGCACGACTCAGTAGGAAAGATCCTTCATCAAGAGATAGCTATCAAACTGGGACTTCTTCAAACAAACCATCTTCCATATTATCAATATGTTCCTGAGAGTATACTTAAGAACGACAACTACAAGCTATACTGGGATCGCACGGTGCTCACAGACCAAACAGTGGCACATAATAGACCAGATCTCATACTAGTTAATAAACTAAAGAGACAAACAACATTAATTGATGTGGCGATACCCAACAACAATAATCTTCGTGTTAAACGAAAATGTGTACGAAAATTTTTGGGAGATACTCCAGCATACCAAGTCACCTAGTGCTCCATAACACGGAAAGAGTCCCACCAGAGCTCAAGCCTTTTGATACCGTAGGTATCTGGGATGAGTGAATTTTCCCCTTAGAGGGAGTGTGAGGCGTATGGCTAAATCTGGATAATAATAATAATATTAGACAGCATATTACTTTAATACCAAAATACACACGACATTACAACACGCAAAAAAAACCAACAAAATTCTACCTAGATTATTATCTGTCAATTTTCAGTTTATACCGTGATTATTATCTTGAGTGGTATCGCCAAAATAATTTTGTGAGACTAGCTCAAGATAAATATAGGCGCATATTCTGATCCGAGTTTACTAGAGGCTTTAAGTTATGCCTGTAAAGTATGTGATGCAATGAATATAAATAATAATGAAGCTGACAAAGAAAATGCAAATACATTGAAAATTTATTTTAAGTTACATTAAAAACATGCCCAGACCATGCAGGATCTAATAAAAAAGGACACAGTGGAGAATAACCTGCGGGAAATGCAATGGCTATCAGCTTTGACCTATAACAGGCTATGCCAGTGCCAAATTGAACAGTAAGAGCAGCGTTATATTCAAGAAAGGCATGGGTTTATAACCTTGGTATCAATGACTGTATTGGTGGAAAGGTCTACATGTACATGTTGCCAGAAAATATTGCCAAGCGAGGTAGCGATGAAATTGCCAGCATTTTATATAAACATCTTCGAACTAATAGACCCACTGCTGATATGCTTATAGTGTACACAGATAACTGCAGCGGCCAAAACAAAAATTGGTTTCGAATTTGTTCATTAAAACAGCCTACTATAGAAGGCATTTTCACTTATATTGAGCACAAATACTTACAGTAGCAGGACATACAAGATTACCATATGACCGTGATTTTGCAGCAATTGAAAAATATAAGCGTTATTGATTAAAACAAGTGTATACTTTAGACGATTGGTACGTAGCAGTGAGAAAATGTAAAAGAAAAAACTGCTTTAAGATGATTGTATAGAACCAATCTGATTTTTTTTTTAAATGACAAAGCGAGATTATGAAAAAAAAAATCTTCAAATGACAAAGAGAAAGTTAAGTTTTCCAAAATATCAAGTCTCAAGTTTTCATCTGAGCAACCTAACATAATGTATATCAAACATCTGTAAATAAAGGCTATAAGGCAGTTGATAATAAAAGGAAATGTTTGAGGAAGTCAATTTTACTTTCCAGGGAATTGAAATCAAAATAAAGTGGGCCTATTTCACTAAACAGAACAAAATTAAAAATATTTTGCAGCTCTTATAGTTTATTCCGCCAGCTTTCCTAATATTTTATAAAGAAATTGGTGCTTACCAACAGATTATACCAGATGCTGATAATGAACCATTGGAAAAAATTGAAGATTTGAAAGGCTTTTCAGATTGAAACTATTGAATTATATTAAAATATAATATAAATATATCAATAGCAATAAATATAAACATTATATTTTTTCGAAAAATGTTCAAAAACTAAAAAACCGTTAAATAAATAATTGTATTACTTTTATTGTATATTTAATTACATATTTCCAAACGATTATGGACCTTACTTCCGAGAAAAATGTAACAATTGGATTTCATGATTTGAAAATAAGTTTAAAATGATGTTTTTTTCATAATATTGTTTGGTGGCATGTCCCCGTTTTGTCTCAAGA
Organism: Diabrotica balteata; assembly: GCA_918026665.1. Lineage (NCBI taxonomy): Eukaryota > Metazoa > Arthropoda > Insecta > Coleoptera > Chrysomelidae > Diabrotica > Diabrotica balteata. The sequence continues at coordinate 74,433,817 of OU898276.1, read as the reverse complement.
GACTTCAATTTTGTCGTAAGGTAGTCTAAACTTTTTCACTAATAGTACAGGGATATATCGTTTTATCAAAAACTTTATATCTCGGTATTAGTTTGCTATTTGAAGCATAACGGTTTCTAGGGGGGAGCGCCCACCAAACTGGCATGAAAAGTGGCAAGTAGCAAGTAGCGCGCGTCTAGCATGTTACTTAAAATGTAGCCAATGAAAACGGATAATTCAGCGCACACGAAAATGACAGTGACGTCATTCATTCTAATCATTCGTTAGCATTGGTTACCTTTTAATTAACATGCTAGACACATGCTACTTGCTACTTGCCACTTGCCATGCCAGTTTGGTGGACGCTCTCACTAAGTCTAAATTTTGCTGCTTTTGTCAGCGTAACTTTTAGGACATATTTCCTTACCTAAGTTTTTCCTTTCTTGTCCAAAAATTCATTGTGTATCTCAATTGCATTTGAAATGCCTTAATCGAAGCTTTAGTAGTTCTTATAGGTGGAATAAGATTCCCTGCTGTTTTAAAATCAAATTTCTCTTGCATGGTGTCTTTAATTTGTTCCTCTTTTCTAGATTGTCTCTTTGGCATAGGTAAAGAAACTGGCTTATAACTATCTACATGTTGAATACGCTTTTGATCAGAAATTTCTATAATATTATTATTGATTGAGACCTTTTCGTCTCCAGTGAGTCCTCGTATTTCCAATGCGTTAGGAGTCTCTAAAAAGGTAATTAAATTATCTAGGCTAACTTGTACTTCTCCTTGATACATAAATTGTACCAAATATGTTTTTGTTTCGTAAGTTATGTCTGTCATAATTACTATAGGGTGTTGACAGAGATTTGACTTAAAAATTTCCTTAAAATTGGGACTACAGATTAAAAGAACCATTTCATGGGTCTTTAAATATTTTCCTTGGGCGGCGAGCGTTACCTCCAAAAAATCTTGATTCTCCAATAATGAGTTTATTCCAGAACTCATATTTTCGTGGAAATTGTTTCGACATTTATTGAAATTTTTTCTGAGGCCATGTTTACTTATCTTTTATGCATCTATCATAATCCAAACGATTATAGAACTTACTTCCGAGAAAAATGTAACAATTGGATTTCATGATTTGAAAATAAGTTTAAAATGATGTTTTTTTTCATAATATTGTTTGGTGACATGTCCCCTTTTTGTCTCAAGAGACTTCAATTTTGTAGTAAGATAGTCTAAACATTTTCACTTATAGTACAGGGATATATCATTATATCAAAAACTGCATATCTCGGTATTAGCTCGCTATTTGAAGCATAACGGTTTCTAAGGGGGAGCGCTTACGAAACTGGCATGTCAAGTGGCAAGTAGCAAGTAGCGTGCGTCTAGCATGTTACTTAAAATGTTGTAACAGATTTATTTTGACCCTAGGATTGTTAGTATAATTTGAATATAATATTAAGTAAATTTGTACCTGTTATGTGATTTATTTAACATTGTTACATAATAAAGTATATGAAATTTCTAAGTGTAGATAGTGTATAGTTCCTTATAGGTAGTGAAATGTCCTTCTGAGAGTTTTGTTTCATTTTTGCTTTAACTGTCAGCCCAAAGGTTTTGTCTACTTTGCTACCTCATTCGGTTAAGGGTACTGTGCTGTAACCATCTATTTTTGTTCACCATCATGACAAATTTGTTGATAGACTACTGTCAGACCAGAGTTTTTGTGATTATTCTGCCACTATCAGTCCGGATAAATAGTGCTGTCTGTATCCCTTTAAGTCATTAGATCTTGACAAAAACATTCAAATCGCTAAAAGTTTGCTAGGCACGTTGTTGTGTTAGCGTCCACTTGTTGAAAAATTTGCTAAAAAAAATATTTAGTATTAGCTATTTTTGTTTCTTATTTTAAGTATAATTGGGGTTCTCTATGTGGTTTTTACTCTAGTTTTAAGTAACCGTGGGGCTATTGTGTGTACATACCTGTGTGTCTCTCGATAGTCCAAAAACAGCCCGCTTCAGTCTGACAGGTACTATAACTTGTTAGGGTGTTTATATGGAAAGCATAAAATATCCTTGAGAAATCCTCTAAAATATTTCAGCTTGATAAATGCTATAATTTATTAGGAAGTTTGATTCCTTGAGATAATATTCTCTAAAACATATTAATAGTAATTAGAACAGATTGTATGTAGTTGTTTGATTCATACCTGTTTAGAGTGTTTAGTAGAAATGTATTTAACATTCATTTATCTTGTTTTGCTAAGTAGTAACCTTTCATTTTGGTTATTAACATCTGATGGTTTATAATAGAACTTTTCTTGTAAGGTATTACACATGACTGAGAATGTCGAGTTTACCCATTCTCATCAGTAGAATTACGATTAAACACTATTTTCTATCACTTTTGTAATTAATTAAAGTCGTTTCGTCATTCATAATAAATAATAAAATATGTTTGGTTATCAGTTCTTCTTTCTTCTGTTTTGATTTTTCGTGTATCTCAGGTATTGGGCTATTAGACTGTAGTTCAGGAGACGTCCACTGTGTTGTTCCACGAGCGGTGTGTTCTGTACGAATGACAACTTAGTTTTGTCGCTCCGATTAGCATGAGGAATTGTTAGAGCATGTGAAAGACACTGTACTCAAGTCTATTTGGTAATTCGATTTATGACGTCATCCGGCCGTTCGGGGCTATCACTTCAATGGACGATGTGTTTTGTAGTTCTATTGTGTCCCAAGAATTTGACAGTTTCCGGAGTCTGTCGTTTGTACTCCTCACTTCTGATTTTGACGTTTAAATGTCTGCATGATTAGCAGGTGTGAGTGACGAATTCTAATTTAATATATGGTAATTTGAAACCATCACAGATTGTGGAGATTAAGAAGTTCGTCTATTATTATTTAAGAAGCCTCTGATAGTTATATTTTTGGAGTTTCGCAAGATTTTGATAGAAATGTGGTATTTGTGATGTATCATGCTTTTTAACCTGTTAAGGGAGTTTTAAACCTGTGGTCACAGCATTTTGGAAGAAGTATACAGGCTGTTTAGCTTATTGGAAGATTATTAAAACGTCGATTCATTTTGGAAACGCTCTCAAATTGAGGGCAGTTTTCAGTATCTGGAGATTTCTGTGTCTGGATCTTTAGTAATTGGGGTTTTATTTTACAATCCAGAACACCAATCCCTGGTTTGGTAAGGATTTGAGACTGTACAGCTTGGATTCGTATGTAGAAGTCTGTAGCAGTTTGTTTTGATTATTCAAAAATGACTTGAGGAACCAAAAAAAAACGGAGGAGACTTGATAAGTTTTTAGTTTTATTTAACTTACTTTTTAACTTACATTTAACTTTTGCGGCTTTGAAATATTGATTAATAAAATTCTCGATGCAATTTTCATTTAAATCTATTAACTAAATAATAATTTTTCACTTTAAAGTTGATTAAACATTTTGTAAATGCCTATGTACAATATTTGTGCATATTTTTTTAAACTTAAAGCAACTATGCTGTAGTATTGTAACTTAATTTACCCATCTGTTGTTCGCCTTGGATCCAACGCCTATAACTTGAGGTACTTCCCTGAAGTAAAGCCTTATTCATCTGCTAAAATGGCAGATTGTCATACATAGGTATATTTTCATTTTTTTTACTATTTTTATGTGATTAAATAATTAATAATATTACTTAATAATTTTAAAAAGTCTGGGGGGAAATAGTCCAAAATTTTGTTAAATAGTAAAGCGGATTAAGGTTGTAATTTGTAACTTAACTATAAATTTTAAAATTAATACTGCGGTCTAAATTTTATCCGACGTGTAAACATATGTTTTTAACATTTACTTTTGATATTGAAACCAAGTGTGGTTCTTCGCACATTTTTATAAATAAATGAATGTAAGTTAAGGTTGTCTTTTTATTTCCTACTTTTGTCAGATTTAGGTTAGGGAAAGAAACTTTATGGCTCAGATAAATCTGACTGGCACCTGACAATTAAATTTTACATTTTTAACATCCCAGATTTGAGATATACTCACTCCCGTCTCCACTTGAGTAAACCGGAGCTACAACGGTTGACATCTGGGACAACCGAAACTTGATATACCTAATTTGAGGTTATAATGTAGCCAATGAAAACGGATGATTCAGCGCACACGAAAATGGCAGTGAAGTCATTCATTCTAATCATTCGTTTTGCATTGGTTACATTTTAAGTAACATGCTAGACGCGTGCTACTTGCTACTTGCCTCCTGCCATGCCAGTTTGGTGGGCACTCTCACTAAGTCTAAATTTTGCTGCTTGTGTCGGTGTAACTTTTAGGACATATTTTCTTAGCTAAGTTTTTCCTTTCTTGTTCAAAAATTCATTGTGTATCTCAATTGCATTTGAAATGCTTCAATCGAAGCTTCGGTAGTTCTTATATGTGGAATAAGATTCCCTGATGTTTTAAAATCAAATTTCTCTTGCATGGTGTCTTTAATGTGTTCCTCTTTTCTAGATTGTCTCTTTGCCATAGGTAAAGAAACTGGCTTATAACTATCTACATGTTGAATACGCTTTTGATCAGAAATTTCTATAATATTATTATCGATTGAGACCTTTTCGTCTCCAGTGAGTCCTCCTATTTGCAATGCGTTAGGAGTCTCTAATAACTTGTACTTCTCCTTGATACATAAATTGTACCAAATATGTTTTTGTTTCGTAAGTAATGTCTGTCATAATTACTATAGGGTGTTGACAGAGATTTGACCTAAAAATTTCCTTAAAATTGGGATTAACCATTGAGACCATTAACCATATGGGATGGGATTAACCATAAAATTGAGATTAAAAGAACCATTTCATGGGTCTTTAAATATTTTCCTTGGGCGGCGAGCGTTACGTCCAAAAAATCATAATTCTCCAATAATGAGTTTATTCCGGAACTCATATTTTCGTGGAAATTGTTCCGACATTTATTGCATTTTTTTCTGAGGCCGTGTTTAATTATCTTTTATTAAAGTATTTTTTCGTGCCTTATAAATAATGTAACGATAATTATTCTAAATATCATACTTTATTATAGCTAAATAGTTAAATAAAAAGTCATATTCGACTTCTTCGTCTGTATGAATAATATTGAAGAATTTGTTAACTAAAAAAATTCAAGTCGTAATTAAGTATTTTCCGACTTATGTCAAGGTGTGTGTTTTCAGTAAAATATAAATATTTTTATAAATATACGTTGTGCAAATAAAATAATATGAAGCATTTGTTTCATTTACAACATAATTTAAAAATAAATTAAGTTCTGTACTTTCAATAGCAATAAACAAATCATTTAATCAACATTCTGAATTTGACCTAGCTAAATTATATTTAACTAATGATTTGTATCTGTTAAACTGTATAATTTATATACGTAAAAATATATATTTACTCACATATGGTTTTTGTCTATCACTTTTGTCGATTTCCTCGAATCCATGAGCTTAATCCAACGATGCTTTCGTGGATCTAATTCCGAGTTGGTCGGGATTTGACAAGAATATTCTTAATCGCCGATGCATCTTCCATTTCAAACAGTGGATTCCAAGATACATCTACTATGGGGATGGATACTTTACCCCATTTTTCCATTTAAATTTCTAGTTTATAATTGCCATTTTTCTTTTGTTTCTTTGGATCAGATGATCCTTATTCAAAAGATAGTGATCGCCATGTGATCTTGGGTCTCTCTGTGTTAACCCAACTGATTTTCTATGTTATACTTTAAAAACTACAGGTGTATACTTTTGTATTATCCAAAACTCAGATGAGAATCACTACTTGGAAAATCAGATCACTTTACTCAAGGCACTAAGAAATAACTCAAGTACTAAAAGAGAAAGAAATAGACATAAGTGCTCTACAGGAAACAAAAAAGAAACAAAAATGTCAATCAAAATTAGATGAATTAATACTAATCTACATTGGAGTAGCAAAGAAAACAGGGAAAAAAAATGTGTAGCCTTACTAATACACCAAAGGTACCAAAATCACATCAAAGAGTGTCAATACATAGCAGAAAGAATAGTAACAGCAAAGATAAGAATGGAGAAGGAAGACCAGGAAGACCTGAACATCATCGGAGTATACGGCCCAGAAAATAACAAGCCTTAAACAACAAGGTGTTACGACTAATTACAACAAGTAGTAGATCAAATTAGAGGAAAAATGATAATATTTTGGGATTTTAACGCTCGAATAGGCAGACAATCAAGTAATACCCGGCAATAAACAAAAACATAACACGAATGTTAAGAACAAAGATGGAGAACTGATGATCTACGTCTGCACGAATAAATCAGCAGATGTTGGTAGCGACCACAGCCCAGTATTATTTAATATAAGAATAAATCTGAAATACTTTCCACCCAAAAGAGCGGCGCCAACACAAATAAAAATCAAAGTCGAAGGACTAAATACGGAATCCACGGAACACTCATACAGAAAAAGAATATCAGAGAAGATCGCTGGGAATGAAATATTCAAAAACCAGTGAACTTAACTTTGACCATATAAACATAAAACAACATTAAAATAGAAGTTAACAATAGAATAAAAAGCATCGGAAAACAACTAGAAGGTCCAAAAGAACTATGGAGTGAATTTAAAAACCAAGTTAACGAAATCTCCACAAACAGTGATTATAGAAAAAATTTAATCAAGAAAAATAAATGAATGACAGACGACATCTTGAAATTAATGGAACAACGTCGACTACTAAAATCTGTTGTAACAGAATATAGACACCTGCAGGGAAGAATAAAAAAGGAGAACAAATTATCCAAAGAAAAATGGATGAGAGAAAGGTGCGACGAAATGGAGGATGTAATATCTAAACACGACTTATTCAATGTGCACAAAAAACTAAAAAAAAAAATAAGAAACATATTTAAAAACAAATTTCCCCTGTACTCGTTGACAATAATAACAAAATTATTGTAAATGAGCACGAAATAAGAAAAGAATGGCAGCTGTATATATCAGTTGTTTGAAGATGACAGGAATAATATTGATGAGTTCTACCAAAACTGTAGAACACGCTGTAAATAATGCTAAAATAAGAAAAGCTTGTGGTTCAGATGATACGCCAAATGAGTTGCTAAAACTAATAGAGAATGTTAACATAAAAGTACTAGTAAGACTTTTTAATTCAATATATAATACCGGAGTGATTCCCGCAGATTGGCTCAAATCCATCTTTACCGCAATACCTAAAAATCAAAATGCGAGAATATCGATTAACTAGCCTAATGAGCCACACTCTTAAAATTTTCCTCAGAATACTTTAAAACAGAATTAGATGCAAATGCGAAGAAGATCTTGAATATACCCAATTTGGTTTTAGAAATGCTATGGAAACAAGGAGGCACTTTTTGCGATTAACATCCTATTACAAAATTGCCGTGATATAAAATATGTATTTGTATGTTTAATAGACTTTGAAAAGGCATTCGATAAAGTACAGAATGTAAAATTAATGCAAATACTGAAAAATATCGGAACAGATGACAAGAGAATGATATTTATGTCATTAAAAATTTGTGCTGGAATCAAACTGCTATCGTAAAAATTGGAGATAACTTCTTCTTCTTGTGGTGCCTATCCGTTACGGATGTTAGCTACTAGCATGGCAATTCTAACTTTATTGACCGCAGCTTGAAATAGTTCTGAAGTGGTCAAGGAAAAGCATTTTCGTTAGTTCTGGAGCCAAGATATTCTTCTTCTTCCTGATCCCCTCTTTTCGTAGACCTTTCCCTGTAATATAAGTTGCAGCAGGTTGTATCTATGGTCGTTTCGCAGTATATGTCCAAGATATTCTAGCTTGCGCTGTTTCACTGGAGATAGTTACACCGATGGAATCTCTATGGAACGAGGAGTCAGACAAAGTTGTATTTTGTCGCCAACATTGTTCAATGTTTACTCGGACCAGTTATTTGAAAAGGCACTTAAGAGACAATTATATAAAATAAAAATCAACGGGGAATTACTTAATGTGATTAGATATACCGACGATATAGTAACTCTATCAGATAATATTGAATGTCTTCAAATTCTGCTTGATCGTATTAACGAGGTAGGAGAGGAAATGGCATTAAAATAAACTCAAACAAAATCAAATTTTTAGTGTTTAGTCGTGACACACAACCCGATGTGAGTCAATTCAATTAAACGGAGTCCAAGTTGAGAAAGTTCACAAAACGACATATTTGCGAACTGTGATAACAGACCAACTAGATCTAGACATAGAAATGGAACGTAGAATAGCAATGACTAAAACTACTTCTATGAAAATAAACTCATTTCTTTGCAATAACCATCTCAGTTTAAAACTAAGACAAAGAATGGTTAAGTGCTATGTTTGGTCCGTACTTTTGTATAGTGCAGAAGTGTGGACGCTAGAATTATCGATCAGGATTAAAATTAAAGCCTTACAAATGTGGGTTAATAGACGAATGCTTAAGATACCTTGGATAGCAAGGAAAACTAATGAAGAAGTACTAAGGAGCGTCAACAAAGATAGAGAACTGCTTAAGACTGTCTTACTTAAGACTTTCTGACTTAAGACGTCTTATCTGGGACATATAGTAAGGGGAAGTCGATATAAAATATTACAACTGATCCTTAAAGGCAAAATAGAGGACCGTAAAGGTGTAGAAATAAAACAAGTTTCAGGGTTAAAAAACATGCGTGAATGAACTCAGATACCAAATGTAGGAAAATTATTTCATATTGCAGAAAATCGAGAAGCCTTCGCAATGGTGATCGCTAACGTCGGATAATTCTAAAATGGCACGCAAAGAAGAAGAAGATACGTTGGATTCAGAACTTAGAAACTACAGGCACTCATTTGTTTAAATTCCAACCAAGAATGGCTGCGAACCAATTTTTAAAAGTTGTTGAACTAAGTAGATATACAGTGTCGACCATCTTAAGATTAAAAGTAGATCGTGGATGTTTTCCGAAGCATCTACCTACATAAAATCTGAGTTCTCCCAATACACAAATGTGAGTGGGGAACTGGCATCTTCTTCTTAAAGTGCCTATCCGTTCCGGATGTTAGCGATCATCACGGCTGGCTTTACTTTGTTTATTGCAGCGTGGAACAGTTCAGTGGTAGTCGTGTTATACCACTTTCGAAAATTTTGAAGCCAGGAAATGCGTCTTTTTTCTGGTCCTCTTTTACCATTTACCTTCCCTTGGAGAATCACCTGGAGAAGGCCGTAACGTTTTTGATTTCTATTTACATGTCCTAGATATTCCAACTTTTTAGTTTTGACGGTAATGAGAATTTCACATTCTTTCTTTCGAAAGCTTCGAGCCGATTCATAGATGCAACAGTCAGTGTCCACGCTTTCATTCCGTAGAGCAGAACTGTGAATACGTAGCAGTTCAATAGACGGCATTTTGTTTTTAATGATATGTCTCGACTGTTGAAAATGGTTCTCATTCTTACGAATGCTGCTTTTGCTTTTATTATTCGCTGTTTAATTTCTATTGAGTGGTCTTATTGGCTATTTAAATTGGTACCTAGATTTGTCACAGTGATAATATATTCATTTTTTGTCTCTGTTTAAATATACGCGCCACTATTGGAGCGCTTTGTGTTTTGCAGTTGAGGTAGAAGCCAGCTTTTGGCGCGAACAACCTCACTTCGCCATCAATACTCGACCAAGTCGGTCGATATTTAAATAGTCTGCTTTTTAACTATTGTAATCATAACATACGTAATAAAAAGTATTTCAACCCCCTTAGTATTTTTCTTCATGGTCCATTCGAGTCGAATTAATCAGTGGCTATCAAAGACATATGTGCAGTTTGATTCAATCTAAATTAAGTTAATTAGACAGCAAGTTGTGCTCTTCGGTTCGTGAGGGCAGAGTCAAGTGATTACAAGTAACGAGACTACAACCTTTGGGAGGTTCCTGTAGAGCTATAATTCAAGCTGCTAGCAGTCCACCTAGCATCACATCCAGCGCCGTAGCAGAAAGCATCTGTAGTCTTTCATCTAGTGCGTGGATAGAACTTCATCTGGTCAACAACACACCTAAACAAAATAGGTGAGCCATTCCCATCTCTATTTCATATAATTCTTTCTGCTTGCGTAGAGATATTTAAGGGTCTATTATAAAAACCTGTCTATTTGGTAAAACTTAAATTTTATTACTCAAATATTTCTTTAAAAGGTACAAAAACCTGTTTCGCTTGAAAACAAACAACTCTTCATTTCATATACCTGATTTTATCGCCGAGTAAAACCTTTTATTGCCTTATTTTTATTTCAGGTAACGAACCCTTTCATAATTTATGCGGTTTTCCTACTAGTTAGATAATATATATATATATATATATATATATATATATATATATATATATATATATATACAGTGTAGGAAAAATTTTATGGTCGGTATGGTAAAATTTAACAGGATATCTAACGCAGATATAAAATCATATTTTCAGCGAATAGACAAAGATAACAATCATATTTCCCCTTGGTCTCCCCTCCTCAAATATTTTTAACACCTATTGGCCATTAGTGAGACGAATAGTTCCGATCAGAGATATTTTACATATTCTCTGGTTCCGATCCTAATATACCTAAAAAACTAGAGGTGGGTCCTCCCGTTTTTTAAATTTTTATCGGAACCGTTTTTCGTAAACTGTAACTAGTTGATTCAAATTAGCGAGTACACAAACATATTGGCTATTATCGTTCATGTGTATAAGTATTGAAGTGAAAGAACCTAACGAAGGATATATTTATTATAACTTGAAAAATAAATTAAACAATACAAATTACTTACATTTACATTAAATCGTACTTACATTTACATTACACGTTATTATTAAATCGCGAACCGTCTAAATTGACATTTAAAAACAAGTTTTTCTAATTTTCTTGTTAACTGTGTTCTTCTTTGATTTAAAATTAAACCAGATTTGAAACATGTGTTCACAAGGAAAAGATTTTGTTACAATTCTACAATATTTTATGAATATAGTGGCTAAGTTAGGATATACATGGCGATGGTTTTTCCACCACGGTAATGGACAGTTCCAATCTCCGTTTGAAATTTATTGTGGGTAATATATTATTAGACAAATACATGTCGACTTCTTGTATATCTCTCGATACAGTTGTATGTTTAGATGAGTCATGTCCAATTAATTCATCAAAAATACACAATGGACTTAAGTCATCTTTATCAGTTTCTTTTTCTTGACTAAACTTATTGATTTACTAAACTTATGCAAAGACTCGTTTCATCCGTTTTCTATAGGTGAAGAACCAGATTTTAAAAAGTTTGCAGGGTGGATTCCTGGATATAAACCGCCAACAAGAAAAACTGTTAGATTCATTACTTCAGGAATGTTATGTCAAAACTGATTTGATAATAGATAAAATAAAAAGTCCTTTTTTCGACAATTCTGCAAAAAAACATTAAAAAAAGTACCTTATCTTCAGAAAGGCTTAATTACAACATAACAAAGTTCCCAAACGGCCAATCCAAGACGTGGAAATTAGATAGAACTTCACCTATTACAGGTTAAAAAGAATGACTGAGTTAGAAGAGGCAATCCGTTTCACTTCTTCTTCTTTAAGTTCCATCTTCTATCGAAGGTTGGAAATCATCATGGCTATGCCGACTCTGTTGACTGCCGCTCTAAAAAGGTCTGCACTACTGCATTCAAACCATTCCCTTAAGTTCTTAAGCCAGGATATTCTTCGTCTTCCCACATTTCGCTTTTCTCGGATTTTGCCCTGCATAATAAGTTGTAATAATGCGTATTTTTGCCCTCTCATCACATGTCCCAAGTACTCAAGTTTTCGTCTTTTAATAGTTAATATTCCATATTTTAATAGTTTTAATAGCTTGGAACAAGAGAAGCACTATTTGCTGCCAAAGATGTCTAGATATAAACCAAGATATATATATATATATATATATATAATATATATATATATATATATATATATATATATATATATATGTGCTTTATTGATTACAACAAAGCGTTTGATAAAGTTCGTCACGATCACTTAATGAAACTGCTAGTAGAAAAAAACTTGGATAAAAGGGACATTAGAATTATCTCTAAGATTTACTATAACCAGAAAGCAAATATCCGAATAGAGCAAGAGACAACGGAGGAAATCGAGATCAAGAAAGGCGTAAGACAGGGTTGTATACTCTCACCGACCTTATTCAATCTATACTCCGAAGACATTATAAACACAGCACTTTCGGATCAAAATATAGGTATTAAGATAAATGGCATCCGAATAAACAACTTGAGATATGCCGATGACACGGTACTAATCGCAGAAACTTGGGAAGATCTTCAAATACTAATTAACAAAATAGTAGAATGCAGTGAAGAACACGGATTATCACTTAACATAAGCAAAACAAAAATAATGCTAATATCTAAATCACCACAAAACTTCCCTGACATAACCGTGCATGATCAAAGAATCGAACGTGTAAGAAGATATAATTACCTGGGAACTGTTATCAACGAAAATAATAATTGCTCTGAAGAAATCAGAACCAGAATAGAGAAAGCTAGAGCCACATTTACTAAATTGAAAAAGGTGTTCTGCGGAAGAGATCTAAGTCTAAAACTTAAAATTCGCCTTTTGAGATGTTACGTTATGTCAGTTCTCCTCTACGGGATGGAAACATGGACATTGAAAAAGATCGATACTAAAAAGATAGAAGCATTTGAGTTGTGGATATATCGTAGAATATTAAGAATACCCTGGACAGAGAAAGTAACAAATGTGGAGGTTTTGCGGAGAATGCGGAAAGAGAAAGAGCTGATACTTACTGTTAAAAAGCGCAAACTACAATATTTGGGACATGTTATGAGGGGAGATAAATACCAGTTGCTGCAATTGATTATACAGGGAAAGATAATGGGAAAGAGATCTATAGGAAGAAGAAGGCATTCATGGTTGAAAAACTTGAGAGAATGGTACAATTGCACCAATTACCAACTGTTTAGATCTGCAGCATCAAAAATACGCATAGCTTTGATGATAGCCAAACTTCGGAACGAAGAAGGCACTTGAGAAGAAGAAGAAGAATAGTTAATATTATTTCTGCCTCATTTCCTATCCTTCTAGTTACTTCAATGTTTGACATTTTTTGAATCCATGATATTCGTAGGATTCTTCTGTAACAGCAAAATTCAAAGGCGGCCAACTTATTCAGATGAACTTGTTTTAGTGTCCAAGCTTTCAGACCATAAAGAAGAGTAGAGAACACGTAACATCGAAGCATTCTCAGGCGTAGTTCTAACCTTATATCCCGACAACAAAGAAACTTTTTAAGTTTAATAAATGATGTACGTGCTATTTCAATACGTGTCTTAATTTCTTTGATTTGGTCTACATCTGATGTTATCCATGTTCCTAAGTATTTATAGTTATTAACACTCTTAATTGCAGTATCTTCAATAGTCAATTGGATATTTGTGCAGATTTAGTCATGATCATGCATTTAGTTTTCTTTAAATTTATCTTCAGTCCTTACTCATGACAGCGTTCATTAAGGCGTTGCATTAGGTTATGTAAATCATTGTTGTTATCCGTAATTATTACTGTATCGTCTGCATAACGTAAGTTATTCAAAACTTCTCCATTGATAGATATACCTTCTATTGAGTCAGAGAGCGCTTCTTAAAATACCGATCACTGTAAACATTGAAAAGTAGTGAGGACAGCACGCAACCCTGGCGGACTCCTCTCTGTATTTTGATATTTTCGGTGTACTGGCGTGTATTTCCGTTCCACATCGGTATTAAATAATACAGACTTAGACTTAGACCAAATCTAAATAAAAAACACTGGATTATTTGTTCTCAGCTTTCCCAAATTTTACGGCCGTTTAAAGAAATAACAAGTACAATGAGTGACCAAAAATACTTGAAGGGTAGTTCAGTGATTGTTATGGTACGCGGCCTGCAAGAATCTTGCAAGAGAATTTTAACAAACGGTAACCTTACATCCATAGTATCCGACGTAGTACAATTACTAATATCGGGTTTAGCAAAAATATTTAAAGGGATAGAACAGAGTGGCATATTGTCATTATGTACATTTATGGATTCACCATTTAAAGTGCAGGGTTTTTCTGATAAAAATGAAGATAAAAAAATAAAAGAAAAAGTTAAGAAGCTGGTTGCTTCTATAATTAACGAACAAGAAGATTGTACTATTGAAAATAAACCAGTACAAGAAAAAGAAACCAATAAAGATGACTTAAATCCATGGTGTATTTTTGATCAATTAATTGGAGATGGCTCATCTACACGTACACCTGTATCGAGAGTCCATTACAACGGTGGAAAACCCATCGCCATGTATATCCTAACTTAACCCCTATATTCATACAGTATTGTAAATGTGAACACATGTTCAAAATCTGGTTTAATTTGAAATAAAAAAAGAAGACGGTTAATAAGAAGTAGGTATAGTAGAAAAACTTATGTTTTTTAATGTCAATTTAGACTATTCGCGATTTAATAATAACGTGTAATGTAAATGTAAGTACGATTTACTATTTGTATTGTTTAGTTTATTTTTCAAGTTATAATAAATATATCATTAGTTTCTTTCACTTCAATAAATATACACATAAACGATAATAGCCATTATGTTTGTTTATGTAGGTACTCTCTTACTTGAAACTACTTTTAAACAATCATAGTTACTTGTTTACAAAAATTTAAATTTTTAAATTCATTCATTTTTTTTGGAATCCTGAGAAAACTAACAAATATTTTTGAAAAATTTAAATGCAGAATAAAAGATTACATTATTACCGAGGGCCGAAAGTCCCTTAGAATAAACAAAAAGATTTTTGAATGAGATATTTGAAATTAAAAATCACACTAATTTTTTTTTCGCCCTTATAACTTATTAAAATAAACATTATAGAAGTTTTCAGGGACTTTTGGCCCTCGGTAATAATGTATTGGTTCATTCTGCGTTTAAATTTTTCAAGAATATTTATTAGTTTTATCAGGATTCGAAAAAAATGAATGCATTTAAAAAATATTAATCGCTCTTACGCTCTTAACGATAAAATTACCACGACCCACCTCTACTACCCGTTACTCGGTGTTCTAACCAGACGGACGACGACGTTGCCAAATAA
Source organism: Diabrotica balteata (assembly GCA_918026665.1). NCBI lineage: Eukaryota > Metazoa > Arthropoda > Insecta > Coleoptera > Chrysomelidae > Diabrotica > Diabrotica balteata. Next base: position 74,418,645 of record OU898276.1, on the reverse strand, counting down.
ATTATTGTGTGTGAATATTTTTTAATGTGGTGTTATTGTATGCAGTTTATTATTTCATATTGGGAATAAGGCACAATGTGACTTTAAAATAAGCTTATTTTGATGTTTAGATTTTTAATTCGGAAATCGTACTTAAAATACGAAACATTAATAAATTTTATTTAGGTATATAAAACGATTTCCAAAGTGGAAATCAAAATGTTATATTACACTTATTGTAAAGTAAACTTGTGGCATATTCCCAATAAAAAAAAAACAGTAAGCTGCCATTTAAATCAATTTCGCCCAAATTGGATTATCTTAGAACATTGTTCAAATGCAAAAAAAAACAACAGGTCAAATAAATCCAATAAGTTTGGCAACGTTGAACTTCCCCTTTCCAGGCATGCATATTTGGCCACCGTTTGGCGATATAAAGGCGGACCTAATATACCTCTCTTTTTCTAAACAGCTGTTTCTCACTCCATCTCACGTAAGGTCCATACCGACCATAAAATTTTTCCTACACTGTATATATATATATATATATATATATATATATATATATATATATATATATATATATATATATATATATATATATATATATATATAAGAAATACTGGATATTATTGACTGTCGATATAAACAAATAAAACAGTTTATTAGGGTTGCAGTCAGAATATTGGCCGGGATGTTAAAAAAACACTCTTTTGACTTTTTTGTCGAGCTTTCGGAATCGTTTTATTCCTTTTTCAAGACACTGCAATAAGACAAAAATGTAAATATTTAAAAAATATCACAATTCTTCAGTGTAACTTACTAGTCGTTGAGATTATTTGTATAAGCATTTACACTCAACATTTATAACACACATTAAAACATTAAAATATACAATTATGGACACAATACATTATAAAATTCTTAAAATTTATTGTAAAAATAGTAGGTAAAACTTAGTTGATAGCATGTTTTACTTTTGTATATTAACTCATGCAGAGAATGGAAAGTAAACACTGTAATTAATATGTAATTAGGTGTAATTGATGTTATCTTTCTTTTTAAGTGAACTATGCTTTTAACCTGTCTTAATGGTATGCAACATATTATACATAGAGGTGTAATTTATGTACAGGTAAATTTTTATTTTATTTTTGGTGTTTTTCTAGTAAATAACAATAAATGTTACTTCAATTTGTCTATGTCTGACCTTTTGTTAATGCAAGATGTGCTAGATTTTATGAAACACATTTCCAAAAATACACGTTTTGAAAGGTTCTTTTCTTTTGCCAAAATACAGGAATCATCGAAATTAAATTCATGTTTCAAAGTTAGTGCATGTTCTGTCAATGCACATGCATTGATTTTTTTGGTTTTTATATCACTACGATGTGATATCACCCTGCTGTGAAAATTACGAGATGATTCTCCTATGTAAATTTTATTACAATTAGTACACGGTATAGAATAAACAACATTCGATGACTCCTGTATTGTGAAAGGATCTTTTGTTTTTGTGTAAAGCTTCGATACTGTTTTCACATTTTTGGTTGTAATTTTTAAGCCACTAATATTTTTAAAGATGTTCATTAGCTTAGGTGTCAAAAATGGAATGTAAGGTAGGCAACCATAAGTTATTTTCGATGGTAATATTGATGCGTTATGTGTCAATGTCATTTGTCGGATCTCATTGTTATGAAAATTTTGGTTGACAGAAACTTGTGAAGGAAAAGGAGAACCGAAAATGAGTTTATTTAACAGTCCTATGGGATAAGAATTCTCTTGTAGTATAGATCTCAACTTTTTTAGTCCCTTGTCCCTGAATTCTATGTGTGACAAGTTGATAACCCTCGTTTTTAAAGCCAAAACCAAATTTGTTTTCATCTTAGGCGGATGTTGAGAATAAAAGTTTATGAAACGGTTACTAAAACAAGGTTTACGATACCACTCCGTCCTTAGTATGCCATCATTGCCACGATGAATTAGCATGTCTAAAAAAGGAATCATATTATCAGCCTCTCTCTCAACCGTAAACTTTAGGTGTTCACATTGGGCGTTAAAAGTGTTTAAAACATCAGTTACCTTGTTTTCAGGGACCGATAAAATCAAATCATCTACATAACGTTTAATAAATGGTATGTGAAAAGGTATGTTTTCTTTACACGTTGTTATAAGTTCATCCAAAACAAAATTACATAGTATGGGGGATATTTTGCTGCCCATTGGAGTGCCAAAAATTTGTTTAAAAAAATTACCATTGAATAAAAAGACGTTAGAATCAAATATAAATGTTAACATTCTTATGAAATCATCTAAACTGATCTTAGTATGTGGAGAGATGTTGTTCCAGTTATTTTTAATACTGTTAAGAATAGCATCTAGTGGTAAGTTTGTAAACAGTGACACAACATCTAAACTAATCAATATGTAATTATTCGGAACTTTAACATTGTTAATGAAGTTACTAAATGAAAAAGAATCTCTAATATAGAATTCATTGGATTCGTTGTAGGAAATTGTGAGAATATCTGTAAGGTGTTTAGCAAGTTTACTATTGGGAGCATCAATGGAAGATACAATAGGCCTCATCGAAATAGTGGGTTTATGAACTTTTGGCAATGTATAAAACCTGGGTGCAACTGCATTGTAAATTTTCAAGGAGTTGTTGCAAAATCCTTGAAAATTTACAATGCAGTTGCACCCAGGTTTTATACATTGCCAAAAGTTCATAAACCCACTATTTCGATGAGGCCTATTGTATCTTCCATTGATGCTCCCAATAGTAAACTTGCTAAACACCTTACAGATATTCTCACAATTTCCTACAACGAATCCAATGAATTCTATATTAGAGATTCTTTTTCATTTAGTAACTTCATTAACAATGTTAAAGTTCCGAATAATTACATATTGATTAGTTTAGATGTTGTGTCACTGTTTACAAACTTACCACTAGATGCTATTCTTAACAGTATTAAAAATAACTGGAACAACATCTCTCCACATACTAAGATCAGTTTAGATGATTTCATAAGAATGTTAACATTTATATTTGATTCTAACGTCTTTTTATTCAATGGTAATTTTTTTAAACAAATTTTTGGCACTCCAATGGGCAGCAAAATATCCCCCATACTATGTAATTTTGTTTTGGATGAACTTATAACAACGTGTAAAGAAAACATACCTTTTCACATACCATTTATTAAACGTTATGTAGATGATTTGATTTTATCGGTCCCTGAAAACAAGGTAACTGATGTTTTAAACACTTTTAACGCCCAATGTGAACACCTAAAGTTTACGGTTGAGAGAGAGGCTGATAATATGATTCCTTTTTTAGACATGCTAATCCATCGTGGCAATGATGGCATACTAAGGACGGAGTGGTATCGTAAACCTTGTTTTAGTAACCGTTTCATAAACTTTTATTCTCAACATCCGCCTAAGATGAAAACAAATTTGGTTTTGGCTTTAAAAACGAGGGTTATCAACTTGTCACACATAGAATTCAGGGACAAGGGACTAAAAAAGTTGAGATCTATACTACAAGAGAATTCTTATCCCATAGGACTGTTAAATAAACTCATTTTCGGTTCTCCTTTTCCTTCACAAGTTTCTGTCAACCAAAATTTTCATAACAATGAGATCCGACAAATGACATTGACACATAACGCATCAATATTACCATCGAAAATAACTTATGGTTGCCTACCTTACATTCCATTTTTGACACCTAAGCTAATGAACATCTTTAAAAATATTAGTGGCTTAAAAATTACAACCAAAAATGTGAAAACAGTATCGAAGCTTTACACAAAAACAAAAGATCCTTTCACAATACAGGAGTCATCGAATGTTGTTTATTCTATACCGTGTACTAATTGTAATAAAATTTACATAGGAGAATCATCTCGTAATTTTCACAGCAGGGTGATATCACATCGTAGTGATATAAAAACCAAAAAAATCAATGCATGTGCATTGACAGAACATGCACTAACTTTGAAACATGAATTTAATTTCGATGATTCCTGTATTTTGGCAAAAGAAAAGAACCTTTCAAAACGTGTATTTTTGGAAATGTGTTTCATAAAATCTAGCACATCTTGCATTAACAAAAGGTCAGACATAGACAAATTAAGTAACATTTATTGTTATTTACTAGAAAAACACCAAAAATAAAATAAAAATTTACCTGTACATAAATTACACCTCTATGTATAATATGTTGCATACCATTAAGACAGGTTAAAAGCATAGTTCACTTAAAAAGAAAGATAACATCAATTACACCTAATTACATATTAATTACAGTGTTTACTTTCCATTCTCTGCATGAGTTAATATACAAAAGTAAAACATGCTATCAACTAAGTTTTACCTACTATTTTTACAATAAATTTTAAGAATTTTATAATGTATTGTGTCCATAATTGTATATTTTAATGTTTTAATGTGTGTTATAAATGTTGAGTGTAAATGCTTATACAAATAATCTCAACGACTAGTAAGTTACACTGAAGAATTGTGATATTTTTTAAATATTTACATTTTTGTCTTATTGCAGTGTCTTGAAAAAGGAATAAAACGATTCCGAAAGCTCGACAAAAAAGTCAAAAGAGTGTTTTTTTAACATCCCGGCCAATATTCTGACTGCAACCCTAATAAACTGTTTTATTTGTATATATATATATATATATATATATATATATATATATATATATATATATATATATATATATAACAATCTGACAATTTAGTCACTGAGGTGGAAACCAGGTTAGCAAATATAGAGCCTGTTACAGATGAATTCGAAAATATTCAATACGAAATAGAAACCATTTCGGATAATGTTTCTGAAGAATTAGAAAATAAGGAAAGCTTTTCAGATTTGTATTGTTCGCTTGTATCACAAGCGAAAGCGTTGATAAATTCGATTTCAAATAAGCATGAATGCAATAATCGTCCGGTAAAATCAGTTTTGTCAAACTTAGGTAGTACTCAATTAACATTGAGTAGAGCATTAATAATAATATAAAATGTAGAGCAATTTAAATACAGTCCACTTCACTCTCAAATAAAACTCCCAACTATCGAGCTACCCCATTTCAAAGGGTCATACGGCAGGTGGCTTAAGTATCATGATACATATGATAGTCTAATTCACAACAATCCTTCGATCAATTCAATTCAGAAGTTCCATTATCTTCGAGCATCTCTAGGTGGAGAAGCTGCACACGTTATCAGCTCATTAGAGATTTCGGCCGCGAATTATGATATAGCATGGAACTTACTATGCGAAAATTTGCAAACACGCGTCTTTTGATCTACAATCACACAAAGGCCTTACTTGATTTTTAACCCATTCCAAAAGAATCTTCTACTCATCTTCGTCAACTAATTGACAATGATTCAAAAAACTTGCGCTCGCTAGAATCTCTTCAGCAACCTGTCCATTCTTGGGACACTTTGTTAATATTCATGATAGCAAGCAAGTTAGATGCCCTCACTGCAAGGGAATGGTTTCATATAGATCAGGAGGTGATCTTACCACCTTTGAAGATATGATCACATTCTTGAAAGGCAAAGCTGATCTTCTAGAGAAGCTAGAAGTATCGAAAGTTACGTATAAATCGGACAGGCAGTCCAAATTCTCAAGGCAGCCGCAATCTTTTCTCTTATTCAATAGAAAAGCATGTACGTTCTGCAAAGAAGATCATAAAATATATAACTGCGCTAAATTCTTGGGGCTTCGACCCAAGAGCGAATCAAGCACGCTAGGGATTTAAAACTTTGTACAAATTGCCTTTATTCTGACCATTTAGCTCCAACTGCAAATATGAAATGCGTGTAGAATATGCGTCAATATCGTGTAAGAATGTAACGAAAAACACATAGTTTGGTGCATTTAGATAAACAATCCGTTCACACTACCGATACTAATCAGCGGGTGGAATCTGAACTGAACACCAAGTGTCCCTTTCAGCTCACTCGAATGTAGCCCAATCAATTTTGTCTACAGCTGTCATTCAAATATTCGATAAAAACGGTAGGGTTCATCAATGTAGGGCTCTTCTTGATTGTGGCTTTCAATCAAATCTCATAACGAGAGAATTAGCTGATAAGCTAGCGCTATCAAGGTCCGAGGTAAATATCTCTATTGTGGGGATATGTCATGCAGTCTCAAATATTCGATCTAAGTGCACAGCGAAGATTCAGTCAAGGCAGTCTTCGTTTTCTACATCTCTTTCATGTCTCGTAGTTAAAAGAATCTGCCATAAAATTCCAGCATATAGTTTCGACATTTGAAAACTTAGATATTCCATGTCATTTAAGGCTAGTAGATCCAGATTTTCATGTTGCTTAAAAAATCGACATTCTGATAGGTGTTGATACTTTCTGGAAAATCTTGTGTGTGGGACAATTTAGTCTATGGTCTTTTTGCTCCAGTCATGCAAAAAACAAGAATTGGTTAGATGGTTTCCGGTCAGTTCAATGACAAAAGGGAATCAGTTTTATATTGCAACTTCAGTAAAAATTATTAAAGTTTTGACTTAAATGTTCAGCTACAAAAATTCTGGGAACTCGAAGAGTACACGGAACCTGTACTTTCCGAGCAAAACTTAATAAGTGAAAAACACTTCTCCTCAACGGTGAAGAGAAATGACGAACGTCGCTTTATCATCAACATACCTCTGAGGGGTTCCGTTGATAATATAGGTGATTCAAAGCGACAGGCATCAAAACGTTTTCTCAACTTGGAGAAAAAACTTCATAAAAATGACATCCTAAAACGGATGTATACCGAATTTATGGAAGAATACATACAACTTGGTCACATGTCCAAGCTTGATGATAGTCAACAGAGCTTTTCGTATTATCTTCCACATCACGGGGTCTTAAAGAATGAGGGTCTCACCAGTTATCATCTTCTTCTGGTCTATCAATAAATGACATTTAAATTTCGGGTCCTACCATTCAGGACGATTTATTCTTAATTTTATTGCGTTTTCGACAACATGCATTTGTTGTGTCTGCTGATATTACAAAAATGTATCGTCAGATGCTCGTGGATCATGAATAACGAGCACTTCAGCAAATCTTCTGGCGTTCTTCCCCTTTTGATACTCTGAGCATATATCATCTAAATACGGTCACATATGGAACAGCTTCCGCTTCGTTTCAGATCATTCGTTGCTTATTTCAGTTAGCATCCGAGAATAAAGATCTTCACCCTACTGCTTCCAGGATCATCAAGCGAGATTTCTATGTCGATGATCTTCTGACAGGTGAAAATTGTGCAGTCATAGTCGAATGTATGCAAGGATATCAAAAATATCTTAAACAGCGGATGTTTTGAGTTGAGGAAGTGGGTATCGAATGATCCG